>OZ010600.1:76887918-77080418 GCA_963932145.1 Acanthosepion lycidas
TCACTCAGCTGTGGGCCTCTCAGATTTCAAACCATTCGCCCGTGGGTCTATTACCCACAGGATTTTAGACAAATATAAATATATATAGATTTTATTATATATATATATATATATATATATATATATATATATATATATATATATAAGGTATACTGTATTTATGGCTTGAAGATTGCGTTCAAGTACGATCAGACCATCCCCACTCGGTGTTGACCTCAGTTTCCACAAAAATATATATATATATTTCTTGTAGATTTTAGCTGATCATTACAATAATCACTCACACACACACATATATATATATATATATATATATATATATATATATATATATATATATATATATATATATATATATATATATATATATATATATATAAAACGCTGGAGGAAGCTTATGTTCTCTTTGAAAGCATCAGTTTAAATAAACAAACTGATGATGCCAAAGCGAACATTAGCTTTCTCGAGCGAAACGTGTCTTTCATAAAAAAAATGCAACATATATATATATATATATATATATATATATATATATATGGTCCACACAGTTACTTTTTTTCGATTACACCCTACCTTATAAGGAAATGAGATATCTTCAGGAAATATTCACAGACAAAATTAAGGAGGACAATTTCCCTCTTTCAGCTGCTCTGCTTCTTATCTTTGCCCCTCTCTCTCTCTCTCTCTCTCTCTCTCTCTCTCTCTCTCTCTCTGGCACACTTACATTCATACACCATATTTCTCTCACGCACACATATATCCATACACACATCAACATATACAGAAATTTCCTATTCTATACGTATGCACACTGGCACTTTCTCACTTTCTCTTGAATTCAAGTAAAATTACAAAAATGAGCGATAATGTAGTTCTTTCTCTCACAGACATATGCATCCCACACACATACATACTCTCTCTCTCTTTTCTCTCTCTCTCTCTCTCTCTCTCTCGAACCAAATTAAAATTAAAAACATTGTGGATAATACAGAGCGCGGCAGAAATATCTCCCACATATACCTCCCAGAACTGCCTCACACATAATGGTAAGAGATTAATAGCAATGGTATTTTACCATTATGTGGGAGGTATTTCTGGGAGGTATATGTGGGAGATATTTCTGCCGCACCCTGTGTATTTCTTTCTCTCACAGATATACAAGCACTTACACACACACTCTTTCTCTCCCTCTCCCTCTCCCCATCTCTCTCTCTCTTTCTCTCTCTTGCTCTCGCTCTCTCGAACCCAAATTTAAAAATAATATATGCTAGTAAGTTCTTTCTCTCACAGACATATGCATCACACACACATCCATACTCTCTCCCTCTCTCTCTCTCTCTCTCAATCTATCTATCTATCTATCTATCGAACTCTTGGATACACAATTTTTTAAATTCGTGACAGGAAGTCGTGGAGAGCCATGTTTACTCCCGTTCTGAAGAGACACGTCACATAGAAAAAGACGATGTTCAAGTTGTTTCTCTCTCTGACAGACATACATGCACTTGAACATATACACATTTTCTCTCTCGCTCTCTCTCCCTCTTTCTCCCGTTCTCTATCCTATCTTTCAACATCTGGCTTTCTCTCTCTCCCTCCCTCTCCTCACCCTCTGTGTGTGCGTCTCACACGCACACTCTCTTTACCCCCAAAATCAATGAAAAACATTTAAGAATCATATAAAGAGAAAAAATAAGCATCTACTTACCCTCCGTTACATTTATTCCACACGACATAATGCACGTATGTACACATATATAGGAATACGTGCGAGCTTATATATATATATATATATATATATATATATATATATATATATATCAGCGGTTACTGCAGGTTGCTCCTTGTGTGATTGCTTCTCCTCCTCGTAGTATTTTTGCAGACGATAAGAAAATATATTCGTTACTTCTTTGTTTTATGTTTCTTTGTTTTTTGTTTCTTTGTTTTATGCTTCATTGGTGAAACACTCAAACATATTTCCGGAGAAATAAACTCTCCGCATAGCTGACTCTACAATCAGAAATTACTTCTTTCCTTTTTTAATGTTTAAAAAATAAATATTGAAAATAGTCAAAACCGTCAATTATTGTATCCCTGGTCCTCGTGTATGGCTTGATACCTGCACATGTGTATGTGTGTGCGCGTATTCTCTGTGTGTGCGCGCGTGAAACTATATACAGATGCCAATACTTGAAATGTCTTCCGTATGTATACGAAGTATTATTTTTTTTTAGTTGTTCCATCGATATTGAAGAAATGTTTTAAGTTGTATTTATTCTTTTCATTTTTTTTTTCTGTACGTTAATTCCCAAATGAATAAATGTGTACTTTCCACCTACAAGATGACTCTGAATTTGTGCATATATATTTGTATGTATGTATGTAATAATACAGACATATATATATATATATATATATATATATATATATATATATATATATATATATATATATATATATATATATATAATTTGTTTTGAGCTATGTTAGATTTTTAACCTTTTTATATACAGCTATCACTTTCACTATCCAGTTTTTTACCTGTAATTAGTATATAGACAGATACTGTTTGTTTTCTTTCGAATAAGTCCAGTTATAATAATAATAATAATAATAATAATAATAATAATAATAATGTTGTTGAGTAGTATCTTTCAAAATATTCTTATAAATTTTTTATGTGTATCTAATCTGAAACCACCTCATGCAAGCTTATACACTAGTATATTGCTTACCTGTATATATCTCTACACACACATTCATGCACCCACTCACCCATACACACACTCATATATCGATTTAGACGCAACTGAAGAGATTTCAAATGAAAGTATATACGTATCTCAGATAAATGAGTTTCTTATCTTTCCAGTTTTTATCCAGTTCATTTATTTCATTATGCTTTTTCCTTTCTATCCTTTTTATTTGATGTTTTTATATCTATAAACAATTGATAGTTTTGTGCGCATGCGTGCGTTCGCTCCGTGTGTGTGTGTGTGTGTGTGTGTGTGTGTGTGTGTGTGTGTGTTTGTGTGTGTGTGTGTGTGTGTGTGTGTGTACGCGCGCACGCGTCGGCGCGCGCGCGTGTGTGTGTGTGTGTGTGTGTGTGAGCGCGCGCACACGCGTGTTACAGATTCTCAATGTAAACGGTCTTATCCTTTCCTCCTCCGCATGGAACCATCTCCTACTCCCTCAGTGTGATCGAACAACAGATTCATTTTGCGAAAAGAGAGAACGTATTGCGACCGCTTGCTTCCGTCTCCTTCGCGTCTCTTGAACTGATGACAACGCAATTGTTCTTAATTCCCAAGTAGTACTAGTAGCCGTAGTAGTAGCAGCTGTAATAGTTTTAGTATTATTAGGAGTGCTAATAGTGACCACAATTCAAATGACAGAGATGATGGTGGTAAAGTTGGTTATCGCCATCCGCATCATTAGCAGTAGGGATCATAGCTACAGGTGGCAATTGTACGGAAAGATTGGTAGTTGTCGGACTTTGATATCGCCTCTGTCAACTTTGATGGAGGGGAAGTAAGAGATGGAGAAATAGAAGAGAAGAACAGGAGAAGGGGAAGTAGGAGTCTGAGAACCTGTTGATTAGCATCGGAAAAAAAGAAGCGAAAAACATGGCGACGAAGAAATAATGAAAGAAAGAAGATAAAAAGAAATGATAAAAAAAATGACAAAAGAAAATACGAATTTAATAAGAAGAGGTTAAAAGAGTGAAATATTAATTTGAAAAGATTCACTTTTAAAAAAATGATTTTTTTTTAAAGCTAAAGAAAAAACAGGAAAACAAAAACAGGAAAAGGAAGAAGTGCAAAATATTTAAAAGAAGAGGAAGAAGAACGAGAAAAGTGACTGAAAAAGAAACTGAAAAAAAAATTAGATGACAAATAAATAGAATTTTTTCAATTTTTTTTTCTCTTACTTCGATCCCTTTTTCTTTCATCATCATCTTTTCCAATCTTCTCTTCTTTTCTCTCTCTCTCTCTCTTTCTCTCTCTCTTTATTCCTTCTCTTCCTCGCTCTTCTTTTCTGTCTACTACATTTTGTTTTCCCCTTTTCTTTTTTTTACCATTCGCGCCTCTCTTTCTCTTCTTAAGCATCAAAGTCCTCTGTCTTTGAGCCCTCTCTCTTCAATCTCTTCCTCTCTCTCTCAGGGCTTCCATTTTTTCCTGTTACTGTTATTTTTCTCCTTCTTCTTCTTCTTCTTCTTCTTCTTCTTCTTCTTCTACTACTACTATGCTCCATTTCTCTCCTACTCTTCTTTTTTCCAACTTCTCGTCCCTATCTTCTTTCTTCCTCTCCCATCAACTTTCGTACTATATTTCGTATACTGAAATTACTAAGCGTTTAAAGTTAACGCTTTAAAACTAACTGAGCGGAAATAGAGATTAAGCGGAACGAAAGACACAAAAGAAAGGGAAAAAAAGGACATTCTGGTGACAAATACGTTTCACTTAAGAGAATACAAAATGCTGCTCTTCTCTCACTTTCTAACTCTATCTACAAGGGTAACGCATAATTACTATATTCTGTCTTATTCTATTCGGCCGCAACACCCATAATTTATTTGCCTGGCAAAATGGCATCTGGCATGAAAGTGCATATGACGCAGAGGTGTATTATTGATTGCATCTATTCATCGACGCTTGTTAAACGGAAACCAAACATTGGACGTGAGCACGAGTGGGTGTGAGCATTAGATATGGGCAGTGGGTAATGCTTTTGATCAGGCAGTCTTGTACAAGTGTCAACCCACAAAATGAAGTGCATTTTTTCACTGCAAACAAAATGCATGTAGGCAAATAATGTTTTGTAGCTGAAAACTTGCTCTACCCAACAATGTTATTGTGCTCCCTGTAACTGTTGTAGTTTATGTGGAAATAAATTGTAAGCTTTACGTTCGGAACGAAAATGAATAGCCATTAGTCGTGACTATGTGGAGAAATAGTGTTATGTATCTGAAAACTTGCTCTATCCAACAGTATTATTGTGCTCCCTGTATCTGTTGTAGTTTCTGTGAACTTTAATAGGAGGCTTTATTTTCAGAGTAACCTCATATCTTTCTCTCCCCGTAATGAAAAACAAACCACTTTAAGGTACCATTACGATAATTTATTTCACCTAAATCCTTTTTTAAGGATTCAGGATCATCAGGTAAAACTTCCAACAACGAATTGAGAGGAAAAATGGGATTAGAAATTGGTGGGTAGTGTAATTTTTGTAATTTAATAGATATAAAGAAATATATATATATATATATATATATATATATATATATATATATATATATATATATATATATATATTTCTTTATATCTACCTCTCTATATATACGCGCCATCTCTCTTTTTTCACTCCCTACATTCTCTTACCTCTTTCACTTTCACTTTTACTTCTCCTCTCTCTCTCTTCCCCCCTCTCTCTCTCTCTCTCTCTCTCTCCGCATTCGTCATCTCCCTTCTTTCACTCTCTACATTCTCTCTCCTATTTTTACTTCTCACCTCTCTCTCTCTCTCTATATATATATATATATATATATATATATTTTGTCTCTCTCTCTCTCTGCTTAAAGAGACTAAACATTAGCGAATGACAATCATATACACTACTGCATAACTGTTTCCCAAAAACTCGCGCGTATTTTTAGATGTAATGTAATTTTCACTCACGTGTCAGCAAATGCCTCGTTGAACCGCTGAAGAAAAATGAAACCAACGACTACTTCATATTTTCTTACTCCCCGTTATGCAAATTTTCATATGAATCTTATCTGGTGTCTCGCATTGGGAATCAAGTGACAGCAAGTCTTTTCAATATTTTAAAATTACCTTCAGTATTTTTGACAATTCCAAAAATGGTAATAGTAATATTAGACGTTTCCTTATAAGGAAACTTTCGGTATTCATTGACCGAACAGACAGTGCTATTATCGTTTGAAATTCAGAAAATCTTTCTATGAAAGCAAATTTTCAGGAAAACAGGTTTCTCACAACCAATAAGTGGTATCGCTCTTTTCAGTATTAATAGAGGCTTTCTTATAGATGAGACATTTTGGCAAATTCAGTTCTGGCCTGGAGACAAGATCAATTATTATTTCAAGAATAAATTTTGTCATTTATAATATAGCTCTCTCTAAAATACGACCTTAAAGCCACCATCTTTCTTATAAAGAAGACATTTAACATAAAATCTTTCTATAAAAACAAATTTTACTGGGTGTGAGAGAATATATAAAAAGGAAAACAGTTTTAAGGAGAGACAACAATAAAAGAACAGAAGTTAAGAAAATAGAAGATAACGATTGCGTTTAAATTCTTGAAAATCAAAGTTGACTGGAAAGCAAGAATCCGGTAGAGAGTTCCACAAGCGAGAAGTACGATAGCAGAAACTGTTAACATAGAATTTACGGTTACATGTAGCCATTTCAACTGTAAAATGATGAGTCGTTGCCCCCAATCTAGTACTGCGTTTAAATTCATAAAGTTTAAGTACCAAAGAGGAAAGTTAATCAGAACAATCACCATGAAAGTATTTATTAAAAAGGAAAAGGGAAGCTACGTTACGGTGGTGGGAAAGTGACTGAAGCCAAGATGTCAGTTCAAGACTGTAGCAAAGAGGAAAGCTCATCAGAACAATTACTATGAAAATATTTATAGAAAAGGCAGAGGGAAGCTACGTTACGGCGGTGGGATACTGGCAAAATGTCAGGTTAGCACCATAACATTACAGATTCTTTGTATTTTATCGAAAAATATTTACATAGATAGTAGAAACACGAGACCAGATGTGACAACAATATTCAATGCATGGACTAATTCTGAACTTATAAATATGTAAAATAGATCCTGGAGAGAAAAAAATGTCTAGCACGATACAGTGAAACAACTTTCCTAGCAGTAGATCTTGCAATTGATTCAATATGATCTTTCCATTTCATGTCAGTGGAAAACATTAGTCCGAGAAGTTGCAATGAAACACTCTCCTGTACATTAGTATCAATCATGCTAATGGAAGGTAAAGAAGGTTCTTTCAAATGATTAAATGATAACAGTTTTGTTTTGGCGGTGTTAAAATTAACAAGTCACTTCTTGCCCCAATTAACAACAGACTGTAGGTAATTTTGAGCTCAGCTGGGAATTTGACCTTATCGAACCTATCAGACTTACCATTAAAAATAAGACCAGTCAAAGTGTGGCTGAAACTTCTTGTAGGGTCAGTGGCCATCTTGCGGAGTAGACTGATCCCCATAGCTATGTATGCAACCAGTGTGATGATGAACCTGCATTGCTGGGCCGAAGGCTTCTTAGTCCGAAGCCTACGGTCAGGACGGAGGGTTAATTCGATGAAATCCCCGGCCACGTGTCCATTATCAGGGGGAGCCTTCAAGTTGAAGAATATAGGCTGTGGTTTGACCTGGAAAGGAATGGGCTCCACTAGGACTATTTGTCAAACACGTGGTATGTATAAATGAATACCTCCTCTCCGGCTATCAAAGTAGATATGACAAGGAAACTGATAAGGTGCTCAGCTGCGCAGGAACCCTACGACCATACCAGGTCATAAGAATTACATGACCTACTGCATTAGCTACATCCATTATCTATCAAATTTTACCCTTGTTAAAAATGACTAGTTCATATCTACTGGCCAGTATTGAGTGTTCTGTTCAAATTTACAAAAATATGTTACTTTTTGTTTCTCCTCACAGATAAAGAGACTTGAAGCAACAAAAATGTGGTTCTACAGAAGGATGATGGGAATACCATGGACTGAACGTATGAGCAACGACAAAGTTTTAGACAAAATGGAAACAAAAAGAACACTTATACTTAACACCAGAAAAAGAATGTAAATTTATAGGGCACATGATGAGGAAAGAGGGCTTGGTAAATTTGATACTTACATGACAGATTGAAGACAAGAAGGACAGAGGAAAACAACGCATAACCTACCTAAATGTGTAAATGGATGGCGGAACTGGGTTCAGGGGAGATAACAAAAAGACAAAATCCATTAAAAGCTACAAGTGACAGCAGAGATGTTGAGAGCCATGATCGCCAACGTCCTGAAGGGGCACGTCACATAGAAGATTAAGAACAACAACAACAACAACAAAGAGTCTAGTTTAGTCTGTAGACTTTTAGAAACCGCCTAGATTCATTATTGGCTACAAACTTAACATAAGATATGCAGATGACAAAGAGTTGATAGACATAAAAAGAAAATTAATGGAACTAGAATTAGTAGAGAAAAATGATAAAAAAGGACTAAACACCAAGTGAAAGAAGACAAAATGCGTAGTTGTCAGCAAAAAGAACATCCCAACATGCGAACTACAAGTTGGAGATACTAAAATCAAGCAAATACAGAAATTTAAATATCTAGAAGTCTTTTAAAAGATGACGGAAATACGACACCGAAATGCATTGGAATAGCGAAATATGCTTTCCAAAAACCAAGTAAAGTATTAAGAGACTGTAAATTTTCCTGAGAAACAAACAAAATACTGAATTGTTATATTGTATATGCCAATGAATGCTGAACAATCTCTTCACAGATGAAGAAGAGATTTGAGACAACAGAAGGTTCTAGGTTCAAGATACTGAGAATCCCATAGATTAAACATGAGAATAACGAGGAAGTTTTGGAGAAATTGGAAACAAAAAGGAAATTTTTACTAAAAATAAAAAAGAGACAAGTTAAATTTCCAGGACATATAATAAGGAAAGAGGGCATGGAGAATTTGACACTCACATAACATGTTGAAGGCAAGAGAGATAGATGAAAGAGTAAAAATAACGTATGTACCGAACCTGTGTACCGAATCTAAGTTGATAAAACAGGGATTAGAAGAGATTGGAAAAGATAAACCATAATAAACACCACAAAAAACGGGAAGTTGTAGAGAGCCATAATCGCCTGTTTCCTAAAGGGACAAGGCACAGAGAAGAAGATAACTACATTCAACAAAAATATTTTTTATTAGCAACGACTAGATCTAATCCCATGTAAATAAATGAGTGATCCATCAGAATTTACCAAAATATATTAAAAGTCTTATCTATAAGAAGGATATTAGCTTCACTGTAGTACTATATAATAGATAACAAAATTTACTTTTTGTTACGGTGACTGGATTTTGTCACCTGACAAGAAATGTGTAATCTTCTTGAATTTACAAAAATATATTAAATGCCTTATCTATAGGAAAGATGTTGGCTTCACTGTAGTCTTCTGGGCAGCACTATATAATGGATAACAAAATTTACTTGTTCATACAATGAATGGAAGTTTTCTCATGACCAGAACCGAGTAATCCATTTGAATTTGCCAAAATATATTAAATATCATATCTATAAGAAAGATGTTAGCTTCACTGTAGTCTTTTAATGAAGCACGAGATGATAGATAACAAAATTTTCTTCTTGCAGTAATGAATGGATCTTGTCTCATGACCAGAACTGAGTAAACCATTTGAATTTGCCAAAATATATTAAATATCTATATAAAAAAAAACCGTTGGCTTCACTGTAGTCTTTTAGGGAGCACTATATAATAACATATATAACAAAATTGAATTCTTGTTACGTAGAATGGATCTCGTCTCCTGGCAAGAAATGAGTAATTCACTTGAATTTGCCAAAAATATATTAAATGTCCTATCTATAAGAAAGATATTGGCTTCACAGTAGTCTTTTAGGAGCACTATATAACAGATAACAAAATTTTCTTCTTAATAAGATGACCGGATCTTGTCTCCTGACAAGATATGTGTAATCTACTTGAATTTACAATAATATATTAAATGACTTATCCATAAGTATATAAATCTGTATGTTTGTGTGTATGTCCGGCTAAAAAACTAAAAAAGTACAGTAATCTGTGACAAAATAAATTCGTATAGATACTCATTATCACCCAAGCCAGCTTTTTATATCATCGTATGATTTCTATTTACGAAGATATTTTAAAATTAAAATGCATTAGAATGCATTCAAAATTCTCACAATTGTAATTAAAAACGAACGGTAATTCTTATTCTCGAATCAGATTACCGTTCGTTTTTACATTTTTATTTTGCTAAATGCTATACATGTATGTATTTTTTAAATTTCTATTCTCTTGAATTTATTTTCATATCGGTAAATTTGCTTTTTAAGCCCCGCGCTAAATATCTATTAAAATCTTCCCAAATCGTCATATTTCCGTGTAAATGTACAGGCTGAACTCGAATTAACAATTAAATTTTGATAAAACCTACTGTTTTGGAGTTATCGACAATAAAAGTTCGAACTCAGTCGCGATTAGCCACTGGCCGTTACTGGCCTTGTTTAACTACATTCACTGCAGAACATTTTGCACGCGGAAACTTAATTAATGGCCTTTTTACTGCTCTTAAATGATCTTACTCGTCTAAATTACTGCGCGCTTAAGCTGTGTCGGAAAGCGATGACAAGTGTTATTTTTTTTATAGTAAACCCCTTTTTCTGTGTAGAAAAAGCAATGACAACTGTTGTAAAGCTTTTCTTTTAAATTAAAAATAAAGCAAATAATAATTAATGAGCAAACTTTGTAAAGGCATGAATATTTACAAAATAAAATTACAAAATAAAAAATGCTAGAAAGGAAATAATAATTAATGGCCAAAATTCGCGCAAAGTTTGCGCATTAATTATTATTTCATTTATAGCATTTTTTTATAACGTTTATTTTTTAAAGTTTGAATAAAAAAAAATATTTTCCATAAGATGGCCAAAAATATTAATAAATCATTCAATTAAGTCATTTTAAATGTTAAAAATACAGGTATTGCGTTTCGAAAGTATCCATAAAATTAAAAAGTAAACTTTTTTTATTTTTTTATTTTATGGATACTTTCGGTAACCCTAATCGTGGATAAATTATTATAAATTATTACCGTTCATTTTTATTTTTTAATTCTGAAATGATAATTTTTGTTTTTGTTTGTTTGTTGTTTTTTTACAAAAAGTTGGTTTAGGTGGTGATAAGTATGTATATATATTTACTCCGCCATTAATTACTGTACTTTTCTAGTTTTATCCGGACACATACACACACGCGCGTGCGAACGGCCCTTATATATATATATATATATATATATATATATATATATATATATATATATATATATATATATATATATAGATGGTTGAAAAAAACTGTTAATAATAAACTATTATTCAGAGATCTTCTGAGCAACGCCGGGTCTCTCCGCTAGTCTATAAAAAAGAAGTTGTCTTTTGTGCAGCACTATATAATAGATGACAAAATTTTCTTCTTTTTACGGTGAATGGATCTTGTCTCCTGGCCAAAAATGAGTAATCCGTTTTTGCCAAAATATATTAAATGTCTTATCTAATAAGAAAGATGTTGGCTTTTGGGGAGCACTATATAATAGATAACAAAATTTACTTCTTTATACAATGAATGGAACTTCCCTACACGCAAGCCGCTAATGGCTAACTGTCTTCTGGTGGCAGACACCGGCAGGCCATCGGCAGGCCACGGGCACGCCACGGGAGGCCCACTGGCGAACCGCCGGTGGTAATCTTGCCAAGACAAACACTCCCAATAATTTATAATCAAGATATTTGTTTTCATTTTCTGCACTGTCGTGTAATCTTTGCTTATTCTCCACATCGTTTCAACCCAGGTCCTTCTACGAAAAAATTCAACTTTATGTCAGAAATGAAATTGTAAAATTAAATCCGTACTTGGAGAAAGAGTTACCGCTATATATAATGTCAGATGATGTGATTTTTTGAGAACGACCAGACCCAAGGATTGAACACAAAACTGCAAGCAAACCAATTATAGCTTAACCAATGCCTAATCCACTAAGCCCTCTGTTTATTGGAAATTATGAGTTCAGTCCTTGGTTAGTGCTGTAAAAGAAACAGATAAGCAAGACCATATTGAATAAAACTCGTTAATAACTGTTATAAAATATTCCTTAAACATAGAAAGCAGAATGTGAACTATCTACCCCGTGAATAGAATAAAGGGTTTTATTTGAAATTCCAAGAAGATTACCGATTACGCTGAGACTTGAGGAAGGCCTAAGATTATTCATTTCTATAAACTTCGAACACTTGACTATTAACACATAGAATCATGTTCATATCTCAAACACTTAACTAGTGACAGTGAATCGTGTTTAAATCTCAAATACTTGACTATTAACACTGATTATTTTGAGATTTCAATCACTTGAATCAATGAATCATGTTCAAGTTTCAAATACTTGAATATTAACTGTGAATCATGTTCACTTCCCTAACATTTGACTATGAAGAAAAATTATTAGTTTAAACCCAAATTTAAATAAAAAATTAATTCTCAATTAAATTCAAGTTTTACTCGTGTACGATCTTAAATTAATATATTTAAATTATAAATAAATATATTAAGACACAGGACTATACTGCCGATTTTGTTATCGGCTTCTTCATAGGAAAGTAAAAGAAAACCACTCAAAGAAGCAGACTATCTTAAATTTCGTAGATAAAAAAAACAAAATATAGTGTTCACAGATAAAATATTTATTTCAATAAAACAAAATTCCCATGCATATTGTTCCATATGCTATATAGTAACAAAACATAATAAACAAAGGGATTTACTTCATCAATAATTTTGTCAGTCTATATAGAATGTATTATTCTTTAAACTGACTACTTAAACATCTTCTCTTTTTTCAACCTTTTCTTTTACAATGAAAAACTTGTTTTAAAATCTTTTCTTAAAAGTTAATTTATCTTCTTTTCTTCACAATTCTTTTTCACATTTTTGGAGCTGAAAGGGAGAAAAACACAACGCCTAACCTAGGCTAATAAAATCAGATGCCAAAATGAATATCTTGGAAAATATTTTAAAATACGGCTTTAAAGTAAAGAATGAGAATTGGGACCGAATTCCCGCCTCGAACGACTCTGCCACAAAAAACATACGTTGACACTCCGAGTCAACAAGCAAATCAAATGCAATAAATCCTCTTCTTGGGAATTAAATTACTTCTTTTAGCTTCAGAATTCTACTGAAGCAAAATAAAAAAATCTTTTCTTCAAAGTTTCTCAAATTGAAACAAATCTCAGCTACGGAATTCTACCGAAGCTAATAAAATCTTTTCTTCAAAGTCATTCGATGCGAAAACTCTCCTTCCCTTCTTCCCCTCCCTAAATAAAACCAGATATATAGCATTTAAAGTTAAATAAATATTAACTCTATTAAGAAAAATAATTCGATACTGTAAGTCGAATATTCGAGATAACACGTTACTTTACGTGGCAAACTAAATTAGTTGACCACGGAGCCAGAATACAAAGCGTCTTAATCAACCAAGGAAAAATCTCTGACTGAGGACAATCTCTCCCGATCAAAGGGAGGCGCCGTCTCCTGCCTCCAACCCCATAAAAAGGCGTCAATAAAAAAACCATCGTCTACTTTGTTATCAGAGGCGTATGGTTCCAAATTTCAATACATTAAATATT
This sequence comes from Acanthosepion lycidas, assembly GCA_963932145.1. Classification (NCBI taxonomy): domain Eukaryota; kingdom Metazoa; phylum Mollusca; class Cephalopoda; order Sepiida; family Sepiidae; genus Acanthosepion; species Acanthosepion lycidas. The sequence continues at coordinate 76,901,439 of OZ010600.1, forward strand.
TCTTTACGGAAATTATTGAAATGTCTTCGATATATATAATTTTAATATTCTAAAATTTTGCAAATAAAAAATTCTCAAAACTATTAACAATGAATCCTTTTCAGATCTTAAAAACTTGACTCTTAAGTGTGAATCTGATTTTCACGCCGTGATCAAATTCAGATCATAAGCATTTGACTTTTAACAGGGATCCCTGTTTAGATCTTAAACGCTTGACATTTAACATTTAATCATTTTTAGATCTTAAAAACTTGTTTATTAGCAGTGAATTAGTATGAAATCTCAAATAATTAACTATTAAACACCATGAGTAATGTTTATATCTGAAACACTTAACTACTAGCAATGAAAGCATTATGAAATCTCAAACAGTTGACTATTAACAACATGAATCATGTTCCGATCTCAAATGCTAAACTATTAACAGTGAATCCTGTTCAGAACTCACATAATTGACGATTAACAATTAATCATGTTCGGATATCAAACACCTCACTATTAACACCGTACATACTGTTCAGATCGCAAACGCTTAACTTTTAAAACAGTGAATTATTTTCAGGTCTCCAAAACCTGACTGTTAAGGGTGAATCACGTTAGTGATAAATATTTGACTATTGAAGCCGGGGATCATGCTCAGATCTCAAACATTTGAATATTTGCATTGAATAATGTTCTGATTTCAAACAAGTGACTATTTATAGTGAATCATGATCTCAAACGTGACTGTTAACATTGAATGTTGTTCAGATGTAGAACAGTGATTAACACTTGAATTTTAACACCATGAATCATGTTGTGGATACTTGATTATTAACACAGGTAATTTTCTATTAACAGTCAATCATGTTCAGACCTCAAAAACTTGACTATTAACACCCGTAAACATGTTCAGATCACAAACAATTAACTATTAACACCGTGAATCATGTTCAGATCACAAACACTTCATTATTTACTGTTAGTCATGTTCAGATCTGAAACACATGACTATTACTACTGTGGAACATGTGACTATTAACAGTGATATATATTCCGATCTAGAACAGCTGTCTGTGAATCATGTTCACTATTATCAGTGTCCATTTTCTGATCTGAAACACTTTCTTATTAACAGTGAATCATGTTCAGAGTACATGAATATTTCTATTAAATGTGAATTACAATGAATACTATTCTGATTTCAAACACGTGACTACTAACAATGAATGATATTCAGTTCTAGCACATTGGACTATTAACTGCGTGAGTCATGTTCAGATCTCAAACCCTTCACTATTAACACTGATAATTTTAAAATTTGAATCACTTGACTATTAATATACAATCATGTTCAGATCTCATAAACTTGACTATTAACACAGTGAATAGTGTTCAAATGGGTTCAACAGTTGGCTATTAACACTCGGATCACAAACACTTAACTGTTAACATCGTGAATCATGTTTAGATCTCAAGCACTTGACTATTTACACTGTCAGTTATGTTCACATATGAAACGCTTGAATATTAGCACTAAATGCTGATCAGATCTTTAACACTTGCCTATTAACAGTGAGTCATGTTTAGATCTCGCATGATTAATAAGAGAGAATCATGTTGAGATTTCTCACACTTACTAACACCGAGAATCATGTTCAGATCTGAAACACTATTAAAAAATGGGTCGACTGTAGTTGGGATCATCAAGTCAATGCGAACGATCCTTTCCTTAGCTGCATACAGTTTTTTTGAATTCAGAAGTTTTCTTCTACTAGACTGGTTGCCACACAAGGCTATCGGATCCAGTCTGTCCTACTATTGATCCATAGCTGAGGGGGAGAAGAGTTTGATTCATACCTTTCACGTAAGTGAATGTAATGAACTCGACTGAAATTCGAACTCGGTTTTCCGATTCCTCAATCCGAGCCGCCACCTATTACTCTATCGTGTCCTCCAAACTATTAACACCTCGAATAATTTCAACTCCAACTTAACTATTAACACTGTGAATAATTATCAGATCTCAAATACTTGACTATTAAGAGTGAATCTCAAAATCTAAATACCCAGCAAAATTTTTCTATGTCAAGTAATTTAGACATTTACTTCCTGCTCTCTTGTGATTTAATTTTAAATAATTTTAATATATTGTCTGGATAATTTTAAACCATTTTGTTATTTCGGTCTGATGAGGCAGATATTAAAAACTTATATGTCGAAATAAATTTATTACCGAATTCTTCGATAATGTGTTAAGTTTTTTCCATTGATGTATATCATATTGTTCTGTATATAATACATTGAGCTCTCTTCACGGATGTATCTTTTTAATATTATCATTAACACTTATGGATTATATATATATATATATATATATTTATATATATATATATATATATATATATATATATATATATATATATATATATATATTAATCATTTCACGCAAATATGGCAAGAACGCCACTAATAAACAAGGGGTTACTTAGTGTTAAAGAATAGGAGAAATACTATTAAGGAGAGAGAACAATAAAAGAACAGGAATTTAGAAGACGGAAGATAACGATTGACATTGCATTTACATTTTTAAAGATCAAAGTTGACTGGAAAACAATAAGCTGGAAGAAAGTTCCACAAGCGAGAAGCGCGACAGAAAAAATTGTTGGCATGGAACTTACAGTTATATCTTTCCAATTCAACTGCAAAATGATGGCACCTTGCTGTCAATCTAGTACTGCGCTTGAATTGATAAAGTCTAGGTACCAAAGAAGAAAGTTCATCAGAACAATTACCATGAAATTATTTATAGAAAAGCTACATGGCAGTGATAAATGTGACTGAGCTATTACGACAGTGAGAAAGTCACTGAGACTGAGGTGCCTGGTCAGAACCAATAACATTGCAGATTCTCCTTTGGATTTTATCAAGAATCTTTTAATATATAACAAGAGCACCAGACCAGATATGACAGCAATATTCAAAACAAGGAAAACTGATAGACTTCTCCAGTAGTGAATCTTTGTAAAACTGTTTTTAGTATTTCAAACATTTATGCTAATTACAAATTGAAGATACAAAATAAAACAAGTACAACAATTTAATTATCTGGGAAGTGTTTTAACAGAGGACGGAAAGTGAGACATACGAAGGCGCATTGGGATAGCCAAAGATGCCTTCCAAAAGCTAAGCAGAGTGTTAAGCAACAGAAAAATTTCGTTAGAAACAAAAAAAAAAAATGAGTACTAAACTGTTACGTAATATCAGCTCTCCTATATGGTTGTGAATGCTGGACAAACTTCTCACAGATGAAGAAGAGACTTGAAACAACAGAAATGTGGTTCTATAGAAAGATGCTGAGAATATCATGAACTGAACCCGTGAACAATGACGAGTTTAGAGAAAATGGAAAGAAAAGACACATATTTATTATCAGGAAGAGACATCTGAAGTTTCTAGGGTATATGATGAGGAAAGAGCTTGGGAAATCTGATACTCACAGGAAAGATTGAAGGCAAAAGGGACAGAGAAGAACAATGCATAACCTACTTAGTGAGTTTGACTAAATTTAGGAGAAATAAAAAAAAAAGCTAAATTTATTAAGAGCTACAAAGGACAGGAAATTGTACAGAAGCATAATTGTAGATTAACTCTGCTTTGGAATGAGCTTGACCTTCACTGTTTACCTCATGCTGAAGATCTTGTGCCAGACTAAACATTTTCGTTTATGCACCAAGTACTTTCAAGGCGTGAACGATCATGGCTCTCCACAACTTCCTATTTTTTTTTTTTTTTTTGCAATCATTTTACCATTTAACATTCCTTATTTTCCATCGTCTGTTTCTCCACAAGATAGATACATTTCTGTATCGATTTAATTTCCATGTCCCCCATATATAGCAGACATTGGGATGTCTCTTCTGCCGTCAGTCATGCATTCTGTCTGGCTGCAGTTAATACATAGTCCTCTCTTCTTGATTTCATTTCCTACTTTGTCTACTAGTACTTTCGCTTTCTTTTCTAGGTTCGCCATTAACGCGGTGTCAAGTAAGTGTTTTATGTTTTTAAGATTACATCCGGCTATAAAAATCCAAATAAGAATCAGCAATATTATCGGTTCTGATCTGGCAGCTCGGCTTCAGTCACTTTCCCACCGCCGTAAGGTTGTCTGCCTGTGTATTTTCTATAAATACTTCCATGTTCGGATGAACACTTCGCTGTGCTACTGAGACTTTTGGCTAGATGTAACCGTAAATTCTGTGCTAACTGTTTCTTTTCTAGCACTTCTCACTTGTGGAACTCCCTTCCGACCAACTTTAATCTCCAAAACTTTAAATGCAATGTCAATCGCTATCTACTCTCCTCCTGATTACTTTTCATTTGTTCCCGCTAGTAATGTTTCTGTTCCTAATTCTTCCACACCCAGTAACCTCTTGTGTCTTTACTTGGGTTGAAATCGATTAAACAATATTTAAAAAATAAATCCTGTTAGGTCTTCTAGTTCTCTTAGGATTGTCGGAGTTAACTCCTCCTTAATTGTCCAAACTGTTCACTAGGGGACGCTCTCCATACACTATAAATACTGGGCGATTTCTTGCCTTGTTCTCTTTCTCATTTCTTCATTTTCAGCGAACACATCTACGATGTAAGCTCTCGCAGAAGATTGCGTCTTCCCATTTGTGAGAGACGCCATGAACATTAAAACACACATATACGTACGAACATTCACCAACAGACAAACTCTTTACGTTCACACACAAACACAAATGTTAATATCTGTGTCCGTTGTAAATTTTGTTGTTTAATACATATATTTGTTTGTATCTATATATCGGTTTTGTTGGTTTTCTTTCCAGTTTTTTATGGTGGATTCAATCTCTGGGTCCGCCATGTTCTTGTAGTTGAACTTTCTTCTAGCAGGAATAAACACACGTGTTCCTAATTTAACAACACGTAAACCCACGGTCCGCTACAGGATCGTCTACAGGTTGAATAAATCTGGTAAAAAGAACGCATCCATGTCGCATTCCACTTTCTATTTTTGCGTTCATTCAACTCGCTCGCTATTCACATACAGACTTTTTGTTCCTCGTGCCGTTTCTCTTTCTTTCCTTCTACTGCTGTTGTTGCTGTAAACTTCTTGTTTCTGCTTATTAATTCATGGCTTCCATGTGCAAAACTTTATGAGGAGGCCATCATAGCCTATCGTATACGCAGATTCTTTAATACGACATGGAAGCCATTAATAGAAAAAAAAGCGAAACACGGGCTTCAGAAATAGCTTAAAAGGAAAAGCTGCTGCGAAAGAGGGTGAAGCCCACTAAAAGCAACAGCAAGTTAGCATCAGGAAAATAAGATAATAAGAACAGTAGATTTAAGACTGGACTTCATAACATGAGTTCGTTTTTGGGCGGTAGGTGTTTAGCGTTTTACAAGAAAGGATAATTAGCGACAATAATGTAAACACAACAGAAAGTCAAAATGGTAGAGACCTCCATTTATTCTGAGACACACACAAAAATCGATTCAATTTCGCTGATTTTTAAATCGACAAAGTCTAATTGAGGACTGTGATTACAGAAGATTGGACAGACGCTTAGAAATACTCAAAATTTCCATTTAAAGATATATGTTGAATATTGTTTATCTCATTACAGTTGTAAAAGGGAAAAAGTCCGTTCACGTTTCCTGTCTTTCAATAGATAGATAGATAGATAGATAGATAGATAGATAGATAGATAGATAGATAATGAAAGGACTGATACAGAGATAGATAGATAGATAGATAGATAGATAGATAGATAGATAGATAGATAGATAATGAACAAACTGAGATAGATAGATAGATAGATAGATAGATAGATAGATAGATAGATAGATAGATAGATAGATAATGAAAGGACTGATACAGAGATAGATAGATAGATAATGAACAAACTGAGATAGATAGATAGATAGATAATGTACAGATATATATATATATATATATATATATATATATATATATATATATATATATATACATACATACATGCATACATACATACATATGAACAGAAGATTGAGAAAGAGAGACAGATACATGTGCGAAGTTTTAGATAGATGTACAAATTGAAATAGATAAATAGATACAGACGAAGACAGAAAAGGTTTTACAAACAGGTATATATATATATATATATATATATATATATATATATATATATTGATAATATTAGTGGTCAATATACGTTAAAAAATACGTCAAAAACCGATATTATTTTTGCACCAACCTAATATATATATATATATATATATATATAACTTTCTTCGATCTTCGAATACGCTGAAATGAGTCGTCAGTGATGTTTTCCTTGTTTCATTAACAGTTTTTTTTCCGTCAAGTAAACCGGCTTGTGACCACCGAGATGAGAGCTTGTACTTGAATAAGTACAAACTCCCTTATTCAAGTACAAGCTCTCATCTCGGTGAGATAAGAGCTTGTACTTGAACAAGTACAAGCTCTCATCTCGGTGGTCACATGCTACGCATTCTTGCTCGGGTTCTCCACATTAAACCCGACCTTACGTCACATCTTGTTTCAGTGGGGAGACAAGTGTAAATGCCTACTTACTTACCTCGCACATACCGGTAGGATTATCATCTCCCAGTTGTGTCTCTGTCTGGCGACAGAGATGCATTTGAGAAAAAACAAAATATTGAGAGGTGCCCGGTCCCGGGGAACAGCTGCCTGCAGCTGTACCCTCCTCATTGCATTAGAGATGGGGGAGGATCGGTAATACGCGCTCGGGTTTCCCCACATTAAATACGATCTTGTGCCACAATCCCGTCTCAGTGGGGAAATGGCGTAAATATACTTATTTAGCGGGTTTTCAGCTTTAGTAGGGTTTTTTTAAGTGTTCCGATCGTTCTGCCAATATTCAACAGTCCCCCCACGAGGAATGTATGTGGCACAAGGCCGAGTTTAATGTGGGTTTCTCCGAGCCCGTAGGCTCAGCCAAAAATATTCCGGGATCTGTCTACCTCCCCGAACGAAACTTTGCCAAAGCCTCATCCGGGTTCCTCTCTTCAACATTGACATATTATTGGAAGAGACTATTTTGCTAGTCCCGGTAAAATTTTCAAATTCAATTTTCTTCCAAGGCTATTTTGCCGGTAAATAGTTTTATTATGAAGGCAGGTAATGTTAAAAATAACAACACCGATTTAACACAGAAGTTTATTTATTTTCACCATCAATTATTAAGACAAGTTAAAATCATTTATTCATCGTCAATTATTATAAGAAATATAGACGTCTTTGAATATTTTATGTTCTTCAGGCACAACAGTCTTTGCAAATCAAAATCATGCCCTTGGGTATGGTTTTCTTGCCAATAAACTTCAGGTACATTGGCAAAAAGACAACAGTCACAGACTACAGAAGCCATGTTGTTCAAGTCCTGCCTACACAGCGCACACAACCACTACGCTGGAGATATCAAGGCTCTGTAAACATGATGGTGAACATAAATAAATCTGTTAAATCTGTTTTAAATCAGAGACCGATAAAATAAGTTTAAAAGCATGGTTGTCTATTTTAACAGGACCGGCAAAAAAAGCCTATTTGTACATTTATTCTAAGGATTTATTTCTTCTTGTTTTGTTATTTGGAGTTACTTGCTGTTAAGACACTAAATCTTTGCTACAAGGTTGACAAATCGGCTCGCTACTTATTCACTACTTATTACTTCAGATATTTTTCCTTCTTCATTTGCTTTGTAACTGTCAATTTCCTTATTCCTATTCAGCAGTCACATTAGTTCTTTGAGTTATACCAACAAATATATTGTATTCCCGTCCAAAATAACGTTTCGGGTTTATTTCTGTCTATAACTTTGAGATGAGGTATTATGATTATTTAAAAAAATTTCATTGTTATTATTGTTTCGTCCACCGGGGTAGTTTAATTCTAGTTCCACATGACATGCCTCTTTCGGGTGTCTCAGTTATTTCCCTTTAACTAAACTCTCCAAGTTATTTATTCACCACTGCTGTGACTTGGTACTGAACTCACAACTCTTTGGGTCTAGTCACCGAATCTAACCAATGCCTTTATCTACTGGGACATGTGAACAATCTGCCCCCGGTGGACGAAATAAAGGGTTCGGTTCAAAATTCCAATCACTTGAAGAAGGCCGGGGAGTACAACGACCGAAATGTTGTGAATATAGAAAAATGAAGATTAGGATAACAGTCCGAATAATGTAAATAATCGGATTATCCATAATGGACTTTTTTTTTCTATCCATCCTGACACAATTATTAACGAGTGCTTATATGTCGATACGCACAGACGTGTAAGTCGAGAGAGCGCGCGCTTTGATTTTTCTTTCCTTCTTCTTCTTCTTTAATGTGCCGTTGTCTCATCAGAACGTTGGCATCATGGCTGTCCACAACTTCCGATCCTTCAGAGCACTAAGTAACTTTTTCCATTTACTATCCCCCCCCAAGTCCTTGTTGTTTTTTTGTTTTGTTTTTTTTTTTGTTTTTTGTTGTTGTTTTTTTAAGCAATTCACCCCAAGCAAGGCGGGGTGCCACTAGCACGCAAAGGGTTACAGAGGATTGAGAACAAGAGTAAAGTGGTTTGTTTGAGGAAAGGATACAGAGAAGGACGTGGGGAAACAAGCTCAGGGTGTCAGATGTCGGTTGACATTACACTTGAATATTTGAAGATTATAGTCATCGGGAAAGCAAGCAAGGGGAAGGGAGTTTCACGGACGGGAAGTGCCAGAGAAGAAGCTGTCTGAGTAGAAGAGACGGTTACATTTAACCGTTTTGACAGTGAAAGGGTGGGACCGAGATGCCAGCCTGTTAGCTCGCTTAAATTCATGCAGTCTGGGAACCAGCAAAAGTAGCTCGTCGAAACAGTTGCCGTGAAAACACTTGTAGAAGGGACAGAGGGAAGCCACAGCACGTCTGCCATACATTTACACAAGCTCGTTAAGTAGGCTAATCGCTGTTTTCCTCTGTCCTCTTTCCTTCAGTATATCACGTGAGTATTAAATTCTTCAAGCTCTCTTTCTTCGTACTGTGTCCCTGAAATTTCAGCCGTCTCTTTCTAAGTAATAATGTCTTTTCTACTTCCATTTTTTTAAAACTTTCTCGTTACTTACATGCTTCGACCATGGCATTCTCAGCATACTTCTGTTGCCTCGAATCACCCCTTCATCTGCGGGGACATTATCCCGCTTTTACTGCTACATTAGAGGATTGATATTACATAGTTGTTGAGTACTCTTTATATGGTTTCTAACGAAATTTTTCTGTTTCTTAATCCTTTGTTTAGCTTTTGGAAGGCATCTTTCTCTAACCCAATGCTCTTCCGTTTTCTCTGTCACATTTGCGTCGTCTGTTATACCATTTTCCAGGGAATGCTTTGTGACCCTCGCTAGCTTAACATTTACCTTTTTCTACCTCCATTTATATATGTTACAAATTAAACTAAGCACAACTGAGTATTGATGGATGAAAAATTTACGCAGATTTTAACGTCATTCTGGGGTGGGGGCGCAATGTTTTTTTCGTCCACATCCATGAATTTGTTTTACCCATGCTAAGTCTCGAAAAAACACTATATACAATTCGCTAATTTTTTTTATCAATAATGTTGGATGTGTTAAATTTTTCAACTTTGTAACAAGAAAAATCTCAAGTTAATGTTAAAAATTGCCGCAAAACCTCGTTGATTTATTTAAGATGGCATGATCTATTATAAAATATCTCTAATTTGTATTTAGATGCATTGTATTTATTCTATCATGTTTGACTAGTCAAGAATATGACATTAATAATTCCAGTGTGAAAAACCATACAATATGTTGACTCAAGCATTGTGCGTGGAATTGGGTAGACGAAAACTGTTCAGAAGACGTCGATGATTGCGTTTGTACATTATGGATACTGTCTTTACTGTTAAAGTGCGTACCACACCCAAAGCCCTGATTGGGGGCCCTGGATAAGTGCTTTCTGATCCTCGCTATCTTTTCAACATTTGTCTTCCTACATTTATATACCTTACGAATTAAACTATGGACAACTGTCTATTAAAAGACGAAATATTTTTGCGGATTTTGATGTCATTCTGCGGCCTTTTTTTTTTTTTTTGTCTCAGGCTAAGTTTCGAAAAAACACAATATAAAATTCACTATTTTTTATCCACAATGTGGAATGTATTAAAATTATTCGACTTTTCAAAAAGAAAAATCTCAAGTTAATGCTAGAAAATAGCCGCAAAACCTCGTTGATTTATTTCAGATGATGTCTTATGACATGTCTCCACTTTTTATTTAGATATATTGTATTTATTTTCTATTTTTCTAGATTATTTAAGATGAAATGATCTCTTATGACATGCCTCTAATTTTTATTTAGATATATTGTATTTATTTTCAATTTTTCTAGATTATTTAAGATGAAATGATCTCTTATGACATGTCTCTAATTTTTACTTAGATATATTGTATTTATTTTCAATTTTTCTAGATTATCTAAGATGAAATGATCTCTTATGACATGTCTCCACTTTTTATTTAGATATATTGTATTTATTTTCTATTTTTCTAGATTATTTAAGATGAAATGATCTCTTATGACATGCCTCTAATTTTTATTTAGATATATTGTATTTATTTTCAATTTTTCTAGATTATTTAAGATGAAATGATCTCTTATGACATGCCTCTAATTTTTATTTAGATATATTGTATTTATTTTCAATTTTTCTAGATTATTTAAGATGAAATGATCTCTTATGACATGCCTCTAATTTTTATTTAGATATATTGTATTTATTTTCAATTTTTCTAGATTATTTAAGATGAAATGATCTCTTATGACATGCCTCTAATTTTTATTTAGATATATTGTATTTATTTTCTATTTTTCTAGATTATTTAAGATGAAATGATCTCTTATGACATGTCTCCACTTTTTATTTAGATATATTGTATTTATTTTCAATTTTTCTAGATTATTTAAGATGAAATGATCTCTTATGACATGTCTCTAATTTTTACTTAGATATATTGTATTTATTTTCAATTTTTCTAGATTATCTAAGATGAAATGATCTCTTATGACATGTCTCTAATTTTTATTTAGATATATTGTATTTATTTTCAATTTTTCTAGATTATTTAAGATGAAATGATCTCTTATGACATGTCTCCACTTTTTATTTAGATATATTGTATTTATTTTCAATTTTTCTAGATTATTTAAGATGAAATGATCTCTTATGACATGTCTCCACTTTTTATTTAGATATATTGTATTTATTTTCAATTTTTCTAGATTATCTAAGATGAAATGATCTCTTATGACATGTCTCCACTTTTTATTTAGATATATTGTATTTATTTTCTATTTTTCTAGATTATTTAAGATGAAATGATCTCTTATGACATGCCTCTAATTTTTATTTAGATATATTGTATTTATTTTCAATTTTTCTAGATTATTTAAGATGAAATGATCTCTTATGACATGCCTCTAATTTTTATTTAGATATATTGTATTTATTTTCAATTTTTCTAGATTATTTAAGATGAAATGATCTCTTATGACATGCCTCTAATTTTTATTTAGATATATTATATTTATTTTCTATTTTTCTAGATTATTTAAGATGAAATGATCTCTTATGACATGTCTCCACTTTTTATTTAGATATATTGTATTTATTTTCAATTTTTCTAGATTATTTAAGATGAAATGATCTCTTATGACATGTCTCTAATTTTTACTTAGATATATTGTATTTATTTTCAATTTTCTAGATTATCTAAGATGAAATGATCTCTTATGACATGTCTCTAATTTTTATTTAGATATATTGTATTTATTTTCAATTTTTCTAGATTATTTAAGATGAAATGATCTCTTATGACATGTCTCCACTTTTTATTTAGATATATTGTATTTATTTTCAATTTTTCTAGATTATTTAAGATGAAATGATCTCTTATGACATGTCTCTAATTTTTACTTAGATATATTGTATTTATTTTCAATTTTTCTAGATTATCTAAGATGAAATGATCTCTTATGACATGTCTCTAATTTTTATTTAGATATATTGTATTTATTTTCAATTTTTCTAGATTATTTAAGATGAAATGATCTCTTATGACATGCCTCTAATTTTTATTTAGATATATTGTATTTATTTTCAATTTTTCTAGATTATTTAAGATGAAATGATCTCTTATGACATGCCTCTAATTTTTATTTAGATATATTGTATTTATTTTCAATTTTTCTAGATTATTTTCTAAATTTGAATTATTAGTGAACAATTCGTTCACTATAATACATATGATCCATTATTGTAGATAATTCGGTTACAATAAAACTTGTATTTTATATGAATACTACCTTATGAAATTAAAGATGTAGTAGAGTGGGGGACCCCGCATTCGAGACTCGGGGAGAGGCACGAAACCCCTGCAGCAGCATTGCGTTAAGCACACCATATCTACTTATGATATATTAACGAGTGCGTGATTAGTAATGTAACTAATAGCAGCATATTCAACGTTATAAATTTTTGACTAATATTTTTGACTAATATTTCTTTCTTTTTATCCCAATTACTAGAACTGTTGGAATTGCTAGGTGACCTTCGACATATTTCGAAAGAATATTAGAATTATCAAGAACTTATATAGGGAGCAAACCGCCTCCATACGGATAGAAAATGAATTTAGTAAATATACAGAAATAGAAATGTGTGTAAGACAAGGATGAGTCGTCTCACCGGACTTATTCAACCTATACAGTAAGGTGATTCTTAGAGAATTAGAAGTCCTGCCATGATTCGTTATTGGTGGCCACTATGTTAACAACATATGCAGATATGTAGATGACACAGTGCTGATAGCAGATACAGAATGGAAACTATAGGAAATCCTACAGAAGATAAAAAAGGAACGAACTAAACATCAATCACAAAAAGATTGTCAGAAAAAGGAACAGCTGAACATGCAAGTTACAAATTGGATATATCAAAATCAAGTAAGTATAACAATTTAAATATCTGGGAAGCGTTTTAATAGAGGGTGGAAAGTGCGACACTGAAATCCGAAGGTACACTGGGATAACGAAAGATGCCTTCCAAAAACTAAACAAAGTATTAGGAAACAGGAAAATTTCATTAGAAACAAAGAAAAGTGCATTACACTGTTATGTAATATCAGTCCTCCCATATGGCAGTGAATGCAGGACAATCTCCTCACAGATGTTGAAGAGACTTGAAGCAACATAAATGTGGTTCCAAAGAAAGGTGCTATGGATTGAACGTGTGAGCAATGACGAAGTTCTAGAGGCAATACAACAAAAAGAATACTTATACTTAGCATCAGAAAGAGACAGTTAAAATTTCTAGGGCACATAATAAAGAAAGAGGGCTTGGGAAATTTGACACTCACAGGACATATTAAACGCAAGAGGGACAGAGGAAATCAGCGTATAACCTACCTAACGATCTTGTGTAAATGGCAGAACAAGTTTTAGGGGACAGAAAAAAAAATTTACTAAGATCTACAAAGTACACGAAATTGTGGCAACGTCCTGAGGGTACATGGTACACACAATAAGAAGATGAAGAAAACTTCAGCCATTAGTATAAGGCTATTAGAAACAGCACGAATTACAAACAAGGAATAATGTCCAAGCAAGAAAACAACTAAAATTCAGTTGAAATACATACTGTTAAAAAATTAATAATAGTTGATAGTATGCTTCATCTAATAAAAATTAGAATCAATATAACAGCTAGCTTGCTTCGGAAAAGCACGTGAAGCGTTACGAATATGACCGAACAGGAAAGATGCGTTGACAACATGATCTGCTATTTCCGTGTTTTTCCTCCTAAATCTGAGCAATTTAATCGCTATTTTTAAATATATATATTATGAATTTATGATTGATTTTTTTATGAGTAAGTGTATAAAGCAAGAGCAAAACTTTATACTTTATATTTTATGTCAACATCCGGTACGCTTTCGTCCCAAGAGAAATTCGAATTTGGATCATACTGACCCAACAGTCTTTTCTTTTTCTTTTTTTCGTTACATAGCTTGAGTTTTCAGTGAGTTAAGAGAAAGCATGATGGTATATCAACTGATTGTATTGTTTTGGTCAAGGATAACCAGTTTATAAAGCAAGTGAATGGTTTTCTTTTAAATAAATGGTAAAGAAAAAAGTTAATAGATTTGCAATAATGAAAATTATCATATGACAAGGCAGATGTTAACGACGGCCAGTCAGAGAAAACTATTGTATAAAGTACACCGGTAATTTGGATTTACATCAAAATGTTTCAAATTGCGCATGCGTAGTGTTTTATTGAATGGCGGATCATCCCTCGACTGTAAAGCGGAAATATTCATTGGGCGGGAAAGTTGCCAAGCTTGCTTTACAACTGTCTTGATAGAAAGCCCACCTCATTGTATTATCACGTATTTATTGTCCTTATAAGCATAATTGGAATTCGAATGTAGGTCTTTTGTCAAATCTATAACAGAACTTTCTTTCTTTTTATGTGCCATGTCCTTTCGGGACGTAGACGATCATGTCTCTCCACCTCCTTCTATCCCTTGCGCCTCTCAGCAAGTTCCTTCCCTCTGCTTCCTCCCCCAGACCACGTTCAGTCATCCACCTGCTCAAGCTCGCCAGGTATGTCACGCGCTGCTTTCTCTTGTCTCTCTCTTTCCCACTATTCGTTCCGTGAGTATCAGATTCTCCAGGCACCTCCTTCCTCATTATGTGTCTCAGAAATTTTAGTTGCCTCTTCCTGATGTAAAGTATAAGCCTCCTCCTTGTTTGCAACTTCTCTAAGACATCATCGTTGCTCACGCGCTCGGTCCATGATATCCTTAGCATCTTTCTGTAGAACCAAATCTCTGTCGTCTCGAGTATCTTCTTCATCTTTGAGAAAATCAAAATCATTCGCTGCCGTAAAGAGGGACAAATGTCACGTAACAGGTCTGTATTCTTTTCTTCGTTACCAAAGAAATCCCCCTGTCTAGCAATACTCTGTCCAGATTTTGGAATGTGTCCTTGGCTATCCCAATACCTCTACGGATCTCATTGTCGCATTTACCGTCCTCTGCCAAGACGCTTCCCAGTAAAATCCACGTATGATTTAATATGATAAAGTTTGGCTATGTTATTTATTGGGTGAAAAATACGTTTGTCTCAAGCGTACACGATATATATATATATATATATATATATATATATATATATATATATATATATATATATATATATATATGGGCGAGTGGTTAGAACGTTCCCTTTCTGACCATGAGATCCATGGTCGACTTGTCAGGAAGGTGACTTTTTGATGTTATCGGTCTGGGAGAGACGATCTCAGCGTGCAGCACCTTTGGAAAGTGCCTGAAAACCATACCACGGATTGCCCGAAGCCTCGTGAGTGAAGTTAGATGGACGGACCCGTAAGGAGCCGTCGGTGGTTGTGCTAGCACGATGTCACAAGTCATCGTGACTGAGGGTTTGAGCGTGTTGGCCTTGTTCAGACTGTTGATCACGTTAGATAACGCTGTCTCTCTCAGAAACTGTAACTAAGGTCTGCTCAGCATAGTTGCAGAATGAACCACAGGTGGGCTCTGTGGGTGTTGAAGAAACGCAAATGTGCCTGAGTAGGCATCTGAAACAGGGATTAGCTATCCGCTCTAGTAGACAGGCATCCTCGGATACAAGTGACCAGCCATGCATCCACAAAAATATATAAGGTAAAATTTCTAGCCTGTTTGAAGAGATCTTGATCTTGTAGAAAAGTTTTGCACAGTATGTTGAGTGGCACAAATCTATATACGACCTAAAAAAACACTACGATATCTGTTGCTAATAAATAGAGATTAATTAAGAGTAGCTTAGATGTGGCACGAGGCCACAAGTATGGAGCACCCAGTGAGGATCGAACTCACTACTCAGTTACAACTTAGCGCGACAAGCTTGCTAAACATTACAGCACGTCGACGTACTCCTGTTGCGCGCAAACATATTTTATAGTTACACTGCAGGTTCAGTATTGTAAAGCCGTTGGTTTGTATTTAATTTATACTAATTAGCCTCGTATTCGTCAAACATGACGAGATTATGTACGTATCGATCGACATATCTACCTTTATATTCAGCTCTCTAGGTCTTTTGGGTTTGAGACGCAAAATGAAGTTCGATTTCAGGGGAGCCGCATCATCGTCTCTCAGTAGGGGTCGAGGTTATGTCTTTGGCACTTGATTCCAAAAGGAGAAGTAATAATGTGGCTGGATTATTTTCGGCTAGTCCTGTTTAAAATTTAAAATCGGCTTTGTGCCAAATTTTGATAGATTTAAATGTGCCACTTTAATTAAAAGAAAAAGCAATTTGCTAAGTCGAAAGTGTATAGAAAGTGCTTTGATCACTAAATCATATGCGGTAAATTTGCGTCCAGGTTCTTTCAACATTTTATCTTTCTTAAAAGAAATTTTTGGGGTGAAAAGGAGAAGCGGGAACGTCAAATCTCTTATCCCGAGTATCATGAATGAGGCAAACGAAAGACTCTGACACCGGTATGAAATTTGAAAGAAATTTACATTTATTAAATGACATAAAAAAATATCACAGAATACAAAATTTAAAAAACAAGCTTACACAAAATGTTCTTTTGTACGTCAATAAACTGAGCAAGATAACGTATTCTAAATACAATATAGTTGAGTTAAAAAAAACAAAAACAATTATAATTATGTGAGCATCACAGATGCAGATGTGAAGCTTCCATTGATGAGTTTGGTTTGCATCCTCTCTGCTGTTGTCGTAGAGTTGGTCGCTTTCCAAGGCATGTAGCAATAAACGACATCATCAGATGAGGTTTGGATGCAGCTAGATTCCCTTCCCAAATCGAACCCGTAAGCCTCAACCGTGATGATGGAAAGCAGCCGGATGGCATTACCATTTTCCCTTTTAAAATGGGGAAGTCGTTGATTTGGTATGTGCCGATACATTTTCGACCACTAATTTGGTCAGGTCCGCGGTTGAGTCGGGGTTCGTCGCCCGGGACGCAGAGATAAAAAAAAAAACAAAACAGTTAAATATTTTTCTCTTGCTGATAGATTTTTTTTTTTTTTACTCCTGTGGCAATGGAGACTTCTGGGGTTAGGTTATTGGCCCTCGTTTGATGGCGTTCCTTCAGAGGATTGGCACAATTGCGTCTCGATTAAGGGATGAGCCTACGCAAAACGATGTGTCTCTTGCAGCGTGTCTAACTGGCGATGGTTCGAGGTAATGCTTTCTCCATCATTGTGGCTGGCAGAGGATAGCAAAAAAAATGTTTATAGTTACTTTATTCATTATAATTATTATCAATAAAATGTTCACATACTTTGATTCATTCGACTGTCAAAAAGACTTGAGAAGGTTTAAAATTTTTAACAAGGCTAGCATGCTCAAACCCTAAATAACGATGGTTTGTGAATTCGTGCTAACTCAACCATCGACATCTTACGAACGGTTCTGTCTACCCGATTTCACTTACAAAGTTTGGATTAACTCGTATTATGATGTTCAGGCACTTTTCAAAGCATTTGCCGCGGGCTGGAATCGCCTCCCTAGGCCGATATAATCAAGGTCACCTCCTTAACAAGTCAACCATGGTTAGATTCGAACCTGGACCTCATTGCCAGAAAGAGAACATTTTACGCATTCGGCCACGCCCACACCCATACATAAACACACACGCACACACACACACACACAAACAAACATACTGAAGTGTTAGAAAGTTAGAGAAAATAATACACTGAATGTGTCCACTCTCCACCTTACTTGTAGAAATGAACTTAGTCGGATTGTGTATGTGTAACGTAAAAGGTAGTGAACACATGACTTCATACTGTTTAACGACTGGATGATTGTTGTGGCAAGAAAAATAGATCGCTATCTCCGACGTGGCAACTGCTCTAGGTTTTCCTTTCGCAACAGTAGTAACAGCATCCCAGGAACGTCTGAATTCAGTAAAGACATCTGCCACAGGTGAAAACCGCGTGTGTCCATAAATGATGTAAGAACAAGACTACCGGCAAGTAAATGAATGGTAACCACTAAAAAGGTGCAACTTTACATCAAATATCATCCAAAACCAACACTGGTGCCGCTCAACCATCATTCAAAGATTTGTACCATAAGTCAACTCATGGGGTTTATAGTCATTGACAAAAAATGGTACCATTATTTACAGCACAGTATCGGCTACTGTGACCCGCCTAGGCCCTATTAAACCTTGGAAAACTGTTTAAATGAGTCCTATATCCAGTACTTTCGTGCTGATAGTGAAATTCATGTGTGGAGGATAGCGTATGAACCTATTGATTCAATCCGTGAACAGTGTTGCGCAAGCTGGTGTGGGCTCTGTAATCGTATATATTCTGTTGAAATACACTAAGATGACTAGTAAAATTAGGGTTTGTCTTGACATGTATAAAAATCTTGAAATAAAAAAAAGCCTTTGCACGACTCTATGTTTGTCATATATCCTGGTGGCGATTTTTTTTCCAGTAAGATAACCCCCCCCCAACCTTCGGCGACATGAAACTTACGGATACTCCACTGGTCCCTGTACTTGCTAAATTTAAACCCCCACCGAAGTTGTAGTGATTTTACAAGCATAGCTTAAATGTGGCACAAGGTCGAAAGTATGGGGCACTCAGTGAGGATTAAACTCACTACTCAGTCGTAACTGTTCTAGCGAGACAAGCTTGCTAACCATTACACTGCCTCGAAGCTGTATAGGGTATGCTGCAGACATCGGTAAACTTCTTGTAAAATTTTAAGACCAAAGATATTTTTTTCTGATTGTTTATACTTTGTGTTTCACTCTATAAGCAATTTTTTTTCTATTCACAGCTTAGAACAAATTCTTTTTCTTTTTCACGCTCCAGTCGTATACCATTTATTTAATTTCCTACTAATTGTTTTTTTTTATGGAAGTATGGAAGGATATTGGAACAGTGTTAGAAATATCTGATGATTCCCTCGATTGTACATTGAAACCTTTGGCAATATCCGTTTCTGTATAACCGAGATTATTCGGATATTTCCTGGATAGAATACCAAAGATGTCCACCCTTTTCCACCACGATTTTCAAGTTTCCGTGTATCAGAATATTTGGTTATGACTTTTCCATCATCTCTCTCCCCTCCTCTCTTTCTCTTTCTCTGTCTGTCTGTCTCTCTGTCTCTGTCTCTGTCTCTGTCTCTGTCTCTGTCTCTCTCTCTCTCTCTCTCTCTCTCTCCATACACACACACACACATATTACTCATTCACTCAATAACTCATTCTATATCTCACTGCCTATCCCTCTCTTTCAATAACAAACGCTTCCGTTAAAATATCGGCCAATGATTTTCGGCTGTATGCAATTTCTTGTGGCCACCTGCAAAGCAGAATATTCAAATTTTTCGTTTATTTCACAAAAGAAAAGAATCTCCAGTCATTCATTCTGAGTCATATCTAACATCTTTATTCTGATGATAGCAGGGTGTTTCTTTTAGGCATCTTCAGAAATGATGGGTTATTACTGTTTGCAAAACATCTTCGGCAACTTCTGCTGTCCATTAATGGATATTTGATCATCGTTATAGCTTTTCGGTTAACACTTGAGAAAATGTCTGTAATATTCTCTGAGTTTCCAAAAAAACATATACATGTTTATTTGCCCTACAGTGAGATATGACTGTAACTACGTAGAACTCCCCCACTGTCTACCAAAGATCTTCTGCTAATGACCACCTACATGGCACTGCTAAGAGCAATATAAAAGAAAATAACGCAAAGTCAGTTTTTCTGTTTTTTCTTTGAGTCAAAGGATGCCTTAGAGCGGTGGTTCCCAAACAGTGCGACGCGCTTCATAGGTGCGGCGGGATAGAATCAAAAACAGTTTAAAAAAATTCGTATGCCAAAAATAAGTGCCATTTCAAAATTCAAAATATTATAGGGATTACTTGTAATTCAACGTATGAGTTCCATATAAATATTTATAAATAATTACTGACCGGTTTTATCATTGTTATATTCTAGCATTATATCAAGTATTAAGAATATAGTAACTCGGGTCCGCAAGTTGGAGGAGAGAGTTATCAATGATAATGTTCTAACTTCAAATCCGCGGTTATCTCTCTTTAACCCTCTTTCTGGTTTGTATTTTTAAATGTATTTTTCATCACATGAAATTTGGTGAGACGTAAGTAAATTTTCATTCTGTAAGTGTGGCCAAGAGAAAAATGTTTGGGTATCACTGCCTTAGAGACAGGATGCGTATTCGCCCCCCCACCCACCACCACCAAAATCACCACGATGGGTGGGGTGACATTTTAGTTCTCATCGATGCCCTAAACTTTTAATCACGGACATATCTGATAATTCCATCAAATCAATAAAGAAATGTGAGTCTCGCAGTTTTTCATAGGAATTTTGCATGCACGTACATAAGAAAATGGTGATATCTACACAAACATCTTCATTCAACTCTTTTGTAATCTTCCTATTTAGTTTTACGTTACTTCAAGTGTCCCGTATCCCATTAGGGTTTTTCGTTGTTGTTAAGAAAGAGATTGATATATTCAAATGAAATGTGAAACCTTTTCCCTAGAAATTCAGTTAAAAAGATGGCTGAGGTGACACATCGACTGAAACATTGTCGAAAAAAAAAAAAACAAAGATAAGTAAATTCAAAAAATTAAATGTCTAATTGTAAAACATTGTTAATCTAGGTTCTCAAAAAAAGAGATAAAAATATGAAAAATCTGTCAGGTTATGACATTTTTAAATCCTTAAGACACTTTCAGGACACCCTGAATTAGCCGTTTCCTTATAAGGAAACATTCAGTATTCATTCACCGAGCAGTTTATACTACTGTCGTTTGAAATATTACAGCTATTCAAAACTAATACAAATGGTAGTATTAACCATTTCCTTATCAAGAAACATTCGGCATTCATTGCTCGAGCAGCTAGTACTACGGTCGGTTGAAATTTATAAAATCTTTCTCTCGAATCAATTTTTCAGGAAAATAGTTTCCTCAAGCCCAGTGGCTGTTATCACCCTTTCAGTTTCGACGATTTCCTTTGAAACTTAATTTGAAGTAGTGTGGAATGTCAATATCTTGATTATGTCATTATTTTCTCTTTGAGTTACATGTTATATCCATTTTAGCAGTGCCAATGTTGAAAGTCCTCAAGATATGCGGTTTCTGGTATTTGGTACAGTTCTTTGTGATTCTGTAGCGCAAAAAAGTGAGATTAAAATTCTGGGATACATAATGAGAAAAGAAGGCCTAGAAAATTTGACACTCACATGACATATTAAAGGAAAATCAGCGAGTAATGAGTTGTGAAAATGGCTTGTAGAACAAGGAGAAGAATGATAGTAGATAGACAAAAATTGCTACGAGCTAAGAAGGCTAGGATGGTGTGGAGAACTATAATCGCCCACGTCCTTAAGGGACATAGCATACAGAAGAAAAAGGCTTGTTTTAAAGACATAATATAATGGCTTAAATTCCATGTGTCCTCTGATAGAAGTAAGGAACAAATGGTTCTAAATAAAAAGACGAACAGAACTTGCTATCAGGTAATAAATTGAATTCACCATAAAGTATTACATATTAATTGGAAATATATATTTAAATGCTCACATATGAAAATATTTTCTTCTTCTTCTTCTTCTAATAATAATAATAATAATAATAATAATAATAATAATAATAGACACTTATACTTAACATAAGTAAGAGACAGTAGAATTTTCTAGGGCACATAATGAGATAAAGAGAGCTTGGAAAATTTGATACTCACAGGACAGACTGAAGGCAAGAAGGAAGGGAGGAAAACAACGCATAACCTACCAAGCGAGCTTGAGTAAATGGATGGCGGAGCAAAGTTTGGGAGTAATAACGAAAAGAAAAAATTTATTAAGAGCTACAAAGGACAAGAAATTGTGAAGAGCCATGATCGCCAACGTCCCGAAGAGACAGAACACATAGAATAATAATAATAATAATAATAATAATAATAATAATAATAATAACTAGTCCACACATAAAACTGTTGGGTTCCTTGTAAAAGCAGGTTATAATACAATATGATGAGATAACAATATTATCAATTTTATTATTAATTGCATATAATCTTTATTTGCAATACAATTATTATAATTATTATTACTCACATTATGCAATATTACTTAGAGCTAACGGAATAATAAATTAATAATAATTATATTTTTATTATAAATACTTGTTTCTTCATCACGTTTATTTAAAAATACGTAACGGCGATAAGCCAACGTGCATCTATTTATTTATTAACCATCAAGTCATGTGAACCAATTTTCTAGCTATACAGATACGTTTTACAATGACACACCTACATAGCGTCTTCATATATCAAGTAGCAGCCAACCATCCAAGATCTTTGTTCATAAAAATGTTCTAATATAGTGTAGTGAATTGTATAAATATATGTTGTGTTATGTGTATTTAAATTTATTTAATAATGTTATTGTCATATATTAAGCATGCTTTATATTTTTACACACATAGTAGTTGGAATATAATATGCAAGTGCTTGTTTATTGATATAAGAATGTGTATTGAAAACAAATACTGGATTTCCTATTAAAAATGCCGTAAAAACATAAAAAATGGTTATAGCTCAAGAACCCCTTGTCTAATTTTAATGAAACATGGCACTGCACTCGGCAGGCGATCAAGGTATCATATGCTCCTAAATGTTGGCGGGTGTTATGTATGGTTTAAGCTGTATCTCGGGAAAACATATGCATACATACAGGCATACAAGATTTAAGTTTTAGTATTTTAATTATAATAATAATAATTACATATAAATTGATCACGTCTGTCCTGATGAACTGAACTTTCTCTTTTCTCGATGAAAACAACATTCTTCCCTTGGAACAGAAGGGATGTCGGAGAGGTTCATATGTTTGCAAAGATCAACTATTGATAAACAAAATGATGCTGGAAAATTGCAGGAAAAGAGGTACAGTACAGCATGGATAGATTACCGTAACGAATTTGATAGTGTGCCACACTCTTGGATCCTTAAGGCTTTGGAAATGTACAAATTCTCCTCAGTGATAGTAAATTTCCTTAAACACAGCATGGAACTGTGGAAAACGACATTATATCTAAATCACACCAAAAGGCACTGTCACTTCTAACCGCCTGATTATCCGACGAGGATTCTTTCAAGGAGACTCCCTGTCACCCCTTCTGTTTTGTATGTTATGTCCTTAATCCCTCTTTCGCATGAACTAAACAATAATAGCTATGGATACAAAGTAAACAATAAAGTATTTAATCACTTATTCTACATGGATGATATTAAACTCTTTTCCAAAGACGACAATGAGTTGAAGGGTCTCCTCAATTCAGTAAAATGTTTCAGTGACGACATAGGTATGAATTTCAGAATAGCAAAAGTAACATTCAAGAAAGGGAGAATTACAGAAACACACTCAATAGATCTAGATTTTGTCACAAAGATAAAGGAAATGGAACAAGAAGAAGAAGACTATAGGTACATAGGAATTAGCGAAGGAGATGGAATACAACATACCCAAATGAAGGAGAAAGTAAGAAAAGAATGCTACAGATGTGTGTGTCTGGTACTGAATACAGTATTGAATTCAAAAAACAAAATATCAGCCAGAAACTTTTTGGCTGTACATGTGGTGCAATACAATTTCAACATCCTTAACTGGACCATAGCTGACATTAAGCGAATGGAAGCCAAAAGCATGCATCATCCCAAGGCTGATGTTGATCGTCTCTCTGTGCCTAAATCCGGAGAAGGCAGAGGATTAGTTCAACTAGAACTGTCGTACAAAATTATAACAATCGGCTTTCAACGAGACCTGGAAACTAATGAATATTGGATGATGATATGCGTCAAAGAACATGAAAGAAGTAAGAAACTTTATTCAGTAATAAAGGAAGCCAATATGTCCAAAATGGAATTTCAAATGGGTGAAGAGTTGCAAGTAAAACATAATATATTTACTACAGCGGCAAAAACCAAAACAATCTAAAACGATAAACCTCTTCACGATAAATATTCTGCCCGTACCAAACAAGCGAATGTAAACAAACCACGTATCCATCAGTGGCAACGTAGCGCGAAAAAAAGCGGGTTAAAAGCGGGAACCGAAGGTTTTATTCTTGCTGCACAAGACCAATGCTTGCTAACTAGAAATAACCAAGAACACATACTGAAAAATTGTGTTAGCCCAAAATGCAGATTGTGTGCTAAATATCCAGAAACAAGTGATCATCTTGTATCAGGTTGCACTGTACTGGCTTCCACTGAATATAAAACCCGGCATAAAAGAGTGGGCCAATATCTGCATTGGAAATTTGCAACTTTTACGGAAAAGAAACCGCAAGAAATTGGTATGAACACCACCCAGACCCGGTTACAGAGATAGGACCTGTAACAATTTTATGAGACTTTACAATGCACAAAGACAGAACAATCAAAGCTAATCGCCCTGACATTGTGATCAGAGACCGCAAAGACAAAATGTGCCCTTTTATTGACATGGAAGTCCATGAAGACTGTAATGTATCTTTGAACATTTCCAAAAATCTATCAGAATATAAGGACCTTGAAATCAAAATCTCAAAAATGTGGCACATGAGAATATCAATAATTCCAGCTGTAATTAGAGCCGTCGGATTGATTGGAAAATGTTCCAATAGACTCATTAAAGGGGTTCCTTGTAACCCATTCCTTGTATCTATGTAAAATATATGTGATATTAGGGGTTTTTTGGGTGGGGTCACTCAATGGAAAATGTCATGATACCATTTCTATCCTTAGGTTTCGTTGGGACCTGGAAAGAAATGAGTATACACCATTTAATAATAATAATAATAACTCTTAATAATATCTTAACTCTTTTGACAGGATAAATGAAGAAGCTTACGAAATTATCTACGCTGTAATGTTTCAATGAAAACATCAGAATAAAAAAAAGTGTTAAATACATTTTTCTACTCATGTATATAGTTGCTTTTTCTGGTAGAGAAAATTGATTACAAAAACGAAAAGTTGATAGATAAGTGATCGATAAGTATACAGCCTCACTAATATTATTATTATTATTGAATTTTGATTAGAAAACAATTTCACTGTACATCGCTCGATTTATGTGTTCCCTAGAGAGGTAGTTATCAATCCATCATCGCAGAGACCTATTTGTAATGTAATGATTTCGATCCACTGTACGCCCCACAACGAAGACCTGTGTCAGACAATGTTAGCTTTAGATTCATTCCAGACCTCAAGTGAAACTCGTTTATGCGAGCAATCGTTAAAGATGCTGGAAAAATGGTCGGGTCCTTGAATCACTCCAGAAAATACCCAGCTCCTGCTGTCATGCTCTTTCTTTACAAGAGCCCGATCAGACCACGAATGAAGTAATGCTGCCATATATGGGCTTGTGCTGTCCATCAAAAGTGGTTACACGATCTTGTGGGTGATGAATTGATTCCCACCCTGTAACCCTTGTCCCACAGATGAAACGTTATTTTCTCAGTACTCTATCGCTATTTCTATGGCAAATGTTCAGACGAGATACATTCCTTAGTTCCACCAGTTCAGACCTTCACAGCTCGGACCAGCCATACCATGTCCACGGGGTCAAATCAACAGACTCTCGAGAGGATGTTTTCCCGACCACTACAATCTTGAATTTATATCTATCCTACATATCCTCCTTATATTCACTTCTTTTGCGGAAGGTTATCTTATGACAACGTTTGTTCCCGCCATTTATCGTTCTATTTGGCTTGGGTATCTATTGGCCTTGGGCGATGATTAAATGAAAATGGACAGTGTGTTGTTAAATACAGAATAAATCTTCATATAACACAATATAGTAATACAAAAGGCTAATGTAGAAGTTGAAATTTCAAGAGTTCAAGGGTAAAAGTTCTGGCGCATACGAGAGAGAGAGAGAGAGGAGGGAGGGGAGAATGAATAAATATTTGTAGAGAGTTCGATCTTTGCCGAATAATCTTGAAATACGGCGTTGGCCGACTCTATTCTATAACAGTGATAGTGATTTTTAAAGGCAAATAGGCATTACAAAAACTCTGATAGAAAGAGTCAAGAGAAGAATTGAGTAATAGTCATAGATGCTTAATTGCTTAGTCTGGCACAAGACCACGGGTTGTACTATTTTGACAGTACAACAGAATAAAAATAAATTCTAAAACACATCATCATAATATAATACATTTTTGTTCAAACAGGTCTTAATCATCATTATCAATTACTACTCCTATGTTCCTACTACTTCGTAGCTTTTTATTGTTCAGACAACAACATTGCTGGGGTCTGCAACAATATGGGTGTAATAATATGCGTAAAAATACTGGTGTAATAATATGCCTAAAATATTGGTGTAATAATAAAATGCACAGAAATACTGATGTAATAAAATGCATACAAATACTGGCATAATAATATGCATAAAAATACTGATGTAATAAAATCAGTGCAAATATTGGTGGAATAAAATGCATACAAATGCCGGTGTAATAATATGTATAAAATTAATGGTGTAATAAATTGCATAGAAATATTGGTGTTATAAAATCCATACAAATGCTGGTGTAATAATATGTATAAAATTGCTGGTATAATAAATTGCATACAAATGAGGAAAGAGGACTTGGAGGAATTGACACTCACGAAGGCAAGAGGAAGAAAGGAAAATAGCGAATAGCCTACCTAACAAGCTTGGGAAAATGGCTGGAAGAACATGGAAAGGGATGAATGGTGAAAAGATAAGCTTTAGTGAGAGCTACAAAGGATAGGAAGTTGTGGAGAGCCATGATCGTCCACGACCTGAATGGATACGGTAGATAAAAGGACAAAGAAGAAAAATGAGTTACATCTTCACTTGATGCCCTATACAAAATTCAACATTAAATAACCTAACATGAAAAATAAACCAACCTACATTGACCTCTACTGGGGTCAATGATTTATTATTAAATTGATTTTTAGCTAACCTCTGGTGGTTCGGCAAATATCGTTAATCTGTGAGATTGTTTTCTAAACTTGGGTGCCGTAACATCGGTGGTATATTGCAATGTTTACCTACAGAGAGCGTTCAATAAACTAACTTCCGATTGACGAGAACTGGATTATTCGAACAATAAGGATGAGTGACACTTTGTTGGTCAAAAGAAGTGGGGAGAGATTTAACTCGGACTACAGAGCGACCTGTTCAGCTAGCCAACTCTGAATCGATATCATATTAATTGTAAACCATTGATTAGCGGTTATCTTAGGTGGTGCATGTTGGTCGGCGCAGGAAGGTACGGGGAGAGGGACTTATATGTGTTGCTGTTGTTGCAACGTCCGTCCCGATCTCTATCACCATCCAACACCTAACCAGGGAATCGTTGCCACGGGTGAGGCAAAACAAGCGAAAAGAAGGCGAACTAAACAAACTTAAGAGAAAGGTGGAGTGACAGTTAAGATGTGTGTAAAAGCGGGTGGAATATGGGTGATAAAAAATGGGTGGTGGAAAGAGAGGGTGTGTGAATGAAGATAAGAGTAGACGTGATTTTGATTTTGATTTTGAGGAGTGAGTGTGCGTCGCTGTATGTGCCTTCACGCCGGCACGAACACAATACTATTAGTGCTGGATGCTACCAAAGAGACGGAGATAGATAGATAGATAGATAGATAGATAGATAGATAGATAGATAGATAGATAATGAAAAAACTGAGATAGATAGATAGATAGATAGATAGATAGATAGATAGATAGATAATGAACAAACTGAGATAGATAGATAGATAGATAGATAGATAGATAGATAGATAGATAGATAGATAGATAATGAACAAACTGCGATAGATAGATAGATAGATAGATAGATAATGCACAGATATATATATATATATATATATATATATATATATATATATATATATATACACACACACAGACACATGCATACATACATATGAACAGAAGATTGAGAAAGAGAGACAGATACATGTGCGAAGTTTTAGATAGATGTACAAATTGAAATAGATAAAGAGATAAATAGATACATACGAAGACAGAAAAGGTTTTACAAACAGGTATATATATATATATATATATATATATATATATATATATATATTGATAATATTAGTGGTCAATATATATATATATATATATATATATATATATATATATATTGATAATATTAGTGGTCAATATATATATATATATATATATATATATATATATATATATATATATATATATATATATATATATATAAATTCCTAAGAGGATAGAATCCAGGTAGAACTAAATGTCCAGGACAGAGTCAGAATATAATATAAAAGGCTCAAACACAAATATTCCATGGTTATAATTTTATACATTGGAATCATAATCACGATCCAATTCATCAGACCTACAAATTCATATATATATCTATATCTATATTTATATATATATATATATATATATATATATATATATATATATATATATATATATATATATATTAGGTTGGTGCAAAAATAATGTCGTTTTCTCACATGTGAGAAAACGACATTATTTTTGCACCAACCTAATATATATATATATATATATATATATATATATATATATATATATATATATATATATATACATGCACACATGAGAGTTCTAAAAAGTTCCCTGCCGCCCCAAAAAGCCCTCTACAAAAAATTTTAACGTTTAACCATTTGGTCAGATTTTCAAAAGTGCATCTTTTCGCTTCCCTACACACACTAATGTTTGTAGGTATATGATTTGCTGTACAATAAATTCAGGGGATTTTAACTGTATATAGTAAAGAATTTTCCTGTTACTTTTACAACAATTTGATTTAAGATGAGTTTCCTGATATAAAACCAGGTATTACAGTAAATTTATTTTCGTAATCAGTTTTAAATGTTGCAGATCGTATTGTGTGTATATCAATTTATTTCTTTAAAAACGTGCATTTATTTAGTTTATTTGACATTATTTTTACAGCATTAACATAGTTTTGATTCGCATATATATATATAGATATATATATAATTTAGTTTTTATCATTTTATTTAATTTTCTTCTTTTCTAAGTGTAAGTTACATAGAAATTGTTCAAATGTTTTATATGCCCGAACGATTTTAGCCATTATCAAGAATTAATTTTATTTTTACTTTTAACTGAATGTATGAATTGTTTTATGTATGTGTCTAGAGTTATAGGAATGTTTTATTTTCAAAACACTCTCAGCACATTGTGGCCGTGTTTATAGTTAATATTATTGAGTCTTGTCCTTTCCTTTTAATAATAATTGTTTTTAATGAATCTTCTATAAATAAGGTATTGCTGTCCAATATATATATACACACACACACACACACACACACACACACACACACACACACACACATTGAGATAGGAGTAAATATACTAACGTCATACCAACGGTACCACGGGCCTCGGTGACAGTTGGTATGACGCTTGCGTTGTATCCAAACAGTTCGGGTTCGCTTCTCGACAGTGGATGCGCACTGCTGACGAAACGGCCGTCTAGTTTGTTCCTACATTGCTTTCTGCATTATTCTAGGCTCGATGGATTTATATATATATATATATATATATATATATATATATATATATATATATATATATATATATATATATATATATATATATAATAAAAAGGCTTAAACACTTATATTCCATGGTCATAATTTATTCCATTGGAATCGTAAATACGATCCAATTCATGAATTGGATCGTATTTACGATTCCAATGAATTTGATCGTATTTACGATTCCAATGGAATAAATTATGACCATGGAATATTAGTGTTTAAGCCTTTTTATTATATCCCTACTCTGTCCTGGACATTGAGTTCTACCTGGATTCTATCCTCTCGGAATTTTTTATTCAAAAAAATATACATGTGTGTATATGCACCTGTAGATTTTGCATATATATGTATATTTACCACTAATATTATCTATCTATCTATCTATCTATATATATATATATATATATATATATATATATATATATATACTTAGGGTTAAATGCATAAATATATATAAAGATATGTGTGTGTGTGTGTGTGTGTGTGTGTGTGTGTGTGTGTGTGTGTGTGTGTGTGTGTACAAGTTTCATTAAAATCAACCAACAAGAATGGCTGAGTTAATTTTCATTGCATTTTCCCAGTTTTGCGTATAAACTGTCATACACTCGGATTAGTCGATTTTGAGAAGAGTTGTTTGAATAAATTCTTACTGCCTAAATAAATGTGAATATATATATATATATATATATATATATATATATATATATATATATATATATATATATATACTCCCTTCTGGCTCCATGCTTTCCAACCAATTTTAATCTGCAAAAATTTAAATGCAATGTCAATCGCTATCTACCACCCACCCGATTACTCATTTCTCTTTCTGTTCATCATTAATGTTTCTGTTCCTAATTCTTCCACACCCTGTGAACCTTATATATATATATATATATATATATATATATATATATATATATATATAGGGTGTATCAAAAACACTTTTATAAACTTTCCTCACACCAAAACAAAGGCAAGAGTCCATATAAGAGATGGAATAATAAATTTACACAGCCAACATTTGTGGGCGGGTCGGAATTCAGGCTAGACACTAGCATAAGTTTACGATTAATTTGTGGGCTGGAATTGTAAGTGACTGTCTTGTAGGTTCATGTGTTCTTCTAGCACGTCTTACGGGCACTTTATTTCGAACATATTCCAGACCTGCTAGAGAAATTACCCCTGCTAATACGAAGACGCATGTGGTTCATGCATGATGAGGTTCCAGTACATTTTAGTCGCATTATTCGCGACGCACTGACTGACACCTACCATGAAAGATCGATAGTTACAGGAGGGAGCAATTCCATGGCCTGCATATTCCCCCCGACCTCGGTCCTTTGGATTTTTATCTGTGAGGGTCACCTAAAACAATTGGTTTATGCAGCAGACATTAATAATGCAGAGACGCTTCATCAACGTGTCATGGGGGTCTGCAAAACCATTCGACACCGTATGGAAGTATTTGAAGGATCCAACTGGTGCATGCGTGTGTATAAGCAAGTGGAGGACATTTTGAACAGTTGTTATGAGTTGCTGTATATAATAATGGCCTTTTGGACATATGTTTATATGGATATTTTACCTTGTTTTGGTGTCAGGAACCCGCCCCCAAGTTTGTAAATGTATTTTGGTATTGTTTCTTAGATTGTACATTTAACAGCATATACTGTAAACTTTAAACATAATAACTAAAAAACGAAGGATTTGCGGACATATGTTTATATGGATTTTGTCCTTGTTTTGGTGTAAGGAATCCACCCCAAAGTTTGTAAATATATTTTGTATATGTGCGTATGTGCACGGGCGTCTTCTATTAACTAGAACGAAAGGAATTTCTGTTAAGCCAGATCTCAAGTGGAACTCGTATATAGGATCCATCGCTAAAGATGCTAGAAAAATGGCCGGTTCCCTGTACCGCACCAGTAAGTACCTGACTCCTGCTTCTATCCTCCTATTTACAGGAGCCAGATCAGGTCGAGAATGGAGTACAAAAATTAAGTATATGGCAAGAACTCCACATTATTTACTCTCCAGACCAAAAGCGTCTTTGCATCTTTGTGGGTGTTGAACTATTTTCCATCCCGTAACCTCTTTCCCACAGATGAAATGTTGCAAGCCTCTCGCTGTTCTATAGCTATTTCCATGAAAAGTGTTCAACGAATTACATTCTTCAGTTCCACCAGTTCTAACCTTCACGGATAAGACCTGCAAAGCCAGGTACATTGTAGCGAACCATCCTCATACCCTTCGTATTCCATTGGTGAGATGCAAATTCCACTTGAGCAGCTTCTTCCTACAAACCTCCAAGATGAGGCATCACCAATTGCTGCAATCTTGAAAGTCTTAGGTCAACAGTTATTTCCCCTTAAGTTGTGTCTCTTGCTCTGTAACCCCCTCTATTCAAGTAGCTTTTGAGCCTTGTACACAGAACATCATTGTTAAAAATACCTTTTCGTGAATTTCTCCTTGTGGGAATTTTCACCTTGGAATTTTAAAATGAACTTTAAAAAAGATTTTGAACAAATAAGGAAAATAAAACTGAAGCAATTCCGTACTTAGTTTTACATATAAACTAAATATCAATAAATATCCATTTTCTTGATGGCCTTGCTTATTTTAATCTCCAGAGCCTAATTAATCCCGCATGCACAAATCTTACCCATATTAAATCCTCTCCCCTTAACTATCAAAGCGAATGTCTTTACCGATACAAAGTAGCAATCATATAAAAACAAACCTTATTAACCGTGCAAAATTAATTGCATCCTATTAAACAATAGTCTATAAAGAATTATATAATATTAAACAAACATTTAGTAATAATGACTTTCCTAATAAAAACGTTGATGAACAAATAAAATTATTTTTACAGGCAATTAATCCAAACAGCATTGTAGGAATACAAAAGGCGATTGTCTCCCTTCCGTTCAGATAGTCACGAGGGTCATATAACGGCCAGTGAGTGACGTCGTGGCATAGAGTGACGAATGTCAGTTGCGATATAGAGCCCGGAGAAGAAGGACGTGCCTAGCCCACGGCGGTAGGTCTTACAGGGGAAATAACACATGGCCCCAACAGGTTCATAGAAAAACCGCCGTAACTCCAGTTTTCCCTTCTGGAAATAATACAATTAACCTTCGCCTTTTTTACACACTGTGGTTGCATATATGTTATAATTTCTCTGCGTGGGAAACATGAAAGAATTTATATATATAGTTTTGTGTGCCTTCGTGGTATAAAAATCTCTCTGAGAACAAAGTATGTTTGTTATTTCTTTACCTTTCAGCCATTTCGTGAAATACAGTGTTATTATATCATGGATAGTATAATGCCCATAATAGGGGAAATGTAAATGTGAGAATAAACCTTTCTTCCATAGCTCTCTCTCCCGTTATAGTATAGATAATAAATCTGATTTGAACCACAGCAAAAAATACTGTAGCGTTACAAAATTCAATCATCTGCATTTGCATCAGTTATAATTTATGCGCATGTCAAAGAGCATAAAATGCGTCACGCGACAGTTTACCTACAGGCACGAAAATTAAGTCATCGGTCGAGTACGTGCCAATTAATCAAAACAACAGTACGTGTATTTCCTGACGTCCATTTTCTCTCGCCAAAAAGCAAAAGTCACTGACTCAAGGACGACCACGCCAACACATCAAGTAAGACTTTAATTTACTTTTCTTTTCCTTATCTGCAAATGTGCATCTGTTTCACAAACCTAAACAAACTGTTGTATTCAATTTCTGTATATATATATATATATATATAAGGTAGGATGTGTGTGTGTGTGTGTGTGTGTGTGTGTGTGACGAATGCACGGCCGCAATTTTCCACGGATTTGCACCAAAATTTACATGCACATGCTCCAAGTTAGCGGGAAGACCAAGACCGACTTTGCATTTCCCAACTCACATCGATAGTGGAAATAATCGATTTTTTTTTGCTTCTACGGTAGTTTTCATGTAGTTTGCGGCCATTTTCTACTGGCCAGCGTGAGAGCCAACAGCTGACTGATACGAATGTTAACTAGCATGCTAGCATGCAAAAAAAGTCGATAGCGGCATTCGTCACAAGTGGGAAAAATTTAAAACTGCATGGCACTTTACTCCAATTGGCTCATTCGCTTGCTTAAACTCAACTGATTCTGATTCCACAGAACTGGGTTGGGTGTGAAAAAGTATTTGTTGTTAACATTCTTTTTTCATTCGGTTTTTCCAGTTACGAGTCCTTTTTTAAAGCTGATCATTTTGTGTTCATTTTGTTTAGTGCTTTTTTCGTAACACATTTAATGTTTAGTATAAAGCTTAGAAAAAATTCGCAGTGTGAGATAGGCAAGAAGTAAGGCATGTAGCAACATCAGCACGGCAAAGGGCACTCCTTTATTGGCATGGAAGGGCAAAAATTTTAAGTCGGACCATGCTGCTAGTATATATATATATATATATATATATATATATATATATATATATATATATAAACTGTTTGTTTTTTTCAAACATTTAAAGATATTCATGACTGTTTTCATCAATGAACAAAGTGTTAACATATGATAGAGGTTGGCTAAATTTATCTCCATTCATTTTAATAATACTATTAACTTATTTTACTTAACCAGATGCACTCTAATTGCATTACAGATAAAAGGCAATATAACTCGTAAAAATATAAGTGAATATATAACTCTTTCAAACAGTAATAACCGCTTAAGATTTATCATATACTATACAAAAAATTAGAACTTTCAACTTTGACGTTAATTGAATACTTTTCCACAAAAAATAACCTATATAAGTAAATTAAACGTACAATGGGTTGAGCTAGGGATAGTTTTGCGTAACACCGAAAATTGCTACTACAACACTAAAACATTAATCTAAATACACGTGCCATGTTCTTCAATAGCCTCGTCAGATTGAGATTTTCATGTGTATGACATGCATGACGCCAAACTCGTTCGTTCTAAACTGTTAGCTGTATACAACTGCCATCTCACATAAATAGTTAAAATGAAGCCTTGTAGGTTTTAACGAGTACCACCTGTCATCGATCCTTGTGAACTGGCGCTCAAAAATCACAAGCAAAAAAACTTTATTAAATAACATAAACTATATCACTTGAGGACTTTCAAGAGTAGCAACAACTAAAATAGATAACACATATAACTCGACAAGAAAATAATAGTATAATCAAAATGTTGATTTTCCACACGACTTCAAAAAAAGGTTAGGAAGGAAACCCCCAACAATACTAAAAAGAGCGATAATAATGAACGTAAGAAACATTTTCCTAAAAAGATTTTATAAATTTCAGCCGACGGTCGCACTGGCTACTTGGTCAATGAATGCCGAATGTTTCCGTATAAAGAAATGGTTATCATAAACAATGTTATATATATAACAATTTTCTTGTTCTTTAAAAGACTGGCTCTGTGGAGGAAAAAAGTCAAAATATATTGGCTATACCATATAGGATATAAACACCTATATTTTACGGCCAATAAGTGAAGCACAAACAAGTAAGAGACGACTTCAAATGAATCTCACTAAATTCAGTAGATACAAAAATATGTTAGAATTCTGTACAAACACGGCTCCAAAATTAAATAAGTAGTTTCTGGAACCTGATTGGATATGACATGTCACGTGATATGCTCTCTACGACGTCAACGCAGTTGAACTCCAAATGACCTGGAACTAAATCAGAGCAAGGATTCCCCCGCAAAAATCACATAGCGATTCAGATCCGACCCCAAAAGGATAAAAATGGCTTGTCAGCAACAGTCAGGACCAGGTCTGAAACAAGATAGTCAGCGGACAGATCTGCGAAAAGTAACAGTCAGTCGCCACACACGTTACCATGACAACGCGTCAGCGATGATCTTTCTACATACAAAACCGCGATGAAAGTAAGTTCTATATCCCCTTCTTTTTGTTCACTGTGTTTTGAAATCACTGCAATCGCACACAACCAGTCAGTAGTGACACGTTTTGTTGGCGTATGCTTCACGCACGCATACTGATGTACATATAACTTCAAACTTTGCAAACTCACTTGCAACAAAATAACTTCGAACTGTGCAGAATTTTTTGCAATAATTCGCTTTGAATATTCGAATTATTGGTCTCTTCATAGCCACAACAAAAACAATTGAATTCTAATATGTAAATACATGTATCTACTGTATAAATGTTAGTCATATTTAATTTGGTCTTCTTCCTTTTCTCCGAAGATCATTTCTTCGCGTTGTTTATAATTTTGTATTGTAATTTGTGGATATGACACTCGGATTATATTTTTCCACCTAAAATCCGGGTAGACTTACCCCACAACCGTAATATTTCTCTCGAGAAGATTAATGAGATTTACCATATGTAAACTTATAATACAAATCTACGATGCCTCTTAGTGGTGAAATGAAGACTGAGGTTCAGAGCGCTGTCTGAGTTTTATTAAGGGACTTATTTGGGAGATAACCGGACTGTGTTGCTTCCATTAGACTTGCCGTAGTCCCTTTAGCGCTTATTTCAAGTAAATAAACGCGCATCCAATGTAAATGCCTTAACATTTGGCTAAATACTAGCGACTTTGAACCAGAAATATGATTGTTGAAAAATTGAAAAATAGTCTATTGCAAATCTTGGAGTCTGTTTGCATGAAAAGAATGCAATCTTCAATCAGTACAAATTTGTTTAGCTCCAGGTGTTCATTTGTTAAAATGACTTTAAACAGTTATCATTTGGCTCCGTGACAACTAAAATATATTTAAGTCATTCCACATGATTTCAAGTTTTAAGCGAACGCTACAAAAGCTATATTGGATGTTTCTTGACTTTCTATCTCGTTTCATCAAATATGACCGACAATGGTTAGAACTATTCAACACATTAGGTAAGATCTTTTACAAGTTTCCACCTGACATTAAACGACATTCAACAAGAAAAATTCTCCAAAAAAATTGTTGGAACTTCAGTCGTCCAGGTTTTCTATATTAATTTTCCGAACGTCCTGTAACTAGAGTGCTTGGAAGAAAGATTAATTCTCCCCTTTACGTTCCTCCCGTTGTGGGCATTGTTATATCCATGATATAAAAATTACCGATATTTTACGGGCGTAACGGAATAGCTGAATGGAAAAAGAATAACAAGCATGCTTAGTTCTCAGAGAGGTTTATAATGCTACGTTGTACACAAAATTAGATATATACATATATACTCGTGTCCTACGCAGAGAAATTATAACATGTGCAACAACAAACGGTGTGTAAGAAAAAGGAGCCTTGTAATATTTCCCGAAGAGTTACGGCGGTTTCTCTACGAACTAGGTTAGGCCATGTGGTTTTTTCTGTAAGACCTACCGCTGTGGGCTAGGGACGTCCTTCGTCTCTGGGCCCTACATCACAACTGCTCTTCATCACCCTATCTCCTGATGTCATTTACCGGCCGTCACGTGACTATCTTAACGAAAGGGAGAGAATCGCTGTTTGTAACACAACAGTCCGAATTCCAAACAATAATAAAATAAAAATAAAGAAAACATGGATATGCCTGTTAAATAAATCATTTGTATATACAAACATATGTATATGAATTCAAAAGAGTCGAAAAGGAGAAAAAATAGTCTTCAGATGAGTTAAAGTCTTTAGGTAGTTGGTACACAGAAAATTCTGTAGTTTAGAAAAGTCTTAAATGAGGTTGAAAAAAAGCTTTAATCGTTAGCGAACATTCACTGTCTTTGTATTTGTTGCTGTAGCTGATTCGTTTGAAGTCATCGACACATCATGTTTCTTTCAGCATGCGCTGAAGTGGGACAGTCGCATTGCTCTCTTTGAATATCGAAATCTGGGAGTTTTAATAAGAAAATTCTCCCAAAACTAGACACGAAAAATATAGGGTTTTTAGTTTTCTCTGATTGGTCACATATATCTCATGATGATGCTAATTTCTAAGCAAAAGATACTTTCATTCAAACGAAGTGTGTTATATTGTGGAATCTTTTTGACATGTTTGTAATACTATTTGTTATTGGGTAGAAAATAAAGTTTGGGCGTGTTATGGGGATATGTAATCGTGTTGGAAATAGCGTTTCTTTCCTATAGATTTAACAGATATTCACTGCTTGTTATATTTAATAAAATATGTTTAAACGAACTATTGTTGACTAAATATACTATATATATATATATATGTATGTGTGGGTTTGTGTCCCGGCGCGTGTTTAACCTACTCAGAGTGATAAACCCCAAGACAGGTATCTGATTATGAGAAAGAAAACTTTGATCTAATACCCACCGCCAAACATTAACCCAGGTATCTTTCATTTGCTTCTCTATAAGGATTCTTACCATTATTGGTGTGAGTCGTTGCGGTGTTGTGCAAGCTGTACATGACTATAATCTTAGCATGGGCGTTGTTGACATCTTAACATCTGTTGTTAAGAATATCAATAATAAGAAGACAGAATGTATGGTTGTCAGCAAGAGGAAGAGGCCATCATGCAAATTGGAGATACCAAAATCGAACAAGTGCGAAAATTTAAATATCTAGGAAGTACTTGTAAGAATTCATTGGAGGTAATAATGATTTTCTAGTACAAATCTTACTAATTAATCCATAGCTGATGGGAGAAGAGGTGGATTGATAACTTTTCCAAGGATATTTGCGCGTAAGTGGATATAACAAACCCGACTGGAATTGGAACTTGGCTCTCCGATTACCAATTCTGAACCGTTATCCATTACACCATCCGCACATCCAAGCTTACGGCACCTGGTATTCCTAAACGGGAAACGATCTAGGTACTAACCAGACTCGACTTCGGTGATCGTACGAGAATCAATGTTAACAACTTAATATAGCCGTAAACCCGATATTTTCTTGGGCCCAAGTTTATTCTACAACTACTGATAATATAAACTAACTGTGAAAGAAGTAACTACCCCTCAATTCAACCTCAATTATTTTCTGCACTATTGCTTTAATCAATTCGCCCCAAACAAGGCGATAATGTCACTAAGATACAAGTGGCAACTGGGAGTGAAAGAGAATGAAAAGACTTTAGTGAGGAGGAGTAAGGAAAAAATAATAAAGGAACAGATGACGATTGACGTTGCATTCAAATTTTTAAAAATGTGTGGATAGTATAATGGTCAGTGGAACGTGAAGTTAGCGAGTCGAGTTCGAACACCAGTCGGATCGTTACATTTACTTTCGCGCAAATACCCTTGAGAAAGGTATGAATCCATTTCTCCATCTATGGGTTAAATAATACGACACACTAGGCTCTTCAGCCTTGGTTGGCAACCCGGTTAAGAAAAGAAAGATTCTGAATTCTGAAATCTGAGTTGATGGAAAAGTTGTCAGCGATGGTCATACTCGTGAATCGAGTCGACAGCCATCATGCATGTACGTATTCAGCATCGTCAATGCCAAGATTAAGACTACCGCGAGAATTGAGCTATCGGAACCTTGATACTAAGTATAAATGTCCTTGTTGTTTCCATTTTCTCTAAAACTTTGTCATTGCACACATGCTCAGCCCATAGTATCCTCAGCATCCTTCTATAGAACCACATTTCTGCTGCCTCAGGTCTCTTCTCCACCTGTGATGAGATTGTCCAGCATTTACTGCCACATAGGAGGACTGATATTATATAACATATAATTACTCTTTTCTTTTCTCGGAATCTTTCGATGCCCTCAAACATACCCACACACACAGATATGCAAAAAAGCAAATATTTTGCATCGACACATAAAAAATGAACTTTAAAAGATTTGAAAGTAAAAGAAAAAATAACAACGGATCGAAAAAAAAATGTCATAATCGAATTTTAAGGTGAGGAGTTTCCGCTTACACTACATTACTGTTCATTTCCATGCAGAAGCACAAATTATTTGACAATAAATATGCACGGTCAGGTGATATCGCACTGGAGTTCGGCGAACCGCTTGATTTGTTCTGTGTACACCGGAAACGTGATGCGCAAGTCCGATACACTAGTCAGCGTCCTCAATGTTTAATGGCGGCCAACAACAACTGTGAAGCATGATCTCAGTTCATTTGCTCGCTTGTTAAGTGAATGAAGCAGAGGCGACTTGAAAGTCATCCCAGTTTTCTCCAAATTGTCCAATATTCTAATGAAACTCTGCATTTTATTGTCTTAGTGGAATGAGTTAAGACGCAAATGGCTTCCATTGTTTTCATTCTAAGATTGTTTTCCCCGTGTTTGAGAACTGGTGTGAAAATGACTCAAGTTACAACACATTTATTTATGTTTTCAGCGAAAATTAATGTTTCGTTCGGATTCCGTGCGTTTCTCAATCAACTGGCTTTACTTTCTCCCTTTCTGAAGCCGCAGAAGTAGACATTTTTTATATATATGAAACATACACAAACAGTAT
Organism: Acanthosepion lycidas; assembly: GCA_963932145.1. NCBI lineage: Eukaryota > Metazoa > Mollusca > Cephalopoda > Sepiida > Sepiidae > Acanthosepion > Acanthosepion lycidas. The sequence continues at coordinate 76,941,600 of OZ010600.1, forward strand.
TTCCAGTTTATTCTATAACCGCTATGTACCATGTCCCTTCAATGCGTAGACAATCATAGCTCTCCACAATGTCCTGCCATTTGTAGCTCTTAATAAAGTTTGTCTTTTTGCTATTTCTCTTAATCCCTGTTTTGCCAACCATTTACACAAGTTCGTTAGATAGTTTACGCACAACCTTCCCCTGTTTTCCTTGTCTTCAATCTGTCCTATGAGTGTCAATTTTTTAATCCCTCTTTCCTCATTTAGTACCTGAGAAACTTCAACTGTCTTTTTCTGATACTAAGTATAAATGTCCTTGTTGTTTCCATTTTCTCTAAAACTTTGTTATTGCTCACATGCTCAGCCCATAGTATCCTCAGCATCCTTCTATTGAACCACATTTCTGTTGTCTCAGGTCTCTTCTCCATCTGCGATGAGATTGTCCAGCATTTACTCCCATATAGGAGGACTGATATTATATAACATATGATTACTCTTTTCTTTGTTTCTCATGAAATTTTCCTGTTTCTTAATACTTTGCTTAGCATATTTCACTATCCCAACGTGCCTTCGGATTTTAGTGTTGCATTTTCTGTCCTCTGCTAAAACACGTTCTAGATATTTGAATATTTGTACTTGCTTGATTTTGGTATCTCCAATTTGTAATTCATATCTTGAGCTGTTCATTTATCAAACATCCATACATTGTCTTCTTACAATTGATGTTTAGTCCTTTCTTCTCACTTTCCTTTACTATCTTCTGTAGGGGTTCCTGTAGTTTGCTTTCTGCTTCTGCTATCAACACTGCATCATTTGCATATCTCATGTTAAGATTGTGGCTGCACTTTCTGATATCATTCTAAGCATGAATATTGCATTCTTTGTTCCGGTGTCTTTAACGAAATTTCTCTGTTCATGACCTATTTCTGGTCTAATTTTGCTGCGAACTCAGAATTCGGATGATAAGTTTTGTTATATGGTTCATGAGGCTGATTGTCCAATGGCGTTCGCATTCGTTAGCATATGACTTCTTAGATATAACATCATTGTTGTTAATTTTCGTTATGTCTGTAATTTTGTCAATGCCGAAATGATCTAAAGCTACCAGCATCTTTGTTACAATTCCACCTGATCCTGTTACTTTGTTCTTGTTCAATTTGGTCAATGATTATTGCACTTCAGATTTTAATTATTTCTGATACTCCGATATTTTTGTGTATTGTAGGTTGTTCTTTTTCGTTGTGTAAGAATTCTCTGATATATTCATCCCATCTCCGAATTATTTTTTCTTTCTCTCTTATCAGTATTACGTCCTTGGATTTTATACATCCTTCTTCATGACCTATGTCTTTTGTCCTCTGGTAGTTCACTTATTCTTTTATGAATATTTGTTTTAACTCTCATACTCATACGGTTTATTGTGAACGTGTAGAGGTCACGCCTCTCGAATATATATTTAACGCAACATACCACAAAATATGAAACAGCAAAAAGGAACACAAAACGGTTTTTATAACAAAACAATCTTCCTTTTATATTTATCTATGTCAATGATATACAAGCATAATTAATAGGAGTTACTTCCCTTTAATTGAAATTAAAGTCTTTTCTAAGGAAATATTTTTTATCTTAGCTCATAGAAAGTTGAATGAGCTTGCCGCTCAAAATGTTCACTGTGAGAGAGCTGAAAGAATTCTGTAAAGCTGAGAAAATGTTGATAAACTTTTAGCTTGAGAAGAGTTGAAGAAGTGAATGTTTCGTAACGTTTAATTAGTTTCTGTTGCTTGTAGTTGAATATTCGTAATATGTTGATGCCTGTAATGTTCTGTAATGTTCGTAATGCTTACAATTAAGTTTCCGTACGTACGTGTATGTGTGCGTGTGTGAATATGTTTTCATAGCGTCCGCCGGAACTTGGGTCGGAACGCGATTTCTTAAACAGCTACATTTTCGTAAGGGAGAGAAATCAAAAAGAAGGAAGAACGAACTTTTCTCTGGTATTTAACGCAATCACGTGATAGGCTCTGATTTTTGGCGGAAAATGGTTTTGAATAACGCGTAGGCGTTGTACGGACGCAGACGAGAAAATGATTTTGATATTAACTGACCAATTAGAGGTGAGTAAAATATCAAGGCTCTGTAATCCACTTTTTGCACAGATTTGCACAAAAATTGACATTGAAAGAAAAGTGGTAGCGGGGTGCTAAAAATGGAATGTATGCTTACACCGTTTGCCACCTGGAAATAAGATTATCACAAAGGCATTTGTTTATGAAGTAAGTTCAATATTTCACCATCCAACACCCCATATATATATATATATATATATATATATATATATATATATATGTGTGTGTGTGTGTGTGTGTGTGTGTGTGTGCATGTATTCTTTCATAATTTTTTACGTTACATCAAACGATTTTTCCACACGCGGTGAACCTCAACAGGAGGTTTGGTTTGTTTGTTTTTGTTTGGCGGCATATCAACACATCTATGGGTTCTCTAATACTAAAATATAAATATGAATACTCAAACTTTATAATTGATTCAAGAGAATGACATTATTTCATAGTTAAATTATAATTACATAGCTGCATTTTTTAACAAAATAATCTTACAAAATCAAACAAGGAGTGAAAACTCGTTTCTCCTTACAAGAAATCAGATTAATCATAGCAAGCTGTTTTGTTTTGTATTTTGTTGTTTTGTTTTTTGTTTGTTTTTGGTTTTGTTGTTGTTGTTTTTTTGTCAATGTATGCCACGAATTCAATTTTGCTATGATATTTTTACTATAAGACTATATTTATATTTACAAGGTGTTTTAATTTTTGTTTGGGGATTCACTATTTGCCCATATCTGAGACCCTACCAGGTGCTAACACCCAGGGTCAGGTTCGACCTGGGGACAACAGCAATTAAGAAGTGATTCCACGCTCCACAAAACCTCCTTGCTGCCAGATGTAGTTTATTGTCATACACAGGACTGTCAACAGAAGACTTCCCTGTCTGTTCAGAATGAGGTTCTTCAGACATATACCTGGTTTATTGATGGAATCAGAAAAGTACAATGAATACCAGCTACAACTAAAACGTGGAAGATACAGAGATGTTAATATTTACATTTTGACTTTGTCATTTTTTTAATTTTGTATTATTTTTTATTTGTTCTAATTATCCCACATTTTTATAGAACTTTTGTGAAGAAAGGAGATATTTTGTATTTACCACAGAGGATTCTGAAATCAGTGCACGTTCTCTCCAAATATTTCTTCATTACACATACAGTAGGATATTTTCTGAGATCTTGATTGTTTCATTGCTTAACAATCTTTCACAGGTTATTTAAAGACAGAATTTTTTTTTAGATTGTACAAAGTTTTTGATGATAATAATGATTTACTGATGCAAGTCCTACTAATTAACCCATAGCAGGAGAGAGAAGATGTGGATTCATATATTTCCCAAGGGTATACGCACGTAAGTGAATATAACGAACCTGACTTGAATTCGAACTCCGCTCTCCGATTTCCTATTCTGAGCTATTATTCATTACACCACCCACATATCTAAGCTTACAGCACCTGTTATTCCCAAGTGATCATCCATCTAGGTACCATCAAGGCTTAACTTCGGTGATCGTACAAAAATCGGTGATATGGCCGTAATCCCGATATTTTCTGAGGCTCAAAAAAAAGGCATAACACTTAGCCTCAGGTAGTTTCTGCACTGTTTTTTTAATCAATTCACCCCAAGCAAGGCGTGAAATACAATGAGAAGACTTTACAAGGGACCGGAAACCCAATTCTAAACACCAGTCATGCCACTTACTTACATAATAGCAACCCCATCCACATTCCCTCCGTATTCCATCGGCAAGAACCAAGACTCAACCGTTATCTTACGCACCTATCCAAATGAACTACCCCTTAAAGTACCTCGAGTGGCCCACGGTCTTTGTATAGGGTGAACCTTACTGTAAAAAAAAAAAAAAGCACACAAGGGATAAATCTCTACTCCTGTTCAAAAGACAGGGATGGAGTTTAAGCTGACTGATCGGCGTGTAAATGTTTCTTGCAAAATAAAAGAAAAATGTTTTTGACTGTGTATTCAACTTTCCAGTTAAAAAAGAAAAATGAGTTCCGGGAACTTTCGCACATACATCATAAATTATTTCTGGAAACAGGGGAAAAAATTTGTTTTAGCAATCTGAATGTTGTGTATTGAAATTGAGAAAAAGAAGATTTTCAATGGTCAATAATTAAGACAAGAATTGCCGTCATAAAGGGGCTATAATACGTACAAAGAAAGACAAATCTTTGTACTAAGATGAATTATTTACAGATCACTGAAGACTGTATTCCAAATATGTAATTGTAATCATGAGATGAACTTCAAAGTACATGGTGCGACAGTTCCTGGAATATATATATATTTTTTAATTTTTTTTTTAGTTAAATGTTTTTCTCTTGGTTTTTAAAGTTGTAAATAGTCTAAGTCATTTTAATCACTCTATTGTAAACGTTTTATTAAGTGTAGTTTAGAAAAGAAAAGAAAATAAAGACCAAACAAATAAGTTATTTTATAGAAGTTAAAAGGGGAGGTAGAGAAAGAACAAGTCACAAGACAAGCCAATATAATAAATCGTTTGTTTTTTTTGGGGGTGGGTGGGTATATATGTGTGTGTGTATATATATATATATATATATATATATTGGTTTGTTTTCTTCTATTCTTCCCAAAAAAAAACACACCTTGTCTTGGCCGCATGTAGGAAGATCAATACAACCCTGCATACCTAATCTATAACTTCGAATAGCCCAAGTGAAGTCTTGATTGGTTGTTGTTTACTGGGGCAAATTATATAATGTACGTCCTAAAGCTAGTGGCAAATTTTGTTCTAGGTGCGGGCTGAATACTGATCATATTCGGTCGGGCCGCCAGAATCTTTGCCGTTAACAATAACATTTTTAAAAATATCCAGACGACATGCATTTAACGGATGTCAGATTTCATTGAATACATCCCTACCCCTACCAAAACCGATACGTCAAAATAATGAATACACCCCTCGTCTGGTTGAAATGAATTTCTCCGTTTCCTTGGAAACGTAAATTATGATTTTTGCCGACTTTAAAACCCAGTAATTTTATAAGTTACTCCAAAATTCGCTTGAGGATGAAATGGAACTAATGTCTTTAATTTAATTACAAAGTTAAATTTGGACCTTCCATTTTTGAAACATGGTTAGAACTGTGTAGCGGAAAAACCATATTTTAAATCAATTAATATACATATATATATATATATATATATATATATAAGTGAGAACATAAACTAAATAACGAGATATTAACAAATATATATGCGTGTGATAACGTACATATACAGATGAGCAAATAAATACTTAATTTAAGGTGTAAACAAAAAGTGCTCAATGTAGTTAAACAGAGCTATAAAGTATATATTAAGAAATATATATACCTACCTTTTTAGTGCAACTTAGAGTTTCATAGTTATCAATTCAAAGAGCACCATAACATAATTCACTCCGTCAGAAATTTGGAAACGTCATACTGTACTACTTGGCATTCGAGCCAGAAACTCCAATACCAGAGTGTTTGGGAGTCAACCTGAGGACAGTGCAGAGGATTTGGAAAGAGTTGGATGAGCCTAATGGTGATTAAGAAGCACGGCAGCTCAGAAAACTCGCTCTGATCGTTCTGATAAGAAAACAACCCCCAAATTTGTTGGCGAAAGCCTCAGGCTCAACACGAAGGCCTACATCAAGTGCCTTGAGGAGGTAGTGCTGACTTGGGTCAAGACGGTGGCTGCTAGAAGACCATATGTCTAACAACAGGACTCTGAACCACGCCACACAATCATGAGTACCCAGTCATGGCTGTCAGACAATTTCTGCGACCACATCACCCCTTACATCTGGCCACCTAACTCCCCAGACTGCAACTTCCTTTATTATGTGTGGGGCGCAGTTGAGCAAGAGATCAACAAAACTCCTTATAACACCAAAGATGAATTGAAGCAAGTATTATGGCAGTATTCACCAACTTAAACAAGGAGAGCGTCCAGAAAAGTTGCAGGAGATTCCAAAGTCATCTGGAGGCTATAGTTGAAGCCAATAGCGATGTATTGAATAAATTTACACTTTAGTATTTCAAGATATTTTTGTGTAATTTTGGTAAATATATCTGTTAAAATGAGATGTCAGTGTTATTTTCATTTTTGCATAATTTAGATGACAATTTATATATATATATATATATATATATATATATATATATATATATATATATACTCATTTCATCCCAAGCAAGACAATAAAGCCACTAAGATGCAAGAGGTTACTGAGTCAGAAAGAATATGAGGCAAAGAAAAACATTAGTAAGGAGAGAGAACAATTTTGACACTGGTCAGTTCAGGGTCGTATATGACACTGAGTCGTCGACCCGTGGTCAACTCCAAGTCGCGGCGCGGAACTGTGATATTTTTCCTACCAGCGTTTTGGGGTTGACTCTTAGTCGCTGCCACTAACCTATGATCGATTTGGTCAGGGTACCAAGTGGGATGGTCGGTCGATTTCAAACGGCTTCACACCAGATGCAACCGGTTCGACACCAGCTCTGTCGTTCTCAGGAAACTTCCAATGTCTGGTTACCAAAGCAACTACTTCGATCACAAGTTAAACTACCCACGTTGTGATTTTGATCTTAGGTAGACCAGATCAATCAGGCGTCGGACCGTAGTGTAAGATGAGTCTAAACTAGAGGTGATATTGCACACGCGTAAAGAAAAGAAGAAAATAAAAACCCAAGAGGTTCAAGTATGTTGAAAGAAACAAATTAACTTTTATCCGTCTGTTATATACAGGAGTGTGTGTTTTTCTCCCAACTAGTTTTCTTCGGAGAGTGACACTTTTATACTGCTTAGGCAAGTTCTGGTCTTCTAAGTCAATTGGTTCAGTTTTTAAGTGCTGGCTTAACTTCGTTCGTCAGTATAACTTGCTATTGGTAGGAAAGCAAAATCAAAGATAGGAAGTTGTGGAATCTCTCAGTCGGCTTCTGCAATGCAACACCCTGGTTCCTGCTACTAGAACTGCAACTCCCAAAACTGGCGAACTGCTCGAGGGCGTTCGTTTATAAGGACACCGACCAAAACACGGTGTAAGGTTAGATGCAGCCTGGGGTTTTCGACAAATCCCGATTTCTGACAAGAAACCTCTTTGTTGTCCGGCCAGGAAAATTGATTACTTCCCATTTTGGAAAATTAATCACTTTCCATTTTGGGGAAGATCCCTTCGTCCGTGAGGAGAGGTTTCAGGATAGCTATCCTCCGAAATTCCTCCTTCTGACATTGATACCTCATACCAAAACCTTTCAGTGGGAGTTAATAATTTAACCGTCTTTCTCATCAAATTACCTCCGCCTATCACCATTGCTATCACTCGACCAATGACCCGGCCGTGCGGCTGTGGCTAAGCTGGCCTCATTAAAATTATAAACTAGAATTTTTGGTTTACAAAATTCCCGTTCTCACCGGCCAAAATTCTTACGAAAACTACATGGCTCTGTCTCTTAAAATCTCTGTTTATTTCTGAGTTTAGAATTTATCAACTTGTTTTTAAAATTCCCTTTTTCGGCTTTACAAATAACATATAGCCCATCTTGGCCGACTTCTAGGACTTTGCGATTTTGAATGATATCTCAGACGCTCTTTGGCTATTTTGCGTCTTCTCAACCCATGCTTTTACAAACAACATCAATCAATTATCAAGGTCTGCGGGAACCCTTGACTTCTCAGGGGAAAAAATAATCATTATCTTCAAATCGGCTATTGAAAGAAATATTTTCTCATGCCAAAATTCTATAATCGACACATGCCACTTAACTTGCCGGTACTTAAAAAAATGATATCTTGAAAAAAAAAAAAAAAAAATGGTAATTCTCTCTACCCCGTATCGGCAAATAATTTCTGAAAAATTTTCTCATGCCAAATTTTTTATAATCAACATATGGGCCGTCGTCTGATATCTTAAACGCTTTTTCGGATTTTCGTGTTTTTTCAGGCAGTACTTTTACAAACATCAATTGTCAAAAAGCTCGCATATGGCCTTTTTGTTAGTCCACTGTTTACGCTAATTCTCGGGTATTTGAGAAAAGTAACTCGATCTTATTTTTAACGTAAAAAAAATAAAATAAAATAAAAATATAAAATAAAATAATAATAAATAAAAATCTCGGAGTATCTTCTTTTCCGTTCTCAGTATTGTTTAATTTTTATAATTAATTAGTTAATTAACATAGTTAAATAGTGTCACACAATAAAGGAAGATAACAATTGACACTGCATTTAAATTTTTTGAAGACCAAATTTGACTGCAAAACAAGAGGTCGGAACAAAGTTGCGCAAGTAAGAAATGTGAGAGAAGAAATTGTTAAGATAGTATTCTATATTTTTTTTAAATTTCGGCACGCTACTCCCATTGTTAAACAAGGTAAAGTTGTTAGTGGGAGAGAGATGTTTAATATACAGAATCTCTCTTATATCAAAATGTTTTCAGTAATTTTGAGTTATATTTTTATTATTTTATATAGAGTTTAAGTGTTTTTAGCCAGAATTTTTCTATCTGTAAATTGAGGTAGATAGATGTTTTTATTGCACTTTGCTCTGATAAGTGACATATGATACCTCTACTCAAGGAGGTGATAGTATGCCCGATATACGTACTGGGTAGTGAAAGTGATACACTATATTGGTCATCGTTAGTTTAGATTTGGTGAGGTTATCTTGATTAGTGACAAGGTTTGCAGTTTTCCGTTTTCTGTAATATGAGTTTTATATGTTTTTTCGTGAATTAGTGGAAATATAGTGTTTAATGATTTTATATATATATATATATATATATATATATATATATATATATATATATATGTATGTATGAATTAAGATCACAAGATAGTATGGATATAGGAATCAACAGTGCGTGGGTGGAGACTGTCAGTTTCATGACTTAAGTTATCTTCAGACTAAGACAATTGCATTGGTGTATGAAACTGACAGTCACCATGCAGTGTTGATCCCTATGTCCACTTTGTATATATCTACAAATACCCTATCTCCAATATTGTGCATTCTTATAAATATAATCAATTTTAAACATTTCATATATATTTATAGGAGAGAGATAAAAATTAACAGAAACTATCACACATATAATTCTATGTACACAACATGCACATATATATTTAAAATATTTCAGAATAGAGAACTGAATAGGTTGAAAGAGAAGTGTACTAAGACCAATTAATTATTTCTTTTTTATCATTTCACCCAAAACAAGGTTATAATGCCACTAAGACGCAAGGGGTTACTGGAAGTGGAAGAGAATGAGAAGACTTTAGTGGAGAGAAAGGAGAATAAAGGAAGAAGATTCAGAAAGACAGAAGATGGCAATTGATGTTAAATTTAAATTTTTAAAGATTATTGGTTGGAGGGAAACAAGAAATTGGAATAGAGTTCCACAGGTGAGAAGTGCGAGAAAAGGATGAAGGTGCTGATGTGAAACATGGATAGATTGGTCAAATAAATAAAAATGAAAATAAAATAAAATTGAATTCAAGAAAAATGCCGAGTATATTTTAATTTTTGTAGATAGTGGTTTTTGGCAGCCATATAAAAAAAAAAATGGAAAAAATGACAAATGTTTATACAAATATGGTTAAAATACAAGAAAATAAAATGAAAAAACACTTTTTTGTAAAAAAATATTTTATTTCACACAAAATAACAACAAGAAATCCAAAAAGGATATCAAAATGTAATGTTAATTTCATAAGACTATATGATTTAATATATGTAATAAAGGTGTGTCATGTAAGAAATGCAAATTAGTACAGTTGATAATGGCTCAGAAAATGAAATTTGTGAACTGAATTCAAATTATGCCGAACTTATTGATGCCATAATAATGAGGAAAAAGGTTTGGAAAATTTGACACACACAGGACATATTGAAGACAAAAGAGAAAAACAGCGCATAATCCCTACCTAACAAGCTCATGGCAGAACAGGGTTTAGGAGAGATAGCTAAAAGACAAAATTTACAAAGGACAGGAAATTATGAAAAGCCATGATCGTCAACATCTTGAAGAGATATGATACATAGAAGAATAAGAATGATGGTATAGTGATAGGCATGAAACTAAGTCTCCCTTTGCTTTGTCCTATTGCGAGCCATCTTGAAACTGTCATGTTACTGGGATACCTAACTGGTAGACAGAAAAGAGAGTAATACAGTACAAGTAACACTCAAAAATTAAACCAACTGTGTACACAATCTCTACAGGCTGATATTAATTGTAGAGAGATGTTTAAAGTAATAAGAAATAATGTCTGATTATAAACAAAATCCATTAATTTCTTGGAAATTACTTGCTTACATTTCAGTAAAAATGAAAACAAATTTAGCAAATATATAGGCTTTGAAAGGTCTGAACAAGAGATGCGCATTTCTTAATTAGCACAACTTTCCTTAGCAGTAAACTTTTTTCCATGGCTTAGCAGTCTAAAGTCTTAATGGTGGTTTTCTCTACAAAAGAAGGGGGTCACAGGTTCAAACACTGCCAGGAGGCACATTTTCTCATATTAAAACTCTCAAATGCACAGGCTGGTAGGTTTAAATTTACACTCTTTATAAAACAGGGATGCCTATTCAAACACATGTCTCCACTAAATGTAACGTTTTTTTTTTTGTAAGCATATCACCCTAGGCAAGGGAGGAGTGCCACTAGCTTGCAAGGGGTTACAGAAAGTGAGTGCAGAAGTAAAGAGGGGGTGTTTGAGGAAAGGATATAGAGAAGGACAGGGATCAGGATCAAGCCATCAGAAGATGTTCATTGACATTTCATTTGAATATTTGAAGGTTATAGCTATCAGGGAAGTAAGTAAGAAGAAGGGAGTTCCACTGACGGGAGGTGTGAGATAAGAAGCTGTTGGAGTAGAAGAGACAGCTATATTTAACCATTTCAACAGTGAAGGGTGGGACTGAGATGCCAACCTAGTAGCACGCTTAAATTCATGCAGTTTGGGAACTAGTGAAAGTAGTTCCTCAGAGCAGTTGCCATGAAAATACTTAGTAACAGAGGGGACCTGCAGCACGACTGTGAGAGAGTGACTGTAGATGAGATGCCAAATTAGGACCTATCACATTACATAGCCATCTCTGGATTTTGTTGAAAGCCACAAAATGAACAGTGGGGGCTCCAGACTATATATGGCAGCAGTATTCAATGCAAGGACGAATGGTTGATTTATAGATTTGAAAGGTGGAATCAGGTGAGAAAAAACTTCTGGCACGACAAAGAACCAACTTTCTTTGCGGTAAATGTATTTTTTTTTTTAAATCTATGGTTTTATTTCATAACATTAAAATTTTAAAATTTTACTTAGTGTGCTGTGATATTTTCATTTTCTCCTAGGTGTGCCGTTGCTTAAAAACTTGAGAAACACTGGTCTAGGACCACTGGTAAATAACATGGACCACAAAGATATGCTCTAAATGTTACTTGAACTCACATCCTTTTTACATCAAGAAATCTGTTTTACCATAATAAATGCTTGAGCAATATGTAAAGAATGGAAAAGCTAAAACAAAAACAATTAAAAGTAAATAATTACTTCATTTATATATAACTTTCACACACTAAATGTAACGACTCTTATCAGACAGTAATATTTTTTGTCAATTGTCAGTAGATTTTTTTTTTTAAGTGAAAATAAATTTAATAAATTTATATTATTTTTTTCTTGCTTTTTCCAATTTGAAGTCAAGATTGCCTCATTCGACTACTGGTAGCAAATCAAGTAAAAATTGAAAGCCTAACACAACAAAATTTTGAACTGATTTTCTCATTATTAATTCAGTTTACTTCAGCTTATTTTAAATTAAATGCATAAAGTTACAAGTAGTGGCATTCAAAATTTAGTATTTTCTTACTTTGAAAGGCAGTCCAATCCAGCAACCTCACTTGAGGGAATGGTAAAGTTAGAATTAATTATTCCATTTGTATGTTTCAAGTTCTTATTGATATCTTTGTTGATTTAAGCATAAGATTTCAGGATTCATTCCTGTGAACTTTTTAGACCATGAGGTTCTGTTTGAGAAAACAAAAAAAAAATTGAAGAAATACAATACACTTTATAAAAGACCACCAGATATAACCTACACTGTCAAACTTATATTGCTTTTTCTACAGCAAAAATGTTGCAAAATATAGTATAGTTGAATTAAATTAATACAAGAAACAATATTGTCTTTCATAAAGTGCTTAAAAAATCCAGCTTTCATCAAGGGTATAGACTTATTTAACCTATAATTTAAGGTGTTACATTTATTAATCAACAAGAATAAATATGACCGAGGGTCTTTGTAGTTTGGAACCTATACATATTTGTATGATGAATTTCAGAAATTGACTAATTCAGCTTCTTTGATCCTACCTTTTTTAATGAATTGGGGAGGTACTGCTTGGAAGATAGAACCCAAAGAACCAAGATTCTATGCATACTCTTATTGGCTAACCCTGAGTTTTATGTATTATTTTAAAGTTCTATTTCTAAATTATAATCGATGCTTTCCTAGGGGACAAGGGTTAACAACTTACTAGATCATTATTGGTGAGTAATGACTTTGATCCTAATATTTCTGGCTTAGCCCAAATTAAATTAAGCTTGAAAAAAATTGATAACTGCCCCACAATGTATTTCACGAGGAAAATGTAATGCAGACACATGGGAGATAACTCTTAAATACTAGGAGGAAGATGTAAGGGAGATAATCTTTATTGTCTCGCAGAATTATTAGTGACGATCATATTTGACTTGATTTTATAGAATTCCCCACACTTGTAGCTATTCCAGCACAAGAGAGACTGGAACGAAAGCATCTAGGTGACACCAATTTTCAAAATGAAATATGTCTGATTACTTTGAAAATCAATATTTGAAATCCTGACAGTTCATAGGCTTGAACATAGATCTCTGTCACCAGTAGAAAATATTAAATTATCTCAGTCATCATACAGGCCTTGTTGTTATTAGGTGGGTGCAAAAATAATGACGTAATAATGTCGTTTTTTGACGTATTTTTAACGTCAAAAAACGACATTATTACGTCATTATTTTTGCACCAACCTAATAATTCAAATCATTATTTTATTTAATCAAATTTAAAAATAAACACTGTCATTATTTTTAACTTCTATTTCTTTCATCTAAATGTCACTTGATTTTCATAACTACTCAGACTATAACTCTACAGCCATTAGTTTACTTTGTTTATTTTAGAGTATATCAACCTTTCCGAAGTTAATTTAATGTCAAACTTTGCTGTTTTGACAAACAATATACAGATAGATGTATGTTCAGTTTGTACAATAGTCAAAACATAAATTTAGGGCCAGTTTGTATGAGAGTTAAAAAAAATCACGTGTAGGTTAGGTTTGCACAAGAGTCAAAATGTTAGACAATTGGCCTGTTTGCATGAGAGTAAAAAAGGGTAAATGTAGGTCCAGTTTGATCAAGAGTCAAAAAAGCAGACATAAGGCTGGTTTACAAAAGAGTCTAAAAAGGTAGGCATAGGTCCAATTTATATGAGAGTCTAAAGAATTAGGCATAAGTCCAATTTACATGAGAGCAAAAATAGGTAGGCATAGGTCCAATTACATAAGTAAAAAACATTATTCACTGATTCGATTAACATAGGCCCAAAAAAATAGGCATTGGTACAACTTACACAAGTCAAAAAAGGCAGGTATAGGTCCAGTTAATCAAACACGTAGGCATTGGTGCAGTTTGCAGAAGAGTCAAAAAGACACACATGACTGGTTTGCATCACATAAAAAAAAATGTAGACATAGGTATAGCAAACAGGTGTCCCTATTTGTGTGGGGAGGTTACCTCTGCCATACAACCATTAGTAAATAGCACAGATTGGAAATAAAGAATAAGTTCAAGGAGAAACAATATTGCAGTTCTTTTACTTTGGGAAGCCTATCAGTTATTTTATCATTTGAGCTGCACGATTTGTTTTAGATTTTTATTAAAATCAGGTTTATTTTAGCTGAGCCTTGTTATACTCAAGCAAAAAAAGAAATGGTATTGACTGAACCAAATCATTCACAGAGATACACACACACATATATATATATATATATATATATATATATATATATATATATATATATATATATATATATATATATGCATACTCATACATATACATACATATATATATATATATACACATACATATCCAAGTATATAATTGGTGTATACGGAATGAATTCCAATAACCAACAATTACTATTCTTAAAAGAGTGCTCAATACAGAGTAGAGCAGATATAATTATTTATTTTAAAAAATTATAGCCATTTTGTTTCAACACCTCCGGTGTCTTATCAAGTGATGATGTTGAATGTCAACATTCAACATAATCACTTGATAAGACACCGGAGGTGTTGAAACAAAATGGCTATTTTGTAGTGATTTTATAACATATTTATGTTATAATTTTTTTAAATAAATAATTATATATATATATATATATATATATATATATATATATACACACACACATATATATATATTCTCTCAAGCATGTTCAGGGAAATAATGTGGACAAGTTCTATCAATTTATTTATAAAATTCTTCAAATTTCTAAATTAGTTTTGTGTTATCAGTAAATTTGCCAAAGTTCATATTTATTTTTGTCTAAATTTTCCCCCCAAAGTACTTTTGAATGTTGCTACATTTGTTTTTCAAGGATGTGTATATTACCACAACCGTTTTTTTTTTTTTTTTTTTGGTTTTAATTCCGACATTCTCACAAAATACAAGACAACTAATTTAGAAATGTGAAAAATTTAATAAAAAAATTGATAGACAGAATTTGTCTATATAATTTAGCTAAATATGTTTGAGAGAAGTAATACTGCTGAAATACACCTTATTTAAATTTATTTATATATATATATATATATATATATATATATATATATATATATATATATATATATGTATAGCAGATTGGTAAATAGGATTACACCTATATGCATATGTTATATAAGAGAGTTATAAAGTGTATAGTAAAGTCAGAGACAGGCAGAAGTCAACTACACATCACGTGTAATAGTACAACACTATACAACACCATAGCATTACAGGCAGGAAGTTTAAGCCCCTTAGATGAACCAGAGTTAGTCAAGACTTAGATCTAGTGTTTTGCAGCCCAGGCTAGGGCTAAAAATTGAAGGACAACCATGCAAGAGGGGGAGAAAATGAAATAACTGACTTATTTCTAGTTTTGGCAGCTTTTAAAGCTGTAATGAACATTTCTGTTATGACATACATTTCATAAATGTAACATAGTGGAACAATTACAATTGAATAATTTGTCTCTAACTGCATGTGTGAAAGTTATACAACAGCTGGAATTGATAAAGAAAATATAATTCTACTGAGGACAATGTTGAAAGGTACAGTATAAAAAAGAACACAAATACTGTAACTATGAGCATGAAATCAGCAGAAAAATGTGCCCTGCTTTTGGAAAAATTTGCTATAACTGCCAAAGAAAAAAATCATTTTCAGTCTGTGTACAAAGTTAAAAAGAAAATAGACAAAGTGGAAAAAGAGAGAATTAATGACATTTTTTCAATACAAAGACCTAAGGAAAAAAATTCTTTTGAAAAATTTAATTAAGTGACATGGCATTTCTAATGCAAGTGGATACAGGAGTGAAGTCATTTTGATCCCAAGAAATTTTGGGAAAGAAATGGGTAAACTGAAATTGAGAAAAAATTATCTGAAATTGAGACAATGTGATGGATCTTTTATAAAAGCTTTTGGATACTTCAATGGAACTTTTGAAACCTGTGACCGATTTGAAATTATTTCTATTACAGTAGTGGAATGTAAAAAAAAATTCATGAACTACTAGAAATAGATGTTCTAAAATTCAAAATTAATCAGCAATGAAAAATCAGAAAAAGTAAAAACAGGAGTGTTAAAGGAGTATAAAGTGAGTATACAATTAAATGAAAATAGTAACACTGCTTATTTTGAATCTCATAAATTAACCTATTCGCTTTCTACCTTTGGTAGTTGCTAAGTTAAAGAAAATGGTAGAGGAGGGAATTTTGGAACATGTTCCTTCTGGTTGCAGTAAATGGACTTCTCCAATTGTAGTCTTGTGAAAAGTAGATGGGGATTTAAGAATATGTGGTGATTTTGAAATTAGTGTAAATCATAAAATATGCTTAGACTCTTCCTATTTCCAGTATTGAAACAGCCATCCACAAATTTTCAGGCATGAAATGTTTTACAAAAATTGATTTAAAATCTGCCTAGAATCAAATACAGATTGATGATAAATTCAATATAAACACACCCATATGATTATTAAGATGAACAAAAATGCCTTTTGGAGCAAAAACAGCAAGTGCCATCTTTCACAGAGCAATGGAAAATGTGTTAACTGACTAAATCAGTAATATGATTATTTATCAAGATGATATTTGCCTTGGTGCTACCATTAAAGATCAATTAAGACCAAGAATTGAAGAGAAAAATGTGATGGAAGAAGATCTTGAGAGAAAAGAAAGAATGAGTACTTCAGATCAGGATAATGCAATAGAAAATGAGCCTATAGATGATAGTAGGAGTGACTCAAACATGGAAGATGAGATCAAGATTAAAAATTAAAAAGAACAGGGCATAAAGCTCAAGGGGAAGAAGAGGGAAAGTTGTAGAGGAAGTTCAAAAGCAACCAAAGACATTAAACCCCTTCAGTTAAAGGAGGTGTAGTGGATTGGTAAATAGGATTGTACTTATTTGCATATGTTATGTAAGACAGATATAAAGTGTATAGTAAAGTAAGTGACAAGCAGAAGTTGACTATTGGTCACATGTCTTGAACAACTATATATATATATATATATATATATGTTATGCAAACATGTTATATAAATGCAGACAGAGAACATTATCCAATACAAATTTTACTTTTCCTGGTCATTTAGAAAGTGAATTTGCAAGTTTTAGTGTTTTTTTATGTTTGAATTTTATTAGGTTGTCACACATGAAATGGCATATTTTGGGGTTGGTTGCTGAGCCGGTCATCTAACAAAGTAACCACCTTAGTATATAAAAAAAAATCTTGAATTATTTCTGACTCTCTTTCTTTCCCGATAATTTTGCTTTCAATATATTGTTACTCATAAGCCCAATGAAAAAGAATACAATGAAACAATGTTAAATAATCAAGTACAAACTGGGAAAAAGGACTATTATTGAATCATTACATGTGATGAGAAATGGATACTCTTTGACAACAGTAAAAGAGTAGGCGAGTGGTTAGATGCAAGTGAATCATCAAAACAATCATTGCACCCTAAAAAGTTATTGGTTACTGTATGGTGGTCTTTCAAAGGGGTTATTCATTATTCATTCTTGCCACAAGGGAAAACAATAACTGCAACCTCATATTGTAGAGAATTAAGTGTATACATGAAAAATTAAAAAAGAAACATCCTCGATTTGTGAATGAGGATGGCACAATTTTGCTGCATGACAATGCATGGCCACACGCTTCTCAATCAACTGTCCAAATCTGCCTACTCCGAATTATGAAATTTTGCCTCATCCTCCATATTCACCTGATATCTCTCTTGCTGCTGATTATCACTTATTTAAGCATTTTGAGTTTTTCATAGACTATAAAACATTCTCCAATAAGGAAGAGGTAATCGAAGCATTTGAAATGTTTATCAAATCAAAGGATGAGAATTTTTTTAAAGATGAGATCAAGAATTTAGAAGTACACTGGAGAACAGTCACTCATGAACATGGTGCCTATTTCAACTAAATAAATAAGTTATTTAACATTTCAGAAGTGTTTTATTCATTTCCTATAAAGTGTGTCATTTCATATATAACAACCTAACATAATCTTGAAAAGATTTCTTTTTAAGAGCATTTTTACAGTACAGTTTTATCATAAAAGACATTGCAACTATAAAAAGAAAAAAAAATGATAACTTAAAAAACAAAAAAGTTAACAAACCCAGAAACAAAGTAAAATCAAAACAAAATCCCCCAAATTTAGTATAACCTTGGCATTTATGAAGGACACGTATGTCCATCAAAAACCCACCGACCATCTGAAGACTGTTTGTAGTATCGAGGGAGGCCATTTGGAAAGACAGATACCAGAGGGTCAGGATGATCTAGAACAAATCTGAACATGTTTCTGAAGTCCTCAAGGAAGTTTGGTGGTTCCTGTTCAGGTGAGGTGGAGTTTTGCTGAAATGCAAAAGAGTTTAATATATAAATATTATATATATATATTTATCTTCCTTTATAATATCCCAAATATAATATTTTGTATTATATAGATAAGAAAATAATGTAGAATAGTGTTTGTATAAAGATATTTTATTGCCTATTTTTTTAATCAGTATTACTCCAAGCAATGCAGTAAAGCCACTAAAACACATGGAGGTACAAGGTGTAAGAGAATTAGGAACAGGAACATTAATAATGAGCAGAAAGAGAAAAGAATAATCAGTAGGTCAGCAGATAGCAATTGATATTGTATTTAAATTTTTAAAGATTAAAGTTGGCTGGAAAGTATGGAGCTAGAAGGGAGTTTTACAGGCAAGAAGTGCAAGAAAAGAAACCATTAACATAGAATTTACGGCTACAACTAGGCAGCTCAAATGTAAACTGATGAAAACTATGACAGTCTAGTACTGAGCTTAAATTCAAAAAGTCTAGGTACAATAGTGAAGAGCTCATCCGAACAATTACCATGAAAGTATTTATAGAAAAGCAACAGAAAGGCAATCTTACAACGGTGGGAAGTTGACTGAATCCAAGCCACAAGATCAAGACCGACAATATTTCTGATTCTTCTATGGATTTTATCAAGGAACTCAAGGTAAATAGAAGGGGCACTGGACCATATGTGGCAGCAATATTATAAACATGATCAAATAGTAGATCTATGTAAGATAGATTCTGGAAAGAAAAATTGTCTCGCCCAACATAGTGAACTTTCTTAGCAGCTGACCTAGCAATGGATTCAATATCGTCTTTCCTGGAGGTTAGCATCAGCCATGCTGATGGAAGGCAGAGATGGGTCTCTCAGATGATTCTGACTGCCAATCTTCTAGGTATTTATATATGGTTTTTGTTGTAGTAAATGTTAAATTTCCATAAACACTTAATAAATTTGGTTGGTTTTGTTTAGTAGCATATCAACCTCTATGGGTTATTTTATACCACAATGTAAATATTTTGTATGCAATTTTATTTTTTTTTAGATAATAATGGTCTTAGTGATACAAGTCTTACTAATTAACTCATAGCTGGAGAAGAAGTGGTTAATTCATAACTTTCTGAAGGGTGTTTGTGTGTAAGTGAATATAACAAACCCAACTGGAATTAGAAATTGGCTCTCTGATTAACAATTCTGAGCCATTATCCATTACACCACCCACACATCCAAGCTTACAGCAACTGGTATAATGTCACACTGTCACCTAGTGGTCATGAGTTCATTTCTTGAATCAGGTAGTGAAACACTGGTTCAGCAGGAAGTAACAATAATTGGCCTCAAAGGGACAAAATAACACAATAATCAATAGATATCCAACATCAGATAAAAAATAAGATACCTGATGATGACCAGAAAATACTTCATCGAAACACTGTGTCTATAATAGCATGTATAATAATCAAGATGAAAACAATAGTTTGAAATAAAGTATATAAACAAAATCTAATGGGCACCTCTTGCTAGAACAATTATGACTGAGTAGTGAGTTTGATCCTCACCCTATACTTTCGGCCTTGTGCCACATCTAAGCTACACTTGGAAAATCTCTGTAAACACAATCTATATCTACACTTTTTTACTATCTATAAGGAGATGCTGAAAAGTTCTCAGTTTGACCTACTTTCTAAAATCAGAGAAGTATTTTGTCACCACAGTTGGAAAGTGTGTGCTTTTATATTGCAAAGTTCCAATATACACGTTCCTTGAATTTATTTCAAATCATTAACTAAAATACATTAACAAGAAGTGAAGAATCTTCAAGTGAGCACTCCAGACTGTTTTTTTATTAATACTGTTAGATCACACAATCCAAGGCCCAATAGCCACTCATAGTAGAGGGTTACTGAGTGTAGTGTATTTTCCTTACATGCGAAATGCCAGACTGTTCTATCTTTTTTGAATCTTTCTTTAAGCTAACATATCTTGTGCAGTCTTCTACCAATTTCTGTACCGTAATACTTGGATCACTTTCCAATTTTGCAGGTACTAATTTTCTCAACTCTGCGTCTCTTTCCTATACAAGCCCATGAACAAACACCAAGCACTTAAAATTGTCTGCGCTTAACTCTGCCAGCTTGAATTCTTCACAATGCTTATTCACATTGGCTGCATACGTAATATAGTCTTGTTCATCATCTTTCATCAGATTCAAACATTTCCACCTCTTGTGAAACAAAGATGTCTTTTTACTAAATAATTCACTTAATATATTTACCGCCTCAGTAAATGTCAACTTGCTAGTTTTTTTCCATAAAATGTAGTTTACCAATTTGTTATGCTCAGCAGTTCCTAATTTGCTTAAAATAAGCCTAAACTTCTTTCCTTCAGACCACGAGTGGCAGTCCTCATTATACACATCTGTATATTTGATTGTACATGAATATTTCAATTGAATTCCATATTGTATTCTCTGGGAAAGAATCATTTTGTAGATTTTTTTCTTTCCTCTTCTCAGTTATTTCCAGAATTTTGTTTTGAAACTCCCTATGCGTCTGTTCCATTTTTTGTTGGAATTGCATTCATCTATTAAAAGTTTTCTCCTGTAGCAGCATTTGGGATGTTTTTTGTTGCTCTAATATTGTTAACTGTTGTTCCGACTGGAACTTAAAGAATTCCCGGAATAAATTTTTGTATTCCACCATCTATGCAAAAAGTTTACACTATGCCTAAATACTGTAGAGGGGGGGGTCTACGAATTTGCAATTTGTGACCTATTTGAGCAAACTGTATTATCGGGCAGAAAAAAAAATATTTCTTTTCTCAGTTGAGAATACAACAGTTTTTTTCGTCACTAAGTTGACGTCTTGGCTTGTGAAAAACTTTGCCAAGTTTTTTTTTTTCTATTTGTGTGAATCTGAGACTTTGTTGCCGAAGTTATTGTGGTGAGCTAATTTTTTCTTCCTCCGTATGAGTGCAAATCCCTCGTCACCAAAGTTGTTGTGGAGTTATTTCGCAGTGGAGACTTATATTTGTACTAAATCGGTCCTAAAATAGTTTGACGTACAAAACGTTAGGAACTTGATATAATAGGTATTACGCAGAGTAATCTTGTTGTGGTCGCTGACTATTTTTGTATTCGACTAACTGTCGTCCGACATCGACTGACTTTCGTTTCCCTTACTACTCCTACTTATATTAGGTGGGAGAGTCTATTAACTATAGAATAGGTGGGAGAGTCTATTAACTATAGAATAGGTGTGTTTCACCATAACACTGAGTAGGGTTGCTTTAAGGGAGAGAAAGAAGGGAGTAAGAAGTGCACATTATGAGAGCATGTAAGATAGATATAGGCTGACCCTCAAATTCAAGAGACTAAGATTGTAGTTATCAGGGAAGCATTCTCTTGGCAGTTTGTTCCACAAAGTAACAGTTATGGGGAAGTAGCTGTCTGAGTAGAATTTACTCCTAAGCAAAGACACACAAATGAAATGGGGATGATTTACCACCATGAACATGGTCCAAGCTGTGAAGGTCTGAACTGGTAAAATTAAGGAATGTAACTAATCCGAACATCTGCTATAATAACAACAATAGATTAGTGAGAGGCTAACAACATTTCATGTGTGGGATAATGGTTGCAAGATAAAGAGTAATTCATACCCACAAGGCCACATAATTACTTTTGGACTCTGTCAAGGTAGGACAGTGAAGAATACTCAGCATCAGCCTAGATATGGCAGTAATACTCCATTCTTGGTTTGATCTGACTCTTGTAAAGGTAAAACATGCCAGTAGGAGTTAGGTATTTTCTGGATCAATTCCACATATGAAAATATGCACAAATATGCATGTTCTATTTTAGTTCAGAAGTAAACTTTAGACCCAGTAGGTGTTCAAGTCTCCTTGATGGTATGACAACTCATCAAAATTGGTACAGGCTTAGGGTTTGCTCGATGGTGATGAAATGTTATTAACTTTGTTTTGAATGATATCAACCAGTCTTTCCTTGTTTGAACTGTGTAAGTTAGGTCAGAAGTGAGATCAGCTACCAGGCAATCCAGATATTTAAAAGTGCACCTATACACTGTGGTGTTATCTGCATATATATTTATCAAAGATTTGAGAATGTTCTTATACCTAGTGTCATTATAAAGAGAGTATAGTACACGAGAGAACACTGGAAGATGTCAGCATTGATTTTATGTGCCTCAGAAGACTAGCCATTAATGATGACCTTCATAAACCTACCTGACAAGAAGGAATTAATAACTGATAAGTTTGTATAGCAATCCTCTGAGCTACACTTGTCAAAAGCCTTTGAGACATCTAGGGCATTCGCTCTCAGGATGTTTTTATTATCAAGTGCATCACTGATTCTATGCATGACAATAATTAAGACATCAGCAGTGGAACTAGAAAAACGAAAACCAATACAGTTTGTTGCTCAAGATTTTTTTTTGTTGATGTCTTCAACAACTTTCAAGTTGATGATAACTTCAAAAAGTTCACTAACGACACTAAGGAGGCTGATGGGAAGATATTGTGATGGGGACAAGGTTTTGCCTGCATTCTTGTACACAGGGCATACACTAGACACCTTCTCATATGCTGTCATGAAGTTCTTGTTCTTGCAGAACAAAATAACCAAATTATATGATGCAAACATTGAGTGTCAAGTGTCCATCATACTCAACTGTGAAGAAGGGGAGGGCCATCTTCCAGTGTAGACATTTTGAGATCCAAGATGTAGCACAATCTGAGTTTTTTGATGGATTGAGTTTAAAGTTTATGAACCTTTTGTAGGTTATTTAAAGCTGGAAAATATTTTTAGCTTGTAAGAATTTTGGGGGATAATAATGATTTATTGATACAAGTCCTACTAATTAATCCATAACTGGAGGGAGAAGAGGTAGATTCATACTTTTCCCAAGTGCATTTGCACATAAATGAATATAATGGACCTGACTCAAATTAGAAGTTGGCTCTCCATTTTCTAATTCCAAGCTGTTATTGAAACCAAGCTCACAGCATTTGGTATTACCAAGCGGTCACCCAGGTACTGACCAGGCTTAACATTGCTCAACTCTGGGAAGCATTCAATAGTGTTCATGACCAAAATGTTTTTAAATCGACAAATTTTAGCTGAAATAGCTGAGATATCCAGGAATCATGCTGTGTTTATAACTGATAAGCATTTTAGAGCTGCAGAAGTCTGTCAGCCAGATGGGTCCAAAATGTCTGAATACTGACCAGAAACAAAATCAAGTAATCACACCCAATTTGATTTTGCAGTATTGTCAGCAATCCAGTGTTTAGAATGAACTAGCTAGATGTAACTGTCACTTCTACTCTAACAGTTTATTTTCTCGCACTTCCCACTTGTGGAAGTCCCTTCTGATTTCTTGCTTCCCTGATAACTACAATCTTCAGAAATTTAAATACATCAATTGCCATCTTCTGGTTTCTTGAAACCTGTTCCTTTTTTGTTCTTTCCTCAATCCTCACTATTCTTAGTCTTCTCTTTTACTTCCTTTAATCTCTTATATTCTTGTGGCAGTATCACCTTGCTTGGGGTGAAATAAATAAAAAAAAGACTTGACACTGTTGATGAAACATGATTACCACTCTATTGTCTACAGACCAAACAACACTCCATGCAGTGGCAGGCAACTGGGTTCATTTGTTTTATTTTTTTAAATATTTTCACCTCCAAGCAAGGTGATAAAGCCACTAAGATAAAAGAGGCTACTGGAAGTGAAAGAGAAGGAAAAAACTTTAGAAGGAACTGGAAACCCAATCCTAAACAGAAAACAAGGGATAAACCTCTACTCTTGTTCAAAAGACCAGGGAAGATTGTCATTTGTTGCTCTAGGTCATTTTTTTATCCTTTACCATCCCTCTTTGTTGCTGTTCTGCCATCCATTCACCCCAAGCAAGGCAATAAAGCCACTCAGATGCAAGGGTTAATGACTGTGAAAGAATGATAAAAATAAAAAAAACTTATCAAGGAGAGTGAGCAATAAAAGAATAGGAATTAGAAAGATAGAAGCTAACAATTGACACTGCATTTAAATTTTTGAAGATCAAAGTTGACTAAAAAGCAAGAAGCAGGAAGAGAGTTCTACAAATGAGAAGTGCAATAGAAGAAATTAATTTACTATGGTAAGCTTAGTTTTGACACAAGACCACAAGAATAGTGTACCAGTGAGGAACAAAATTACTACTCAGTAGTAATAGTCATTTAAACTCACTAATCATTACCTGAGACATACTGTGAAATTATGTGGAATAACATATACATTTCATGACTTAAGATCATTCCATTATTAGTTGGGTTAAAAATATTTTCAGCACTCTCTTGTATTGGTCAAAATTCATTATATAACAGTGTGTATATTACTCTACTTAAAGTTAAATATTTATACCTACTAAGATTGGTGTACTACGGTGTAAAACCAAACAGGAGAAATGGAAGATTGAATTATGTTGATCAATTTGGGTTTTTTAACTGGTCTCAAGTACCAACCACTGTTACCAGTTGAAAATATATAAATAACTATTAACTAAAAAGCAAACCATTTAAAACTGACTATCATACCTAATTGTGTTTTGAGTACTGAGAAAAAATAACACGAAAAGCTAAATTACTATTCTTTTGTTTTCTTTTTAGCTTGTGTCTTTATACAAAGGAAACATGTGACAGCACTTGCTATATATACTTAAATTATTATTTTATGTAATCAATTTATGTAATTAACACTAATGACTAATGTGCAGACAAAATGTGCAAAAATAAAACAAACAACTGTTATTACAATAAGAGAAGTTCCAACAAATAAGCAAAACATATTCCACAATTACAATGACAACATGCTTCAGTGCCTCATAATAGTATCAACACCAGCAATATGGACTTACAGATCATTAGTAGTGATTTTCATACTTAGTGGTTGCTCAATAGTTCTGGCTTTGGGTTAAAATTAACATTTTCTTAAATAATTTGGACAGTTCATCATGGTGCAATGGTCAACACTCTCATTAGTAGGGATTGATCCTCAATGGGTGCCGTACTTGTGTACTTGTGTACTTGTGTCAAAACTAAGCTTCCCTTAGTAAATAATTTGGGTCTCTTATTATGGTGCAATGGTCAGTAATCTGGACTTGCAGATCATTAGTAGTGACTTTGATCTGCACTGGATTCCCCATATTTGTGTCCTTGTACCAAACCTAAGCTCATAAATAACAATAAGAATTCACATGAAGGGTGCGTTTAAGCTCAATATCAAGTCACTGTGCATTTATAGAATTTAGACTGGATTTATCCATGCCAATAGTCTAGTTAACCATTACTACTGAGTAGTAAGTTCAATCCTCACCGAGCACCCCATAAAAAAATACAAGATTGACATGTTAGAAAATCAACCAATCAATGAAACTACCCATCCCAAATTTGACTATATACAAATATATATTTTAAGACATTTTTACGTTTAACATTCTTTTTATAGATACAAATATTTAAGTAAATGCTCTGTTTATAATAAGCAGTATTGAACAAAATTTACCGGCTTGAATGTCCGAGAAATTGTCATAGAAAATATTCGTCCTCCAACAGGATTCGAACCTGTATCCTATACAGAACCGTCATTTAGCTTGACGTGCCTTTGAATGATGAAAAAAAGGCCCCAAACTCAAAAAAAAAAGTTTTATTGTCGAAATGTTTATGTTATTATTTAAGACCAACTTATTTTTTTTAATTTTTTAATCCTTTCTAGCAGGTTCAAAATCTTGGTTAAAAATCTTGTTTTGTTTATGTCAGCAGTTAATGTAATAATAATGATTAGGTTTTTTTGCACTTTTTTCTGGTGAAAAATGCAGATTTGGAAATTCTTGCAAAAATCAAATAATTGTCAGATTTTAATGAAACTTTCAAGACATATTCAGAAATGATTGGGATTATTTTTAAAAAAAATTTGTTTAGAAAATCTTAGTAAAAAAAAATTTACCATCCACTTACTTAATTTCATGAAATTTTGATAAAATCAATTTTTAGGGCAGGGAGATATATATATATTTTCATAGGTTTTCCTAAAATAGTTCTAATATATAAAAATTTACATATCTTTTTCCCCAAATACAATGCAATGGGTAATGGTCACCATTTTTTATTTTTAATTTCATGCATACACATTTGTTTTTAATTTTGTTAACTGCTTAGTATTATAGGGTCAGTTGATCACTGTCTGTGAGAAAAAGACCACCACGATTAATTCACTCTGTCAGAAATTTGAAAATGGCATGCTGTACTGCTTGGCATTTGCACCGGAAGCTCCAATACCAACATTTCAGATTGTTTGGATGCCAATATGAGGACAGTGCAGAGAGCTTGGAAAGATTTGAATGAATCTAATGGCAATTATGAGGGTATGGCAGCTCAGAAAACTAACTGATCATTCTGATAAGAAAAGAAACTCTTGAATTTATAAGTGAGTGCCTCACACTCAACATGGAGGTCTACATCAGGTGCCTAGAGGAGGTAGTGCTACCCTGGGTCAAGGCAGTGACTGCTGGAAAATCCTCTGTTTGGCAACATGTCACACAAGCAGGAGAACACAGTCATGGCTGTCAGACAATTTCTGTGACCACATCATGCCTTACATAACTCTCCAGACTGCAAACCCTTTGATTATTATGTGTGGAGTGCAGTTGAGCAAGAGATCAACAAAACTCCTTGTAACAACAAAGATGAACTGAAGGTAAGGATTATGGCAGCATTCACCAACTTAAACTGTCCAGAAGAGTTGCAGGAGATTCCAAAGTCAGCTGGAGGATATAGTTGAAACAAATGGTGATTTTATTGAATAAATTTATTCTTTATTATTTCAAGATAATTTTGTTTAATTTAGATGACATCTATCCACCACCTCCTGTATATGATAAAAAATTTTAGATGACCAACCATCCTGCTACTATGTTTTCTACCAATTTTATTTCTATCCCAAGACACTCTTCTATACATAAACATGCTGCCGATAAAGGAGGTGGGGTAAAGAAGTAAAGCAGAAGGGGGTTCACTTCTACCCAGTTTTGTTTTTGGTTATGTGGAAAATTAACATCCTGATTATATAATTATTTTCTCTTCTAGTTACATCTGCTACCCAGTTTTTGTTGGAAGTATCCAAATGATAGGGTTTTTTTTCTATATTCTCTTCGCTTGTAGCTTTATAGCACCACCCAATGCAAATAACAATTCTAACAATTTACTATAAAAACCCAAATATTTCCATTTCTATGGATAACCAATTTTATCATCATATATAAACCTCTACAACAATATATTGCACAATATATATATATTGCACAATATATATATATTGTTACTAATGTTGTAATTGTTCAAGCTACATGGTTTTTGTTACTTGCCAAAGTTCCTTTTTTGTGATTTTGTAGGACCAGTCTTGTAGGGCCTGATGAAGGATTGTATTCTTTAAGATTTATAGAATCAATTCACTTGGGACCATTTTTAACCATTGCTCTTGGTAAAAAAAAAAAAAAAAAAAAAAAAAAAAGAAAAAAAAGTACTATACCAATGATAACTTAGACATTTCTGAATAAGTTGGATGTTATGTATGACATCCACATGAAAGTCAATACTTATATTGTTTCATACTTTTTGTTAATTTGTTCTTGTGGTGTTATTTCTGCTCGTTCAAATGCATTCAATAAATACTACAAGCATCTGAAGAAGGACAGCAGGTACAATGGCCCCCAAATTGTGACTATAACAAGCAAGAGGAGCATAATTCAAATAAATCAATGTCTAATAAAGATCAAGTTAAAAATGAACTCACTCGAAATAGCTATTGGGATGATCATAACATTACTGCAATTGTGCTTTGAAAACTTTTTGTAGATGAATAAAACAATGAATGAGAAAGTAATATACAATGTATTATTTGCATACAATGACTCTGCAGTATAGCTTGGGCTTATAAAATAAACCAGGAGAAATGAATGGCTCATATAATTAAACATGTCAATCAGTGCAAGTTGCATTAGAAAATTCATTGATTTCTTTGACATGAAACCAAAATCCCTTGATAACTTTTTCCAAATCCTTCATAATTCCCTGATTTTCTTGTTTTGCAAATTGGCTGTGAAACCAGTTAACACTTTGACTGGCTATTATAAACATTAATCTAATCGCAAAGAGTTCCCTTTCACTTTGTTCACATAGTTACTAAATCTGTAAAGGTAGTTTCACCCAATACCACAAATTGCTACAAAACCAAAACATCAAACAGAAAACTCAAGTCTTGTTCTTAAATAGCTCCGTCAGATCAAGACTTTCATATGGATGCCATGCATGGCACCAAACCCATTCAGAAATATCTCAACTCTTAACTGTATACAACTGGTTCCTAAGATCAATGGTGAAAAAAGGCTTTGAACAAATAAGGGTTGAGAGTCTTGGCAAAGATCATGCTTCTTCGAACCATGTGAACTGGTGCTACAGAATCACAAAGAACTGTACCACATAACAGAAACTACATCACTCAAGGACTACCAACAGCAGCAACAACTAAAATGTATAGATATATAATTTGTAGAGAAAATAATGATATAATGAAGATGTTGTTATATACCATACCTATGAACAATAATGAGTATGTTCCATACTCATAATCACATTGGACATTATTGTAGGCGGGAATAATATGCTGTTTAAGTAGTCCACCACTAGCAGTGGTTTACCTACTTCAAGCTTTTGACGAGTATTGTATTTTGTTGATGTTATAAAGATTACCATTTCATTTCCAACCTCCATTTTGGTTATTCCTCATTCAGTAAGCTTTCCTAGGTTACAATATTAATATTCAACACTGCTTCAAATAAAAGGTTAGGAAGGAAACTCCCATTAATACTGGAAGGAGCAATAGCAGCTACAGGACTTGAGAAACCTGTTTTCCTAAAAAAGTATTTTAAAAGAAAGATTTTATAAATTTCAACCGAATCTAGTACTGGCTGAACACCAAATATTTAATTGTAAGAAAACAGCTAATAATACCATTATGATTACTCCTGATCTGTCTATATACAAACTCAGGTTGAATGGTTTTTAAAGTTAGTTCACTGTGACATGCCGGACAATTTTTCTTGACAGAATCTATCTTACACATTTATAAATCAACCATGTATTAAATATTGCGGCCATATCTGATGTGGTGCTCTTGCTATATATCTTGAGATTCTTTACAAAATCCAACGAAAAGTCTGTAATGTTATTGGTTCTGACCTGGCATCTCAAATTTAGTCACTTTCCCACTACCTCTGTCTTTTCTATAAATATTTTCTTGGCAATTGTTTCAATGAGCTCTCCTCCTTGGTACCTTGACCACATGAATTTAAATGTATTACTAGATTGGTAATTAGGTCTCATCATTTAATTGTTGAAGTATCTAGATGTAACTGTA
Organism: Acanthosepion lycidas; assembly: GCA_963932145.1. NCBI lineage: Eukaryota > Metazoa > Mollusca > Cephalopoda > Sepiida > Sepiidae > Acanthosepion > Acanthosepion lycidas. The sequence continues at coordinate 76,971,405 of OZ010600.1, forward strand.
AGTTCTATTCTAATAATTTCTTTTCTTGCACTTCTTACCTGTGGAACTCTCTTCCGGTTTCTATCTTCCATGCCACCTATGATCTTCAAAAATTTAAATGCAATGTCAATTTTCTGTCTTCCAGAATCTTGTTCTTTTATAGTCCTTTCTCCTTAAAAAGTCTCCCCATTCTCTTTCACTCTCAGTAACACCTTGCATCTTTGTAGGGGGTGAAATGATTAAAAGAAAAAAAAGCAATAGATTTACCTGAAGAATCTCTTCATCAGAAAGCTGGATTATTTTCTGAACCATACTCAGATCCCAATTTGAGTAGTCAAAACTATTGATGACCACTCTTCTAATTTTGAAGTCATAAATACAGGGAAACTGAAAAAAAAAATTATGTTTACTTAATCAAATACTAAACAAAAAATTTAATATGTGAAATGACAACTTAGTTTTATTAATAAAAAAAAAAAAAAAAAAAAAAAAAACTTATATTTTGTATATGTACACATAAATAAATCAATTGCTAGGAAATTTGGTCCACTGTGTCATACTAGGCAATTTTTCTTGCCAAACTCTATTTTACACATTTATAAATCTAACTCCATTTTGGGGATATTGCCATTCAAAGATGCATTGAATATTGCTGCCACATCTATGTATTTAGAGATTCTAGAATCTGCAATGCTATTGGTCCTGATCTGGCATATTGCCTTCAATCACTTTCCGACCACCATAAAATAACTTCCCTGTGCTTTTTCTATAAATATTTTCATGGTAATTGTTCTGATGAGCTTTTTTTTTTTTGTACTTAGATTTTATAAATTTAAACTCAATAGCAAGATCTCATCATTTTACAATTCAATTGGATAGATGTAACCATAAGTTTTATGCTAACACTTTCTTCTCTAGCACTTCTCACTTGTGGAACTCTCTTCTGACTTGCTTTTCAGTCAACTTTGATCTTCAAAAAATTTAAATGCAATGTCAATTGTTATCTTCTGTCTTCTTAATTCCTGTTTTTTTATTGTTCCCTCTCCACAATGTTTTTCTTTTCCTCATATTCTCTCACAATCAGTAACCTATTGCATCTTAGTGGCTTTACTGCCTTGCTTGGGGTGAAATGAATAAAAATAAAATAAAATAAACAGGCATGTACTCAAATATTATAATAGTTCTATTCTATCATTAATGCTTGCTTTAATTCCCAAATGCTGACAATCTATTTTTCTAATTTTCAATAGATTGTATATTGAAATTAACATTTGGCTGTTAAACAACAGTAATTGACTTGGTTTGAACACATCATCAAGTAGAATACTCTGAGCAAAACCTTTGTACAAGACACTTTGAAAAAGTATGGAAATACAAGCTACAAAGTAAAAAAACAATTTGATAATATCAAACACTGAACAGGGATGGTTTCCCATATTTTCTCTCAATAATATAAGAATTATTGTACACGTGAGGTTTACTTCAGTTTGATTTTGGGAAGAGAATACAGACTTATGAATCGATAAGGAAGACATGTTTGTTTCTTTTTATAGACTGATTCATTTTTATGGCTTATCAACTACTTGCAGGTTATTTAAAGCCAGGCCAGAAAATATTTTTAGATTGTAAGAATTATTTTTTGAGATAATAATGATTTAGCGATACAAATCTTATAAATTAACCCAAAGCTGAGGGGAAAAGAAGTGGCTTCATACCAAATCAGAATTTGATAAACAAACAAGAAATTATAATGTGGATATAAAGTGAGGGATTAATTATATATTGCAATCATACTTCAGTCACCTTCTTACAAATGTGGCATGGCTTCTCTCTGTCTTTTCTGCAAATATTTTCATGGCAACAACTGACGAGTCTTTATCCCTTGTGCCCCAAGTAAATGAATTTAAACATGCAACTAGACTGGCATCTAGGCCCGACCCTTTTATTGTTGAAATAGTTAAATGCAACCACCACTTCTACTCCAATAGTTTCTTTTCTCATACTTCCTACCTGTGGAACTCCCTTCTGTTTACTTGCTTCCTTGATAATTACAAACAATCTTCAAAAATTTAAATGCAATGTCCACCACAATCTTCTACCTTCTTGAATCCTGTTCATCTTTGTCCTTTCCTCAATCCTCCCTATACTCAATCTTTTCTTTCACTTTCACTCTCTGTAACCCCCACCCTCTGCATATTAGTGGTATTCCCCCTTGCTTAGTTTTAAATGATTAAAAATGAATAATAAAAAAAAAGATTATTGCTTCCAATAATGAATCCTGGTAGGACTTTTAATTCTCTTAGGATTACTTCACTGTAAAGTTTGAATAAGTCTGTCAGGAAGAGACATCCTTGTCTTACACTCCTTTCTATTTTTGCATATTTACTGAATTCATTTTCTATCTGTATGCAGGCAATTTGCTCCTAGCATAGGTTCTGGATTATTCTGATATCCTTCTCAAATAAATCAAGCATCCTTAGCAGTTCTTTGTGATGTACCTTAACAACCACACTTGCATAATCTATAAAACATGTAGTGGCCAGCCACTTGTATCAGAATATGCCACTCTACAAGGGCAGCTAGCTAAGGCACATTTGTGTTTATTCAACAACCCCAGAGCCCACCTGTGGTTTATACTGAAACTATACTGAGTAGACCTTAGTTACAGTTTCCGGCATGATCAACAGTCTCAACAAGTCCAGCACACTCAGTCACAGTGACTTGTGACTTTCTTCTAGCACAATCATCAAAGAATCCTAAATAGTTCCATCTACCCAATTTCAATCACAAGTTTTGGTTCAACTTGTGGTATGGTTTCCAGGCACTTTCCAAAGGTGCTGCACACTGGGAATCACCTGCCCAGGCCAATAACATCAAGAAGTCACCTTCCTGACAAATCGACTATAGTGAGATTTGAACCCACGTCTCATGGTCATAAAGTGAATGTTCTGACCAATCTGCCATGTGTGAATTCATGGGTATACACCCTTTTACATAATCAATCCTATATCCTCTACGCTACTGTCACAAAAACATTAATGGTATGTTGATATATATATTCATTGTCACAAAAAACATCAGCTAATTGCCAACTGATTCAAACTTTATAAAATTATAAATAATAAGGACTTCCAATAGTTGGTTCATATATTTAAATAATTTAGTAAATGTTTATAAATTTATGAATAAACAAATTGTTTTCAGATTAATTTCTTGTTAAATTGGTAAATGATAAATATTGCATTAATACAATTGTATTAGTTTTTACTTTTTAGAATGTTGCAAATATAAAATTATTCTTGTAAATAAACAATCTAATAAATAAATAATGTTTAATATTTTTGTTGTAAATTCTCAAGGACAAAAACAAAACATATAAATTCATTTTCATCATATAGTTTTTATCACAATTCTAAACACCACTTTTTAAACAATAAACATTGCTGAAGAGTGAAGGTAATTAAAAGAGCAGTGTCTTGTGAAAAACTGTCCTTTTGACACTTCCTATTTTTTGCAGTCACAAAAGTCCATGTTTGCCAAAATCAGACTTAAACTAAAAGAAAATTGGATTAAAACAAATAGACAAAATACATTGAAAAAAGATTTTACTTAATGAAATCTTCACCCAAAGACAAAAGTAACCAATTAGTTTGCAATAATTTTTTCTATTTTGCAGATTTATATTTAACCCACTAATTCCTACCATCCTATTTTTCAGATAGTCAGCACTAAAAGGTAATAGCAATACCAATAATTAATCCCAAATTTTTTATTAGGGGATTTTTTTAATTTTTTTTCTCATCAACAACCTTCCTGATAGCATGAGCTCTCAACATGGTATCTATGCTGACGACACAACCATTTACTCCTGTCTTGATAAGGCTGATCAGTTCGATATGGTCAAATTGGCAGGTGATCTAAATAAAGACTGACAGTTTGCTGTTAACTGGAGCAAGAAGTGGCTTGTTAATTTTAATGCCCCTCATCCTCCTCCAAAAAAAAAAACAAAAAAAAACACAAAACTTCTCTCTATTAATCACTTGAAAAACCCTTTCCTGCCTCCCATCAGCATGGCTGATGCTAACCTCCATAAAAGTGACTCATTATTCATTGTACCTTCTCAGTCTAACATTTTCAGCTGATATGAAGTGGAGAGACTATATTGAATCCATTGCTAGGTCTGCTAAAAACATTGGTTCATTGTATCATGCTAAATCATTTTCTCTGCAGAATCTATCTACTATTCATTCATTCATTGAATATTACTGCCACATCTGGTTCAGTGCTCCCGCAGTATATTTAGAGATCCTTGATAAAACCTAAAGATGAATCAGAAATATTATTGGCCCTGACCTGGCATCTCAGCTTCAGTCACTTTCTTACTACTATAATAGAGTCTCCTTGTGGTTTTTAAATACTTTCATGGTAATTGTTCAGATGAACTGTTTGCTATGGTAGCTAGACTGTATGAATTTAAGCGCAATACTAAGATTGACGGCAAGGTCTCCTCATTTTACAGTTGAATTGGCTAGACGTAACCATAAAATGTCACATTTTAACTGGACAATATGGCACAATAAGGACCTTGGTTATAGACAATACAACAATGAAAATAATCAAAATACAAACAAGTCCCATTTTTTTAACTACTAAAAAAATTGTAAAACTAGAGATTAACAAGCTGAAAAATTAAACTAAAAAGTTCAATTATTCTCATATTGCTGAATCAAAAAATGAATAAAGATAAAAAAAAAAAATTAATTTTTTATTTTATATAAATATATAAACTTGAAATCCACTTACAAAGACTCTCCAATTGCAAGTCCTTTGAACATTTCGAAGAGGATAGTCTGGGCCTCGATCTGTAAAAGTAGCAGGGAAAATTTCTCGGGTTTTCATATCCACCCCTAAAAAAAATGAAAGAAAAAAATCAGTCATGACAGTGTGTAGTCACTCTAAATAAAAACTGATTAGAGAATCAAATTAGTACATTAATCAAGAACTAATTTTAACTTGTGAAATTTCACGGTTTTCCTATTTTAATATTCTGATGAATTGAGTAAGCTCGTGGTGAATTCTACAACAATAAAATATCCACAGAAACTCCCCTATCACATCGTTAAATATTTGAGCTTAACAACAAAATATTAAATAACAATCATAAATATGAATGTTGGTACAAATGAAAAGATTTTAAACAGCTGTTAAACATACATATATTCATTCATTCATTTCTTTCTCTCACTGAAACCAAGTAGTGTCTTTCCCCTCTTTCCACACAATCAAAATGGAATAGTCTATTATTTACAAAGTATTAGCAGGAGACATTAAACACTTCTATCTACTCTTATTTCTTTCTTTCATTTTTCTCACTGAAACCAAATAGTGTCTTTTCCCCCTCTTTCCATGCAATCAAAATGGAATAGTCTTATTGGTAGGGTATAGTGGTTGTGCAAATTAACAAAGGGAGGGATAAGCACAATTATAATAAGATTATGCTAAAAAAGATTATGCCTAAAAAGAGACAATTTTATGATATATCAACACCTATAGAGATAAATTCCGTCTTTAATTTTGCAGTCAGACATTATTATTCCAAGAATTGTTAAAATAAGTAAATTGCTGCTTTTATTATTACCAGATTTTGGCTGATCCTCTTTTCAGTTACACAATCAAACACTTCAGCCATTTGTCTTCAAGTGTAATAAACAACTAATCACTCATTTCATAGTATACCCGTTTGTTAGGGGGAGTAACTAAATCTTGTTTCAGACAACTGCTCAGGAACATTTGTTTGCTCAACATCCACAGAGCCAAGCTGTGGTTTATACTGCAACTATGCTGAGTGGACATTAATTACAGTTTCTGGGACAGATTACATAACTTAGTGTGATCGGTTCCAGAGGATATATACCAAGGTTCCAGAAGATTTGTGAATCTACACATAGTACATATACAGTTTGTTACTATTATTTTCTACACATACATACTGATGTATTAATTTCAACTAACTTATAAATTAGGAACAATAAGAGATTAGCAACAATAACTAATAATAATGTAATGTAAATGGTGCAGACACTTGTATCTGAGGAATGCCAGTCTACTAGGGCAACTAGCTAATCACCAGGCACATTTCAACAGTTCCTAAGGGTTCTATCTACCCAATTTCACTCACAAGGCTTGGGTCAACCTGTGGTATGGTTTTCATGAACTTTGCCTTTTCCAGACTAATAGCATCAAGAAGTCACCTTTCTGACAAATTGACCATGGTGAGATTTGAGTTACATGGTCAGAAAGCAATCGTTCTAACCATTCAGTCACATGCCCATATAACTAATAATAGAACAATTATAACAATATACTGTAATAAAAGTTATGTGCTGCATAGAACTCATTTTTACTATAGATATTATTAAGCACAACAACATTATCATCATCCCCTTAACTTTTGTAATCATAGGGGGGGATCCAAATGCAGACACCACACTGAATCACCTCCACAACAGTCTATCAACAGCAGCCATCAACAAGTCTGGTATAGTCATACTTGTCTATTGTTTGACATTGTCCAACCAGTTTTTGCATTGTCCTCCTCTTCTACATCCACCTTCAATGGTGCCTTGCATGATGATCTTGTACAGGCTGTTGTGCCTTGTAATGTGTCCAAACCATACCATTTTTTCTCTGTTTGACAGTGGCAAGAAGAGGTTCCTACTGGCCCACAAAACTTTCAACCCTTTTCCACACAAACTCATTGGTTTTATGTTCCCAACAGAAGATGCTAAGGAGTTTTCTCATGCATTTGTTCTCAAACGCTTGGATCTTTCTCTCTATTTCTGCCAACAGTGTCCACATTTCACGTCCATTAAGGAGAATGGAGACTACCAGGGATTTGTACAATCCATACTTTGTTTGAAAGCTGATTTTGTTCCTCCATATTCTTGCCAATTTGGTCATCACTGCCAAATTGACAAGAATGTTATTATTATACTAATAATAAAATATAATAATTATAACAATACACAGTAATAAATGTTATCCGATGATGAGAAGATTTGTTCTTATTGTAGATTTTATTAGGTCTAATAAGAGATTAACAATAATAAATAATGATAAAGTAGAACAATTACAACAATATACTATAAAATTAGTTATGTGACAGCAGATTCATTTTTGCCATAGGTCAATAAGAGATTAGCAACAATGACTATATAACAATATATTAGATATATATATATAAACAATATATATATATATATATATAAACAATATATATATATATATATAAATATAAACAATATATATATATATATATATATATATATATATATATAAACAATATATATATATATATATATATATATAAACAATATATATATATATATATATATATATATATAAACAATATATATATATATATATATATATATATATATATAAACAATATATATATATATATATATATATATATAAACAATATATATATATATATATATATATATATATATATAAACAATATATATATATATATATATATATATAAACAATATATATATATATATATATATATATATATATAAACAATATATATATATATATATATATATAAACAATATATATATATATATATATATATATATATATATATATATATATATATATCGTAACATTTTTCTTTTATTACATTGATCCAAGGCAGAATTGCCAGGAATAGACAATTTGATTCTACACAGAGTGCATTGATATTTTGATTCTAGACAAGCGTGTTGCCATGCCTCTAAAATTTTATATATATATAATAAAAGTTATGTAACAGATAGAAGATTCATTACTGGTGATCTTATTAGGTAAATTAAGAGATTAATAACACTGACAAACAATAAACCATAACATTATGACAACACAATACTGTAATAAAAGTTATGTGACAAGAATCAGCCTTCTGAACAAAGATTTTTTCTCGACATACAGTTTCTTCCGTACTTTGAGAACTTTCACATTTTTATTTAAAAGAGGCACTTTACAGATTCTCTTGACATATCCAAATTTCCAGGATATCTATTCTTCTGTATTGGGATCACTCCTAAGTAAAACTTATGAATTTATAAGAGAGACTTTTCCCATATCTTTTCTCAAGAATTATTCTACATATGAGGTTGTTTTCTATTTGATTTTGAGGGGAGAATACAAACTTGTGAATTGATAAGGGAACACTTTTGGGCTTTTTATAGATTAATTCATTTTCTAAAGCTTATCAACCTCTTGAAAATTATTTAAAGCCAGAAAATATTTCTAAATTGGAAGAATTTGTTTTTTTGAGATAATAATGATTTAGTGATACAAGTCTTACTAATTAACCCATAGCTGAGGGGAGAAGAGGTGGCTTCATACCCAATCAGAATTTGATAAACAAACAAAAAAATTATCTGGATATAAAGTGGGGGATCAATTATATAAAGCAATAAATATATAAATTGAACCTCACTTTATGGCCACGGTAGTTTCTATACATTTATATTCCAGACAATGTAAATAACTCTGGAAGATATGCCTATGTAGCTAATCAATATTTCATTGATTGATTTATTTTCTATGTATTATCAAACCCTTGCAGGCTATTTAAAACCAGAAAATACTTTTATATTCTAAGAATTTTCTTTTTGAAGATAATAATGATTTAGTGATACAAGTCTTAATATTTAATCTATAGCTAGGGGAATAAGAGATGGATTCATACCTTTCCTAAGAGTTTTTGCATGTGAGTGAGTATAATGAACCCAACAGCAATTGGAAATCATCTGTCTGATTAACAATTCCAAGCCATTATCCATGACACCACCCACACAATCAAGCTTACAGCACCAGGTATTCCCAAGCAGTAAGCCATCTAGGTACTGACCAAGCTCAATGTTGCTTAACCACGGCAACTGTACAGGAACTTGTGTTTCAATGCTATATGGCTGTAAGCTGACACACACACACACACACACACACATATATTGCTCAAAAAGAGACAAAATTCAAATTGCTACTTGAGTTTAACACTACCATGATCATCAGGTGACCAAAACACAAATGAATAGAGGAGGAACAAAACAGAGAAAAAAAAGCATGACCATTAGTCACCTATACAGGGGAAAAAAATAAAGAAACCCATGAGTGGACCTAAGAGGTCTGAGTGACTTTAATCTAACTGAACAGAGAGGAAAACTACATTCTCTCATTCAGTTTTTTTTTTATATTAATTATCCAACATCTGAATTCTAAATAATAATAATTTTAAAAAAAAGAAAACATGTATATACCTGTTAAATAAATCATCTGTATTTTCAAATATATGTACATGAATTCAAAAGATTCAAAAAGGAATAAAAATAGTCTCTAGTTGATTTAAAGTCTATAGGTAGTTGGTCCACAGAAAAAAGTGTGGTTAAGAAAAGACTTTGATTTTCAGCAAAGATTCACTGACTATCCCCGCTGTTGTTGGCGATGATTCACTTGAAGTCACCAAAACATGTTTGTTTCAGCATGCACTTATGAGGAAGGAAAAAGCTATATAGCTACATCTTTTCTCGTGTTCAAACAGTTTGGAGACAATCACATCTCTGCTGCTGCTGCTGAAAGTCAAAATTTGTTATGGTCCAGAATGATGATGATATTTCCCAATTCTAAAAATAACCTTGCAATCAGTGATGATAGAAAAGAAGGATATTTCATCATCCTAACACTCATCATTAAAAAAAATGACCCTTACCCCAAGAGAGTCAGTAGACTAGACTAGGGTACCTGTAACAATAGTCATTAGATAAGAGACAAGTAGAAGTAGCAATGCAGAAACACACGTCTAGCCAGCACTCCGTGAAGATCGAAAACAGATAATTTCAAACGCCATCCTCACAAACGAAATTCTCAGAACCAAACCAAGTAAGCACTGACTTTTAAACAAAAAGAGACACTGAGAACATTTTTTCTGCACATACCACACCAATATTCTGTAATTCACATCACAAAAAGAAAATACAAATTCTTGTTATGTCAACACATCTCAAGTTTTTATTGTTGTTATCATTGTACATTTTATGTATTTTAATTTCTGTCATTAATATCTACCACATTACAAATCTGTAGGGTTTTATAAGAAATATTTCCTGAAAAATAGTCTTCTCTAATTGGTCAAATGTTCCACATGGTGATGTTAATTTCTAACCAATGGACACTTTGATTTAAATGGTGTGTGTTGTATTATGGAATCTTTTTGGCATGTTTGTAAATATTTCTTTTATTGGGTAGAAAATAAAGTTTGGGTATGATTTAATATGGCATGCATGTAGGTATGTAATTGCATTTGAAATAGGGCTTATTTCCTACCTGGTGAAAGAATAGCACAGATGTTTTATACTATACCTATACCTACTAACTTAGACTTTTAATTTGACAGTCTAATGTTAATGCTCAGCTCTAATATTCTAGCTATACAACAGCTTTCTCAGAACAATGATTAAAAATGGCTTCAAGGAAAAAAAACCTCTGTAGGTCTTAAAGAGGACCATCCTTTTTCAAACTTTGTGGACAGTACCTACAGAATTACAAAGAAAATTACCAAATATCAGAAACCAAATCACTTGAGGACATTCGACAACAGCAGCAATAACTAAAATAGATAGCATATGTAACTCAAAGAGAAAATAATGAAATAGTCAAGATGTAGACATTCCACACTACTTTGAACAAAAGGTTAGGAAGGAAGCCCCCATCAATACTGGAAAGAGCGATAACAGTTACTGAATTCTATTTTCCTGAAAAATTGTTTTAAGAGAAAGATTTTATAAAATTTTAACCAGCAATAGCACTGACTGTTCAGTTAATGGGTGCCAGATGTTTCAATCTAAGGAAACGTTTAATATTACTATTACTATTTCTGGAGAAAATTCAGCTAAATACTACACATCAGGCTAAAAACTTATTGATGCACCTTTGTATATATATCTATAAAGTGCAGCAGAATGGAGCTGTGAAAGCAAAGTTTGCTTGCCTGGTCACTATTGGTTGTTGTTACATTCAACATACATTATGAAACTGTACACTTCTTGAGATGATGTCAGAGCTAGAAACATTCTTAGAACTTGTTTTCTGGAAATCCTTTGAGTAATGTAGTCATGTGTTGCTAGATGTCAGAGACCTCAGCAAATCTTTCTCCTTTCGGGACAGTTTTCAATTTTGGGAATAGCCAAAAATCACCAGAGTGCATCTAAGTCCAGTGAATAAGGCTGATGATTCAATTTTATGAAGGATCTCTTAGCCAAGATTCCTAAAATATAATTTTTCTCGTTCCCAAACCCTCTGTTACAATCTTCCGTCCTATTTCCCTATTAATATTCAGTTCTTCTGCTATCAGAAACCCATTTAATCTTCAATCTGAGTGCACCAAAGTTCACACACTGCCCACATTTACAGCAGTTCTTGTATTTTGGGCTGGAAATTCCTTGTGTCAACATGCACATCTTCTTGGCCTTCTTTGAGTCACCTGTGACGCTTGATTTCTTCATAGCATAAGCCATTTTTCTCACAAGCATTTCTACAAATCTTGATGTTAGTTCACTGCTCCAGATACTTTTTCACTAATTTTTCGCCAACAGTATAATGTTTTCTTTTAACCATTTCACCCAAAGCAAGGTAATAAAGTCACTAAGATGCAAGGAAAAAACACTATTAAAAGAGAAAGGACAATAAAAGAACAGGAATTAAGAAAACAGAAGATAACAATTGGCATTGCATTTAAATTTTTAAAGATCAAAGTTCACTGGGAAGCAAGAAACTGGAAGAAAGTTCTACAAGCAAGAAGTGCAATAGAAGAAATTATCTCCTTATAACTTATGGTTACATCTAACAATTTCAATTGTAAAGTGATGAGATCTAGTTTCCCAATCTAGTACTATGCTTAAATTCATAAAGTCTAGGTACCAAAGAGGAAAGTTCATCAGAACAATTAACATAAAATTATTTATAGAAAAGGCATAAGCAAACTACATTAAGGTGTTGGGAAAGTGACTGAAGTCACGACCAATAACATTGCAGATTCTTTTTTTGGATTTTATCAAGAATCTCTAAACATATAGCAGGAGCACCAGACCAGATGCAACTTCCTTTACTGCTCAGCAATTAATGGCTCATCTAGTCTGCATCTGAAGAAAGCAGAAACTGGAATATATCCAGACATGCTCAGGTACAAATTTTTGCATGACTCATCACTCCAGTGAAACACTGGAATTAAATTATTACATCTCGTAAATTATATAAGTTAACTCTATTATAATATAATTCTCTCTCAATAGAAGTCACGTAAATATAGTAAATAACTCTACTTCTTCCAATCTTAAAAATTTATCAAAATAACTTGGAAAGTTTTCTTTTTATAGACATCCAACTTACCCAATCCCAAAATGACAGGAAAAGCAATATCGCCTTTCATCACCGTATTCAAATCTGAAAAAAAAATGAAAACTGAATAACATTATTATTAATTCTGAACTGGCACTGAGAAGATTATTTGTTTGCAAATTTTGTAATATACATTTTAGTATTAAATAAAACTAAACATTCACTTATCTTGCCTGAACTCTGAGTTTCATGTAGATGACAGCCACTCTTTAGGAGACTTCATTTTAAACTTCTATAATTTTAATAAAATTTCATAATCTTACAAGTAGATGTAATATCTATAAAACTCAGAGTAGAGACAAGGTAAGTGAACATTTAATTTTATTTAATACCATATCTCTTGATATCAGACACTATAATTACAAAGATGGATTGCTTTAAAAACTTTTACAAATTTTATAATATAAGTTCTAGAAATAAATAAAATTAAATATTGACTTATCTTGTCTATACTCTGAGTTTCACATAGATTACATCCACTCTTCTGGAAAAGTGATTGTAAAATTCTACAATTGTAATAAAATTTCATAATGTGCTGAGTGGATGTAATATCCACAAAACTCAGACTAGAGACAAGATAAGTGTACATTTAATTTTATTTATTAGCATTAATGATCTATCTCATGATATCGAACACTATAATTACAAAGACAGCTTGCTTTAAAAATGTTAACTTCCAGAAATACCCTGGTCAGCCATCTTTTTTCTATTTTTTTTTTTTTTGAAACACAATCTTTGTCATCGGTGTTAATATAAATTCTGTAAATATGAAGAAACTTGGTATCAAAATTATTGGTTGCTTTTAAACAAGTTTTAAAAATAAAGGTTTCAAGAATCTGAAATCTTTTTACACTTAACATTACAATTTAGGCATATTATCAAAGTGTATCATTTTTTTTTAATCATTTTACCCCAAGCAAGCAATAATACCACTAAGAATAAACAGGCTACTGGGAGTGAAAGAAAATGAGATAACTTTGGTGAGAAGAAAGGACAATAAAAGAACAGGATTCAGGAAGGCAGAAGATTGTGCTTGCTGTTGCATTTAAATTTTTGAAGATTATACTTGGCAGGAAAGCAAGAAACTGAAAGAGATATCCACAGGCGAGAAGTGTGAGAAAAGAAACTATTAGAATAGCATAACAAATTCAGCAGTAAAATGATGAAAGTTAATTGCCAATCTAACAGTACACTTAAATTCCTGTGGATGAAATACCAATGATGAAAACTTATCAGAACAATTACTATGAAAATATTTATAGAAAAGACAGAAGGAAACCATGTCATGAAGTCAGGAAATTGACTGATGTCAAAATGCTAGGTCAGGATTGATTACAAAACCTTCTTTAGATTTTATCAAGAATATATATAACAGGAGCACCAGACTAGATGTGGCAGTAATATTCAATGCCCGAACAAATGGTAAATTTATAAATATGTAAGATGGATTCCAACAAGAAAAATTGTCTGGCACAGTTGACCAATTTTTTCTAGCAGTAGCCAAAGAAACTGATTCAATATGATCGTTCCACTTCATACTAGTGGGAAACATGGGACCAAGAAGGTGCAATGAGTTTCTCTCCTAGAGGTTAGCATCAGCTATGCTGATGGAAGGCAAAAAAGATTCACTATGATTAAAAAAGAGAAGTTTCATTCCGGAGGCATTAAAATTACAAGGTATTCCTTGCTCCAGTTAACAATTGATTGGAGGTCATTTTTGACAGCAGCTGCCAGTTTTGCTTTGTTGGATCTATCAGACTTACTATTAAGAAATTGTGAAGAAAAATGCTAGTCTGTGTTGATCAATTTGGATAAATGCTAAGTTAATCTATATGATATGAGCAATATATAACATTAGATTAGAATTGAATTTTCTATACTAAATCACGCCTTCCTATACATAATGTTTTTGACGGTTCTTTCATCTTGTGTATATATCTAGTAAAATAAGTTTATTATCATGACTGGATATGCATTGTGATGAAATGGATATCGGCTCGGAATGAGAAAAACAGAAAGCCAAGTTCAACTTCCAGTCAAGTTTCTTACATACACTTACACACAAATACCCTTGGGAAAGGTATGAATCCATCTCTTCTCCCCCCAACTATGACTAGATAGCAAAACAGATTTGGTTCTATAACCTTGGTTGACAACCAGTCAACCACAGAGAGAAACAGCAACCTACTGCGGGAAAATCTGCCTAGACAGTTATGAATCGAGAGTCATAATCGCCCAAGTGTACATCATGTATGGAACTTAACTAACTGATTGATCATGACTGTTACATGGTGTCATATTTTATATTATGTAAGTGTCAATAATTTCACAATAAATTTGGTATTAACCAATCAATGTTGGTAAAATTTTCAGGATATAAATACTCTTATAGAAGTAATATGTTTGTGTGAATTTCAGTTGATGATAGCAATCCTTATTAAAAAAAAATATAGTTAATTTCGGATCTTTTCTGTTAATTTACCCCAAATAATGTAAAGTTACTTATCACAAATAATAATTCACCCCGAGAAATTATAAATCTTAAATCAAAGTTTGTTTATTATTAAATTTTTGCACTCTTTTGAAATTATAAATTTTAAATCAAATTTTGTTTAGCTAGCTTCATAACTCTAACCCTCAAAATGAAAAATTACCAAAAATCAAGAAGTTATTCACATTTTATAAGTTCATCCGTCCATCACAACATCTAAAAGAGCCATACATTGGCTTTTTTAGAGGGTCTGATCAAAACTAAATTTTGAGAAGAAGTGCAAACAGGTAAGGGGGTACAAAATACAGTTAGTTTTACTAGTGTGTATAGTCTAGTATAATAAGTTTTCATTAATGTTTTTTTTCATATTAAAAGTTTTATTATTTAAAATACAAAATACTCCCACTATTTTAAAAACAATTTAATGATTAAAATAACAAATACTTATTTACATTATTTAGACTATTGTCCTCATCTTTGTCGCCATATTTATTACGTTTCAGCCGTTGTACACTCCAGCCTTCTTCAGGTGGTTGGAATGTCGAACTGAACCCTTTATTTCGCTCATTGGGGTAGACTGTTCTAGTTCCATGTGCCATGTTTAATAGATGTCAGTTATCAGTTATCTCCTGTTAATTTCCCTCGCCAAGTTCTCCTGTCTTAACCAGGTATTGAACTCACAACACTTTGGGTCCTGTCACTGGATCTAACCAACGCCTTTATCCACTGTGCCATGTGTCCAAGGGTTCAGTTAGACATTCCAACGACCTGAAGAAGACCGGAGCATACAACGGCCGAAATGTTGTGATAAACATGGCAACAAAGATGAGGACAATAGTCCAAATAATGTAAATAGTGAACAAATACTTACTTAATAAAAATGCTATATTGTTTTTGCGTATCTTTTAAATTTTTATACTTCACCAATTGAATTGCAAAATTGAACAAAACAGCATTTATAAATCTTGACAAAAAAATGTTAGTGACAACTTCAAGAATAATAAATAATGTGAGGATTTCAACATGCATCAGCGTGTTGCAAAAACTTCTAGTGGTTTAGAAATTGCTTGTTTCTTCAAAATCACACGGTTGTTTGTTGTCAAAGTTTGCAAAGAGATGGTAGCCACTGTAGGCAAACATAAAACACCTGTTAAGGGTACTAACACCATCAGAACACCAAAATTTGTAAAAAAAGGTACAGAAAATTATCAATAAGAAACCAAAAAAGTCACTTAAAGCCACTGCTAAGGAGCTGAAGATTTCAAGGCAATTCTGTCAGAAGAACTGTGCATGAATAACTTTGATACAAGTCATATATGATGTGAAGAAGCCAGTTCATATTTGCAAAGATAAAAAATAACTGTCTGACCCATATAAAGCACTTGGTGAGCAAGTCAAAACATCAAGTGGCTGGAATGATTTGGTTTTTCTCTGAGAAAAACCTTGATCAAAATCTAAAGGTCATCCAAAAGAATGACAGATGATTATGCAGAGACCCCCACCTACAAACGTTTCAACTGTCATGCACACAAAGTTTCTGTCAACTGTGATGCTTGTGGAAATCGTAAGCAATGGGAAAGGTGTCATGCCTTCTCACTTCTTTCCTCAAGGCTTAAGCTGATGACTATCAGGAAGTGTTGGGGAGGGTTGCGAGGTAGACCATAAACCTAACAGGACTCTGCATCATAAGACCAAGATGACCCAAGAATGGTTTAGTCACAATCCTCATGATCATATCACAACAAACATGTGGCTTCCTAGCTCCCCAGGCATGAATCCGTTCTACCATATACGAGGAATTGGAAAGCTGAATTCGAATTCCAGTCAAATCCATTACATTCACTTATATGCTAATACCCTTGGAAAAGGTATGAATCCTCTTCTTCTCCCCCCAGCTATGGGCAAGTAGCAGGATAGACCGGGTTCTATAGCCTTGGATGGCAACTGGTCTACTGCAGAAAGAAATGGCAACCTACTGCAGGAAAAAATCTGTCTCATCAGTCATGTATCAAAAGATACATGATCGCCATCATGGCACATAATTGACTGACTACATATGGAGCATAGTCAAGAGAGTTAATCAATCAACACCGCCATAACACTATAAAATTTCTGAAGTCCGCCATAATTAGCACAATGTCCAAGATAAAGATCATCTAATTTCGGTTAGGGTTAACTTTTCAGAGCTTGTAGTAAAGCAGTCATCAATGTTCATGCCAGATTCATTAAGTCAATGCATCAAGAAGAGTTTCTCGATTATCCATTCCAATTTTTATGCACCTTTTACTAAATTCATACAAATGTCTTCAAAGAACTGAGCAACCCTGTATATTTATGCCCACTTTTTAATGCACTACTCTTTAACATTACTGTAAGATTTTTGGCCAAATGGATTCTCTTTGACTTTCACTGTCTTGTATAGAAGGTATGCATTTTGTCTTACCTGTAATTACAGCATACATCAAGTGAATATCCAAAGGGACTTTGTTGAACTCACCTGTTCAAAACAAGAAAAATACATTATTTAACCAGTATTTACTAAGAATTTGAAAATGTTGCTGTGCAAATTTCCTTCACTACATATAACATAAGAAATTAACATAAATAACTAATTAATGATGACAGAAATTTCCAATAAATAAATAAATAAATAATGCCACCTTTATTTAATCATGTATTTATCTTCTTTTGTAATTTTTATCATTACAATTACACTATTTAGAAAAAATATGACAAACCGAAAAGGTGTTTTGTGAAACGTTTTCTCCGTTAGGATTTCATCAGACTGGGCTTTGTTAACGTTGCCATATTTACACATGCACATGAAACGAGAGACACAGATAGTTTCAAAATTTTTGAAAGAATATTTTTTTTTCTAGCCAAATTCATCTGTATTCTTTTTCTTTTTCTCTCCATCAACTTTGCCCCTGAAACTACCTGCATCTCGTTTCATGCACATATGTAGAAGTGACAACATCAACAAAGCCCAGTTCAATGAAATCCAATTATACTTTATATATATATTAAAGAAAATAATACAAATATACTTTATATATATATATATATATATATATATATATATTAAAGAAAATAATACAATTATACTTTATATATATATATATATATATATTAAAGAAAATAATTATACTATATATATATATATATATACACTGCGTGCCAAATTATTATCGAGATATCTTTATCTCTAATATTTCAAAAACCATCCAATCAATACACACAAAATTTTCACACAATGTTGGCAACACTGATCTGATCGCTACACAAATGTTTTCATGTTTATGAAACAGGAAAACATTGACCTGTGCAATCACTGAAATTTTCGTACTGATCTGCGCAATGTAAACAAACTGGCGCCATATTTGTTATCAACACGGTTATTTGAACGTGCCAAATTATTAGAAAGGTTTAGTAAAATTCCCAGAATTGAGCAAACAAAACGTTTATTAATGTTGAACGTGAATGTTTATGATCAAAAGAAGCTAATAAATAAGATAATCAAACAAATAATAACAGATACAAACAAAGGCACAGTTTTAAACAAATTAATAGGGAATGTGCTTTCCCTGTTTTGAAATTACTTGAAGAAGTCGACGATCCATAGAATTTGTTAATTGTAGGATGTCATCTGCTGTAATGCTGTGAGATATGTCAAGAATTGCTTCCCATAACTCAGCGTTGCTCCTGAATTGTCGTCCGTTGGCCTACAGTCTTTGCTTCATGATGCTCCAAAGGTTTTCAATTGGGTTCAAATCCGGAGAATTTGCTGGCCACTTCATTTTTCGAGGTCCATTGAAGCCTAACTGTTTCAAATATTCAGTAGAGATTGTGAGCAGCATGTGAGGGAGCATTATCTTGCATAAAAAACAATGGCCCTTCAGAAGGCAACTCTTTGCCTTTTCATCCACGGTTCAACATGCTCCTTCATCAATGCTATGTATGCATCAGCAGTCATTTTGACACCATCTGGTACTCTCCATGGGCCCACTAATGTTTTTCCAATAATACCACCTCAGATCATTTGTTGGCGTCTCAAATGCTGATGGCGATTCTGTCCATTCATTACCCAGCCTTTGCACCATCTATCTGGCCCATCAAGTGTTGCTCGAGTTCCGTCTGTGAACAAAACTTTAGAGAAGTCAATCTTCATATTGTCCTCTGCCCATTTCAATTGATTTTGAATGTGATTTCTCGTCAACGGAGGCTCCGATACAGGTTTGACTGTTGTTGCTATTTCCCTCAGATACCGACACCGAGTACTTTTAGACACAGTAGGATCCCCAATGCGACTGAAAAGCTCTTGGCTGGTAAGTCCAGGGTTCTTCGTGGCCTCTCATTTAAGTCATGACATGAGACGACATGAAATAACCCTCGGCTTGCCTTTATATGCCCTTTTGCATACTTGTGTAGGGTCGGCGGTGAATTTTTCACTGTTTGATGACACTTCCCTATCATTTTAAAAATTTATAGGGTAGATTTACTTTTTGAGAGTTCTGATGTAATAGTTTTCTTTTCAGCATCACTTAAACTGCTTTTACGACCCATCTTTTCACTAAATTCTTACATTTTTCTAATAATTTGGCACACTCAAATCACCATGCTGATAACTAATATGGCGCCAGTTTGTTTACATTGCGCAGATCAGTACAAAAATTTCAGTAATTGCACAGGTCAGTGTTGCCAACATTGTGTGAAAATTTTGTGTGAATTGATTGGACGGTTTTTGAAATATTAGAAAAAAAAGTTATCTTGATAATAATTTGGCACACAGTGTATATTAAAGAAAATAATTTGCACTTATTGGTGATTTTTGTATAGCCTTTAGACATAATGAATTACTATAGAATACAAAAATGTTTCTTCAATTTCCAATTAGTTGGGGTAAATATTAGTTTTGACATCTGAAGTCATCATTAAGCATAATGGACATTTTTAGGGGTGAAGAACATTCTAGTTGGAAGTTCTCCCAGATTAAATTTAAAATATAAAAGAACTTTCTTGAGTGCAAAGAACTTTCTAAACTATTCTCTGACTTTCCATATTGCATCTGAAATATAATCAATTTTTCTAGTTCCACAGAACTTTCTGGAAACTTCCCTGATATTCCATATTATATAAGAAATATGTCTTTTCCAATAAATAGTTTGACCCAGCTCACACTTTTCAATACTACATTTTTTTTTATCTTCAAATGAAAAAAGTTGAAATGCAAATTAAAAAAAGCTGAACTTCTAAATCTAATTGAGGAATGCTGGGTCATCTTGAAGGCTGCTATGAAACTCCAGATGACCAAAACATTTGAAACCATGATGGTTTCACCACCAGCAAGAATTACTCAGACAGCACATAGATTACACTACCTCGAAGAAGCAATGTCTGCAATTACCCCACTACTGTGCACAAACACATACAATCATGTACAGAAACAATCTGCCCCAACATTGGCACAAGAAGATCACCAAATAATGGAAGACAATGTGCAAACTAATTAATTTTTAATCATACATCTGCGATTATATTACTTGTTAGTTTTTTTTTTTTTTGTAAAGTAATGTTTCTTTTCACACTAATAAAATTTTAATTTGAAATTCAATTATTTTTCATTTGAATGTCAGCTTTTTTAATGTGAAGTTCAACTTTTTTTTTAATTTAAGCATAAAAAGGCATAGATTATATTGTTACGAGGCCTCATTTTGTCCTACTTATTTACACTTACACAAAAAATACAAAACCTTACTTAAAATGATGACTTAAATCTGTAGCTACTAGATACCCTTTTTACCTTATGAAAAGCTCCCATTCACCAAACACTTTAGATTTCATAATAATAGAATGGAACTTTCTAGAAGTCTTTAGAAACTTCTACCGGGTTCTAGAGGATACAAAAAACATATAAACAGGAGTTCATACCAACTAGCCAGTTGCATCCTGAACCCACAGCCATGACTATTGCGGTCAAATCCGGTCCTTTTGATTCATGAACAAAGCTTTGACCGAAAGAATCTAAGTTCTGACAGTCCTCGAAACGAAAAGACTATCAGTAAATACTTCACCGTTTATTCCTTGATATTATTGACCAAAATCCTTTATTTTATATACATGTGAATATCTAACTATTTTTTAAGAAAAAAATAATATGATTCTTTGACTAGCAACAAATTCCCATCCGTTGCCTTAATCTTACCTGTATTGGATTTCCTCTCCCACTCCCTCATATAGCTACACATTAAGCCAACTACTTTTTGGGCTCTTGCACACTTAGTAACTTGTTAGCATTCCCCAACTTACACTGTTTAAACTTCATTTCTACTGTTCTGAAAAAATATTGTATTATATGTTAAATAAAACCTGCTTTTCGTTATTAGATGTAATCTTTTCCTTCAACTTTAATTTCTAAGTATCTGTTTTATCTTATTTTGTGTTGCGTAACAATAGCTAGTGTTCAAAAGAGAGAAGACATGTTCATTCCAAGGATCCTATTACAATTTTGCTTGTCCTTCACTTCATTAGTTTGCACGACCATTGTGCTCTGCCAATACCTATTCCATTTTGATTGTGTTGAAAATACATTACTTGGTATCAGTTAAAAAATGAATAAAAGAAGGGAAGATAGAAATGTTTAACATCTGTTTCAGTGAAATAGAAAAAGTTACCAATTTCAAATCTTTTGATTTGTACCCACTTCTTAAAATATAATGACCAGCATTTATATATATGATAGTTAATGATGAAATAGGGGAATTTCTACAGATATTTTATTGTAGAGCTTGCCATGATCTTGTTCAATCATTAACTTAAGAATTTAAATTCATCAGAAAATTCAAATAGAAAATTGATGAAATTTTCACAGGTTAAAACTAGTCCTTTTAATTCCAACTGAATTTTTCTTTGATTACAAGTGTCCAGAGAAACTCAACTTTTCAAGGACAATTGAAAATCAGTTTGTGAACTTACTTGCCAGAATGTTTCTCTCATCAACTTTATATTACGTGGTTCAAGTGCAGGATCCCAAAAACAACCTGTTCCTTATTGTCTACAAGGTAAGACTGCTAATATTGTTTATCCAGAAGCACTTTTAACATAAAATCTTTTCTTTTTGCAATATTGGCAGAATACTGTTTTCTATGCTACCTTTTTTTTAAAAAAATATATTAGAATTTACTGAATAACCAAAAAGTCTTGATTATATTTTTATCTGAGCAATACCAGGTGCCCCTGCTAGTATTTATTATATATATTTATTATGGACACCTACCACAGGAGTGTGGTTAGCAATTTAGTATTGCTAGTAAAGTTCAATCTAACATGGATCACATTGTTATGACTTTGATCGAGTCTATATGTGTTTGTATGTATGTAATAAACCATTTATATATAATAATTGGAGCCTCAAATTTAGAACATACCAAAAGTTGATAATCAAAATTCCAGATGTCAAAACAAATGAAACAATGAATGAAAACTCGTGAAGACATGATTAACTACAAACAAGTACTTTACCATGTATAAGAGCAAAATTGTCCAAATCGTGTAACAGCAAAACTGTTCAATTGTTAGATTAAGCTTTGAACCGTTGTATCTTAGAAATGATTAAAAATATCTTACTGGAATTCTCCAAGGTTTTTATAACACTACCTTGAACAATAAGAATGTATTTAGCTCTAAGTTGAAATGATGATCTCTCTTCCTGTTGTGACCTCCTGCTCCAGTTTTCCTCTCTACTGTTCCCTCTTTTTTAAACTTATTCACCGTTTCTCTTGATGGTACTTGAATGGAAGATAGAAGCCAAAGTATGAATGTTGGTACCATTACTGAAGGCCTGAATGATCTTTTCGATCTCACCATTGCTCAGCTGGGAAGACACAGTGGGGCTGACACAAAATGATTTTAATCTGTTCTCTTTCTAGCTGAATAACTCAAAGGGTTTTTCAATGATTCTTACAACAAATGGTGTCAAGATGGCTAAACATCATATCTGAAAAGCTAGAAAAAAAAAGAAACTCAATTAGTTTAGCAGTTTTTAAGATATTAAACATTTTGTAGGATGGACAATTATTCTATGCTGTTACACGGTTTGGACAATTTTGCAGTTACACCTAGTATATACAACCACCTGATTGCCTTCTCAATTTGGTTTCAAATACTTACTTAGCAGATGCTCTGAAACTTTGACAGAAAGGTTACTGGAATCACTGAATCCACCAGCAAGGGTTAGCTCAAGCCTGTCAAAAGAATGCAATCTTTGACAAAATTCTCTAAAACCATTTTAATATGTGATACTGAAGAAAAGATGATTTTATCTATGTATGTGTGTGCATATATATATATTGGAGTACACACACACACAACATATATATATATATATATATATATATATATATATATATATATATATATATATATATATATATATATATATATATATATAGAGAGAGAGAGAGAGAGAGAGAGAGAGAGAATGAGAGAGAGGACCCCCAAAATTTCCAGAATCTATCAATAGCACAAGAATAAAATTTAGTTATTAGAAGTCCCACAATGTTGCATATACTTACAGCTTGGTAAGCCTGTCGTACCTGTAAATTCAAGTTTTATTACCTGTAATTATTTTGACAGAAATTTTGTGTTCATTTTTCTATTCTTTTTTTTTTTTTTTTTTTAGTCTTCACTCATGTTAAAATGACTCTCTTTTCAATCTGCCACAAGAAAGGAGATATGTATATGAATTATATAATAGGGGCATTGCATATATAATAGGTGCATACAAAGGTTTCCAGCATTTATAATTTATAAAAATTGTGTAGTCAACTTCTAGTTTTCACAAAAGGGTGTGCTGGTATTTTTTATACTTATATATGTTTGGTTGAATAATCTCGATGTATTATGTCTATTTATTCTTATTTTAATCCTCTCAAGTTCACAGATCAATTTCTTAGTGTCAGTACAAAACTGAGTAATAATAACACTGTAATTATCTATATGTTTTTTTTTATTTTGCGAAGTAGTTTCAATCCAAGATCATCTTCAGGGATGAATTGCTAAGACAAAGAATTAATGTAAGCTACAAATATGCGTGAGCATGAATGCTGTAAAATTCAAAAAATTTACCACTATGTAAGGGAGGTAACTTAATTTATGTAAATTTTTATTAAAAATTGTAATTACATGTTTTAAAATATTGTTTTAATTGTAGTTTTTAACAATTACAATTTAGATATTTTAAAACCTTGTTATTATAAACATTTTTATTTGTAGGTTTAATAAAAGCAAAATAGAGTAAAGAATGAAAAATGTGTTTTGTTTTTTTTTTAAATGTACATATAAAGCCATTTTGCTTTATTTCATTTTCAGCTGCCAACATGAATTTGATGGACAAGCATTGCACTTTCATTGTGAGGGAGATGGTCCCCAGTCATTTGATCTCAATGTGTGGTGACATTGGTTGGCTCACCTGATCATCAGATTTGAACCCATGTGATTTTTTTTCTGCAGGGATACCTGAAATCAAAAGTATACACTCATCTCCCTTAATCTATTGAACAATTCAAAGTTCCCATTCATCATGAAATTTCTGCAATTCCACATGAAATGACCCATGGAATTATTTGTGAACACCTTCAACTGTGTGTGGAAAGTAACAGCACCTACTTGACTGATTTCATTTTTGAAACAAAATGAAACAAAATCGCATGGTAGGCACATTTCAAAAATAAAAACACATTTTTTATTTTTTACTCTATTTCATTTTTATTAAACCTAGAAATGTGTCAGATCATTTTGCTGCACCATATATATATATATATATATATATATATATATATATATATATATATATATATATAATAGCTGGCCACTCATATTCAAAGATACCAGTCTATTAGGGCAGCTAGCCAATCCCTTTTGTAGATGCCCACTCAGACACAATTGTGTTTGTCCAATACCCACAGAGCCCACCTGTAGTTTATACTGCAACTATGCTGAGCAGACCTTAGTTACAGTTTCTGAGAGAGAGCGTGTTATCTAGCATGATCAACAATCTGAACAAGGCCAGCACACTCAAACCCTTGGTCACAACGACTTGTGACTTTGTGATAGCATAGCAAGTGACAGACCCTAAGGGTCCTGTCTACCCAGTTTCACTCACAAGGGTTGGGTCAACCCGTGATATGGTTTTCAGGCACCTTTTCAAAATGCTGCATGATGAGATCACCCTTTTCAGACTGATAACATCAGGTAGCCTCCTTCCTGACAAATCGATCATGGTGAGATTCGAACCCAGGTCTTATGGTCAGAAAGCAAATGTTCCAACCACTTGGCCACACACCCATAATATATATATATATATATATATATATATATATATATATATATATATATATATATATATACACACACACAGCGTACCACATTTTCAACTGAAGTTAAACTTTTGAAAAATTGTATAAGTTAAAAAGTTTGAATTAATAGATGGCAGAAGAACAAAAACAAATGACAATGGGTTAAAAGTTACTTAGAACAACAAAAGACAGGAAGTAGTGAAGAGCCATGAATTTAATATTCACAAGATATAATGAAGGCAAGAGAAACAATAGGAAAACAGTGAGTAACCTACTTAACAAGTTTGTGTAAATGGATGGCAGAATAGGGTTAAAGAGGGATTGTAAAAGGTAAAAAGTTACCTGGAGCAAGAAAAGATAGGAAGTTGTGGAGAGCCGTGATCAACTATACCCTGACAGGACATGGCACATAAAAGAAAAGGTAGTTCAACATTAAAGTGTTAAACAGCAATCATGTGTAGTTTTAATAGAATTTTAATTGTGTAAAATTTTCATTGTCACTCAACTTTAAATCTGTTGACAGTGTATGTGTTATAAAGAGTTCAAGGTTGAATTTATCAATGTCTGTTGTTAGAAATGGCATCAAGTCTACACAGTATGGGAAGAGTTAAAAGTTATCCAACTTAGAATACAGTAGGATTGTTGAATTTTGGAATCAACATGCAACAGTTCAACAAATTAATCAGAATTAAACTGTTATGAACATTTTTTTTGTGATTCAGAAATCCAAACACAAGACAACAGAACATTGCATCAAATCCCCAATGAGGTTCTTCTAAAGCCAGAAACAAGGATCCAAATTCACAAAGAGACCATGAGATACATACTTAAGAAATCAGGATTCGTGTACAGAAAAAATAAGCATTGTCCAGTTATGAAAAGAATCCCCCAAAAAATGAGAATGGAATTTTCAAGGAGGATGAATAATGGTGGATCCTCTTCACAGGCAAAAATACAAAAAATTCAACTTAAGATGGCTAAGATAACCTCCACTATTTTTGGTATTACTCACAATTTCTAAAAGTGCTTTTCTGTAGTGCCCTAATGGAGGTGATGAGCCCAAAAATATGGTCAGAAGATGGCATTCCAGTCATCGACAGGTAGCTAAATATGGCAGTAAAGCTGGATAGGGTATGAAATGTAAATGTAGTAGCTGAAGCAATTTGGATTGATGACCGCAGATCATGTTTCAGCAAGATAATTATTCTATTTGTGCTGGAAGTGTTTCTCCAAGTACAAAGTTTTGTCTGGTCAGCCAATAGCTTCAATTTCACCCTCAATGAAAACATATGAGGGGATGATTGACAATTAAAATTTTTTAATTTTTTTTTTTAATACAGTATCCCTTCAGGACATATGTGATCATGACTCCCCACAGCTTCCTTTTATTTACTATCTGGGATTTCTATGCATTCTTGGGAAAAATAGGATAGTGATTTCCTACTGTCTTCTCTTCAGTTTAAAATTCAGATTTTTCTTCTCTTAGGCAAATTGTTAACCAAGATTAGATAGCTTAGTGTACCCATCTATTTCTATTTAGCTGGTGGGATAAGAGACGGATTCATGCCTTTCCCAAGAGCATTAGTGCGGAAGTGAATGCAGCAGACTACCCTGAAATTATAATACATAGATTCCACTTTCGGCATTGGTATCCATTACACTATCTGAACATCTTTCAAGGTAAGAAGCAATTTACTAGATACAACCAGAAATTTAACTAATTTATTCTACATGGGACATATCTGTAAAACCTACTTAACGAATATAATGTGAGTGCTTTTTTTTTTTAACTACCCAGTAATCTTAAAAAGTTAAGAAAATATTTAAAGTAATCTAATGACTTATTAAATTGTAGTTACTTTGGCTTTAAATTTACTATAGTTACTGCTCTTATTTTCTGATAATGTCATGTATGGACATCTGTATTTATAAAAATCGACACATTTACAAACACAAAAAAATTCAAAATTCTTTTTACAATATGGGAGGTAACTGAACTGTAGTAAGCTTTACATTTATGATTAGTAAATAATATAGTCTTTACTTAATAACAATATCCTATAACTGATGCAAATTAATACAGAATTCTAATTAACATTTTAAAAAATGAAAACAATTTTTATAAAAATTCATTATTTATGGAAAAATATTTTTTTCTTAAGACAATAGTGTCCATTCTGTAAAAAAAAAGAAAAGATGATTTTAAAATCCCCAAGAACATGTGGTTATAACTAATATAAACATTAAACCATACAAAAATGAATTTCTTGAAATTTCATGAAATTAAATAAGTGGGGGGGTAACAGGTGTAAAAAAAATATATTTTTACCAAGATTTTCTAAAATAATTTAATTAATGAGTTTTGCAAGAATTTCCAAATCAGTACATTTTCCACCACAAAAAACATAAAAATTTCCTATACTAATTTATGGTCACCTACTGACACAAGAAAAAAAAATTTTAACCAATATTTGAAATGTTCTAAATGGATAAAAATATGTAATTTAATTATCTAAAAATTTTTTGGTCTTTCCTCTTAATAACAAAGATTTTGCCAATAACAATATATCTTTATTATGTTATTTTATTTTGACAATGTGTTTTTATTATCTTATTTTATTTTGCCAATAACACTGTCTTTATTATGTTTCATGTATGTTCATTTTTTATTGAATCTTTTGAGGTACATATATACATATATGATAAAATATAGTTTTAAGGTATGCTATATTCATAGGTTAAAGTGTTTAATATCAGGGGATAGAGCATACGACAATAGAAGAGTGGACATTGAATTCAACACCCAGAGGCAACAGTGTTTCATGATTAACATAATTGTCAGGCATATGGCCTGATGATTTCAAGCGTGAAACAGACTGTTGCCACTGGATGATGACTTCAATGTTCACTTTTATATTTATATATATAGTTATATATTTGAAACTAAGTTAAAACAACATATTTTTATTACTTGAGACATTATTATTAGTAGATATCTGTAATTGAGTCTATTTTAAACAGTATTTGTTTTCACTATTTACATTATTTGAACTATTGTCCTCAGCTTTCTTGCCATACCTATCACAACATTTTGGCCGTTGTACACTCCGGCCTTCTTCAGGTGGTTGGAATGTCAAACTGAACCCTTTATTTTACTCGCTAGGGTAGACTGTTCTAGTTCCACATGTCTAATGGATGTCAGTTATCTGTTATCTCCTGTTAATTCCTCTCTCCAAGTTCTCCACTGCCTTAACCAGGGATTGAACTCACACTCTTTGGGTCCCGTCACTGGATCTAACTAACGCCTTTATCCACATAACATAATACCTCATCTCAGAAATATAGATAAATACAGTATTTGTTTTGTTTACCTGCCTATGTACTCGAGAAAAATCCAGAAATGAATATTGTTTACAAAAACGTATCATTCTACTTAAATATGGATATCCACTGAAAATAAGGCTTGAAATAATAAAGATATATATGATAAACACACAAATATCCAACTGATAGCACATGAACCAAACTTAGTTAATGGACGTGACATAGACACTTTCCTTTGGTTAAAACAATTTAAAGCAGTGAAGCATTCACAAACTGACACCAAAAAAACAGATTATGCCAGTCTGAAAAAGAACAGACTATATATACTGAAAATACCAGCAAATATGCCAGCTCTGTACAACAACCATCACATTATCCTTGATATGGAAGCCTCTAAAAGACATTATTCTTATTCACTGAATTTATTTTTTCTTTAATAAAAATCATTTGTACTTCTTTTTATTTTGATTTTATTCACAAGAGCATTCCTTTTTTTCTTTTTTTTGGAGATGAAGATGCTTATCCAGATCATACATGTAATCATGACAACACAAAATATCAATTTTAAATATTTTAATATAATCACACATATTTTAAGTAATTTCTTCTCACCTTTGTTGCTTTTTATTACAATGGTAAATTCTTATTTTTGTTTTAATCCTTTCATCCAAAGCAAGGCGATAAAGCCTCTAAGATGCAAGGAGGCTATTGACAGTGAAGGAAACTGAGAAAACGTTATTGAGAGAAAGCATTAAAAAATAGGATTCAAGGAGACATTTAAATTTTTGAAGGTCACAGTTGAGAGGAAAGCAAGGAGCCGGAAGGGGAGAGGTTTGAGAGAAGAAACTATTAGAAAGAACTTACAGTTACATCTAGCAATTTCAACAGTGAAATTATGGAACCTAGCTGCCAATCTAGCACTGCACTTAAATTCATAAAGTCGAGGTACCTCACCAGAACAATTACCATGAAAATATAGAAAAGGTACAGGGAAACTATGATACAGCATTGGGAAAGGGAATGAAGCCAAGACCATGAAGCAATATTCAATATTCTTTTATGTGCCATGTCTCTTCAGAACATGGGTAATCATGGTTCTCCCTAACTTCCTTTCCTTTGTAGATCTTAGTAATGTTTGTTTTGTTTTTAGTATCCTATTTCCTGCTCTGTCCCTCTCTATTTACACAACCTTCTAGGTTACTACTTGCTCTCTATCCCTCTGGTTTTTCAATATATACTGTGAGTGCCAAATTCTCTAAGCCCTCTTTCCTCACTACATATCCCAAATCTTAAACTGTTTCTTTCTAAGTATAAGTGTCCTTTTCATTTCCATTTTCTTTAAAAGTTCCTCATTACTTGCATGCTCTATCCATGGTATACTCACAGCCTCTTTCTGTAAAACCACATCTTTACTGACTCAAATCTGGTAATCATCTGTGAGGAAATTGTCCAGCATTTACTGCCATATTGTAGGATCAATATTACACAGCAAGTAAAATTAATTCATAAAAAGAAAACCTCTGATATTAATTGGTTTGGTTTGTTTTACAGCATATCAACCACAATGGGCTATTTAATGCCAACGATTTTTCATTGCTTGATTTTTCTTCATAAATGTATTGTTGGTAATTTTTTTTCCTTCAAAAATCTATTTCTGATAATATTTTTTTCTTCAAAAATGTATCACTGGTAATGTTTTTTTTTTGTTTTTTTTTAAAATGTTTGGTTTGCTTTGTTTTACAGAGTATCAAACTCAATGGGTTATTTAATGCCAAATTTTTATTGCTGGTAATATTTTTTTTTTCAAAAATTTATTGCTGGTAATAATTTTGTTACAAACTATTTCTGGTAAGAATACCTATTTTTACACTTTCATAGTGTTTTGACCCCAGTTTGGGGCGTTAACTATTTACCCATAGCTGGGGCTCTAACAGGTGCTACCACCCCAGATCAGGGTGGGCCTGCAAACATCAGCAATTAAGAGGTGGTTCTACACTCCTCAAAACCTCCTGATCAGAGGCTTTGCTGTTGGACATAGTTTATCGTCTTACCCAGTTCACAGATGTAGTTTATCATCATACCCAGGATGGTCTGATATTAAATTTTTTTAATAATCTTGTAATACTTTTCACAAAACTATCAGTGGTTAAAAATGAAATTGTAAAATTGTCCATATTGGCTACATTTGCATATCATAGTTGATGATATGTAAAAAAAATTGTAAAAAATTGTAAAAAAATGAAAACAAATCTTGTAAAAATTCATTTTCCATTGAAATTTTTTTTTCATCAGACAACATTGTCTTTAATATATATTATTCATAAAAACAATGAAAAGCTTCTCTAATTAAATAATGTCTTAGTTTTATTGCATTTTTTATTTTCCAATACAGAGCAGATTTTTGGTAAAACCGGGTTTGATTTTGCAAAAAAAAAAAAAAAAAAAAAAAAAAATTAAATTCTTCAAACAATTCTGCTTTTAACTAATATAATCACTAAAAATTATCTTGATGAATTTCTCAAGCTTTCATAAAATTAAATAATGCGGAGAAACACAGGTAAAATAAAAAATATTTTTAGCAAGATTTTCTAATAAGAAATTTTTTTAAATAATTTCATTCATTTGTGAATAAGTCCTGAAAATTTCCTTAAAATCCAACAATTATTTGATTTTTGCAAGAATTTACAAAAAAGAGGTTAAAATTTGCTCTAAAACTACTGATGCAAGAAAAACAAATTTTTTAATCAAAATTTAAAATGTTCTAAAAAGAAGTAAAAAATTTAATTAAATAATCAAAAAAATATGTTGATCCTCCTCTTAATAATAACATAATGATTTTGACAATAAAACTGTTTTTATTATGTTTGAAGCAGGTTTTCATCAGGGTATGCTGATTTTTTAGTGACCTTGTGGATATATATATATATATATATATATATATATATATATATATATATATATATATATATATATAT
Source organism: Acanthosepion lycidas (assembly GCA_963932145.1). Taxonomy (NCBI): domain Eukaryota; kingdom Metazoa; phylum Mollusca; class Cephalopoda; order Sepiida; family Sepiidae; genus Acanthosepion; species Acanthosepion lycidas. Next base: position 77,002,967 of record OZ010600.1, read on the forward strand.
ATATATGATAGGGGACAATTGCTTTTATTACTTTAGTGGAACTCCATATTATATGCAATCAAACATGGTCAAATATTTTTTTTTTTTTTTTTTTTACAATACCCAGAGAAGAAAAAAAATATTTGGTCCTGAAAATTTAATGACTAAAATATCAAGAATCAAATATTCAACAATCAAAAATCAAAAAATCATTGGATCCAATCAGAGTGGAACACAACATCTTTCAATTAGCATTTAACAACAAAAATCCAATAAATTGAAAATAAATTCAATGAAAAAAAAAACAGCATTGGAGCCATTCAGAGCAGAAAGAATATCATTCAATTAGCATTTAACAAACAAAATTCTATAAATTTCCAGTAAATTGAAATTCTCTGAAAAATAAATTCAATGAAAAAGAAAACTGAACATATTGAATACAACATTGAATCTATTCAGAATGGAATCAATGACATCATTCAATGAAAATAACAGACAAAATTCAACAAATTAAAACTCACCAGAAAATGCCTAAAACCTCGGAACATAATCCATTAATCCTGGTAGCAATGGCACCAATCCAGAAATAATACACACTAAGAGTTAGATTCAAATCAAGTAAAATTGTACTAAGTGACTTTCACTCTCCACCCACCACCACTGCAATTACTGATTGAGAAATTTCAAAGCTAAACTCCCAATATGATAAGTAAACAGATTAAGGAATATTCATGTTCATGCCTTTACCAGCATGAAATAAATTAACAATCAATGGAATAATCTATTTTCTGTTACTTACAAGATAAACAAAAAAGATTTAGTATTAATCTTTGACTAGTATTCTTCCTCTTCATGATCATTAGGATTTCAAAACCCCCAAAATATAATATCCAGTTTGTTGGGGGCCATCCCCCAGGCTTCATTTCCCCATTGCGCATAAAACAATAAGGGTTAAAATTAATCCCTTAAGCCAGATGCTTCCAAAAAAGAGAAGTCCTAAAGAAGTAGGAAAGTATCTGGCACTACCTGTATGTACATATATGCCACCTACCTTTAAACATAACTTTGTGACACATCCTACCATTTTCAATACCAATCTAATTGCTGTATTTTATTACAATGTTCTTGGTTAAATTAAGTACTGTATTTCCTGTCTGCTAAAACACAAAAAAATCACTCTGCATTTTAGCACTGAAAGTTGTAAAGTGGTGTTTGCCAATCCTAAAGAACCCCAGTCATGAGATATGAGCAATCATGAACCCCAGACATAATGTAAGTCTACAATGATTATAGTAAATATCATATATCCCATTAGTATCATACTACATATATTTTTTTTTGTATTAAAGATAACCAGTATGCAGCTTCCTACCAGTACTTTCATTTATGTCAACATACTCTACGGTATCTTCACAGACCCTAACTCCAGCCATGTAATACAAGCTGACAGTTACATTTCATATGTACACCAAGAATATCAGCCTTATTGCTGCACTTTGTGGACTATTAGAACAAACAAGTTAACTCAATAGGCCAACAATTAATTGCAAATGTACTGTCAATTCCTAGTACCCATAATCCAGCATGTCTATTTATAGTGAAAGTGCCTCACTGATGTTATCTGTAAAATCTACTTATTAATAATCACAAAATTTAATAATAGGACCAAAATGTGATAATTGTTGTGACAGAAAGAAAAATGATACCATAGAGTCCACAACTTGAACTTGATAGTACAATAAGTTATTAAATCCTCAAATATTGTTTTTGTTCCAAAAAAAAAAAAAAACACCAAGCTAATTATAGGTTGTGTCTTAGGACTTGTAGCATCTTAGCATACAGGAAATAAAGCAAGCAGTATAAACTGTTTTAAAGACACAGCTTCATATAATTATTAGACAAAAAGTATGAGGGTGAGCCGAAATGTTCATAGGCCGACTATAAAAAGAATTATGCTAGCACCGTGAAACCTTGCATCCATTAATTTAAAATCTTAATAACTGCAATGTTACTTTCCAGGTAAACTGACAACACCTGACTGTTCAAAGACGACTTCATAAGTAACTAGTAGTGACTTCTCTTGAAAATGGACAAAATTTGGCATTGTCGTTTTATCAAGCACATGCTGAAAAAAGGATTTAGACCCCCAAGATACCTACATGGTTGCTATATTAAAGGATGATATTCCAGCTTTATCAACAGTGCAAAAGTGGGCAGCTGCATTTAAGAGGGTAAGAGAAATTCTTGAAGATGATCCAAGATATGGACCATCACTGAGGAAAACATTGATTGTATTCACCACGATTGACTATAAATCAAATAGCCAATGCTATTAGTATATCCTATGAGAGAGTTGTGGATACTCTGCTCAATGAACTTGGCATGACAAAGGTTTCTTCTCAGTGATTGCCATATTTTCTAATACCTGATCATAAGTGCACCATGCTGATCACATCATGGGAAAATTTGATATTGTTTGAGGAAGATCCAGATGGTTTCTTCGAACACTTCCAAACCCAGGATGAGTGCTGAGTTCATCATTTTGAGTTCGAGACAAAGAGACAATCCAAGCAGTGGAAACACCCCTGCTCCAAAGAAGGCCAAGGTCATTTCATCTGCAGGAAAGATGATAGCCTCAGGTTTTTGGGATGCAAAAGGCATTGTGTTTACTATCTTCAAAAGGGTCAAATTACTGAAGCTGTTACGAAACGTTATCAACATCAAATACTCAGGAAAACTAACGAAAGGAGGCTTGTTACATTAGGACAATGCTCTAGCACACAAGTTCTTTATTTTCTTTATTAGATGAAGCATTTTTAGCTATCGTTATTAAGTTTTGACTAGTACTTACTTACATTTTAATTGCTTTTCATGACAACTTTTCAGACAGTTTACAGCCATCAGTAAACACAAATCTAAAATAATGAATAGGCTCTCAGGAAGGTTCAAATAAAGCCCGGTTAACCATATCAGCTGCTCTGCTGATTGAGCTACAGGAACTCAACAACAGACATAAAATCAAATCTAACCAATAGAAAGCAAGTGAAATTACAAAGAAAGAAATTCTACTAGTCAAATATTAATAATGATCTATGTTTTAATCACTTGACTTCTGATTAGGTCTTGATATAGTTTTTTGTTAATGATCAGAATGAGATAGATAGATATGAAGAGAATGAGATAGATATTGTAATATTAGCCTGTTCCTTATATTGTAACATTCAACATTCATTTATCAAACAGCAAAGTCTCAAAAAAACTCTATATAAAATTCAGTATTTTTTATCTATAATGCTTATTGTATGATTTACTCTTTATTTATGAAGCAGTGAAGTTATTAACAAGTCTATGTGACTGTGTGCTCAAGATTAATGTCATCGCAGAGACAGTAGAATATTAATTCGGGATGACTGATTAGGGTTTTTGAGATGATGCTGGGAAATACAAAATTTTATTTAAATTCTATTATATTTTTGCCTATAACCCAGTTCACACTCCTCTGCAGTCTTTTGAACATGAGTAGAGGTTTATTCCTTATTTCCTGTTTAGGACTGGGTTTCCAGTGCCTTCTAATGTCTACTCCAACTCTATACTGCTAACGTCTCTGCTTAAAAACTCTGAACTTTACTATTTATGTACTTTTTTTTTTCTTCACTAAGAGTAGATAGGTTTGCCTATCATCCAGTTCACACACTTCCCTAGTTTTTTGAACAAGTGTAGCGACTTATCTCTCGTTTCCTGTTTAGGATTAGGTTTCCAGTTCCCTCTAAAGTCTTTTCGTTCTCTTTCACTTCCTGGTACCTTGATGCCATTGTCACTTTGCTTGGGGTGATGACTTACTCTCTAACCCCATACTTGAATGGCTTTTAAGTCTTGTACAGAGAGAACATCATTGTTAAAAAAAACAAAAACATTTTAAAAGGAACTAATTACTTAAAATAAATTCTTATTTCTCACCAATAGTGGTGGGCATTTAATAAATGGAGCATACACATATATAAACAAACAAACAAAAAACAACATTTAAGAGAATCTTTTTGAACTAGTGAATGAAACCTGAATGAAAAATGAAGGTTAAAGGACATCAATTTAGATATTTGTGCTATATTTCCATGTGAATTATTTTTGCTTAAAAAAAAAAAAAAAAAAGCAAAGAAACACTGGACAAACATGAACTTTCAAGTCTGTAAAAAAATTGTTTTCAAATTTATTTCTTTATAAATTGGTAAATGATAAATATTACATTACATTAGTTCTAATTGTATTAGTTTTTAGAATCTTGTAAATATAAAATTATTCTTGAAAATAAGCAATCTAATAAATAAATAAATAGTGTTTATTATTTTTGTTGTAAATCCTCAAGAACAAAGAAAATGTATGAATTCACTTTCACATGTTTAGGTTTTATTACAATTCTAATCATCGCTTTTTAAAACAAATATTGCTGAAGAGTAAAGGTAGTTAAAATAACAACTTTGTCATGGAAAAACTGTCCTCTTGACACTCCAATTTTTTTTTGTGAGCATGAAGGTCCATGTTTGCCAAATTTTTTATTGAAACACGAATCATTAAAAACATTAAGTTAGGCTTTCTGCTTATCATAAACTAAATTGAAAATACAGGGGAGAAATTTAAAAAGGATAAATAAAAACAGAAAATTTATTTTAATTGATTAGGATTTTTTTTTACACCTTAACAACCCTTTGCAGGTTATTCAAACCAGAAAATATTTTTAGATCATAAGAATTTTTTTTTTTTTGAGATAATAATGGTTTTAGTTATACAAGTCTAACTAATTAACCCATAGATGGGGGAGGAGGTGAATTCATACCTAATCAGAATTTTATAAACAAAAAAGAAATTATAATGTGAATATAAAATGGGAGATCAATTCTATATTACAATAAATATATAAACTGAACTCCCACTTTGTGGCCACAGTAGTTTCTATACTTTTATATTCCAGAGAATGTAAATAAATATAAAAGGCATGCCTGCATAGCTTATCAGTATTACATTGATTGATTTTTTTTTTTTATGGCTTGTAAATCCTTTGTAGGTTAATTAAAGCCGGAAAATATTTTTAGATTATAAGAATTGTTATTTTGTTTTGGGAGGTAATAATGTTTTTAGTGAAGCAATCCTTACTAATTAATCCACAGCTCGGGGGGGAGAAGAGGTGGATTTATACCTTTCCAAAAGGTATTTGTGTGTAAATAAATATAATGAACCCAATTGGATTTGGAACTCAGCTCTCCAATTAACAATTCTGAGTCATTATCGATTACACCACCCACACATCCATGCTTACAACACCTGGTATTACCAAGTGTTCACCCATCTAGGTACTAACCATGTTCGATGTAGCTTAACTTTAGTGGTCATACAGAAAATAGTATGGAAAATTTATACACAATATCAAGGTAGGTAATAGTAAATTAAAAATCTTTGATAAAGTCTTAAAAAGATTTCTTATAGTGAATAGTTGAGGTGAGTTAATATTCTTTATATAGAAAATGAATGCATAGAGTACAGTTATTAAATTAAAGTTTGATAAAAGTTGCTCTGAGCATAAAAATTAATAACATTTCTGTGTAAAATTATTCATGGTGATTTAATTGAAATGTTTAAATAAATATAAAGATGTGATTCTTATAAAATCACAGGGAAATTTAACTAATTTGTTTTTTTAAATTCATTTTTAAAGCTTTAATATTTTAACTTTTTTTATTTCTTAAATAGCTTAATGGTGTTTTTATTATGCTACTGACAACTATATTATTTTATATTACTAACAACGATACAGTCATCTTTTTACTTTTTGTACTAACAACTATAAATGATAAAGTTTTAAAAAAATAAATAAATAAACAATATTGCCTTTGGGAAGGTTCCAAATTCTTTTGGGACAATTCTGGGACACTAATGAAAAAAGTTATTCTAGAAACTTGATGAAGATATTTTATTCATATATATCATAAAATATAGTTTTAAGGTATACTATATTTATAGGTTAAAGTGATCAATATCATGGATAGAGCATATGTAAATATAATAGTGAACATTGAAGTCAAAACCCAGGCACATCTGGGTGTTGACTTCAATGTCCACTTATATATATATATATATATATATATATATATATATATATATATGTGTGTGTGTGTGTTATATGTGTATATGTATATGTGTGTGTGTATATATATATATATATATATATAATTTCATATATATTTTATATATGTGCAGTGCTTATTGGAAAGTGCTCAATATTATTAGTGATAGAGCTAATATATTTAGTTTAATGGATATGGGTATGTTTTGTTTCCTGCTTATGCGATACTCAGACAAAACTGGGAATCACATAAGTATGAAACCCAGGGTTACAAACTATATATATATATGTGTGTGTGTGTGTGCGTGCGTGCTCAGCATCTCAACTTAGTCTGGTACAATGCTGAATAATAAAAAATGTGTTGCGCCAATCTTCCAGGTTAGAGAAAGTTATCAGCGATGAAAGTCAGCATTTGAAATTGTAGATTTTAGTAACACTTGAACACTGTCTACTGGCATTGATGGGAAATACACAATTGTTCCAGCCACCATGTGCACTCAAAAGTATGCATTTTGATTAATAACAATGTTTATTTTCCCCAAATCTAATAATCTTGTAAGTCATAGTAAATGTTACAGAAAAGATGAAATTCTCACCTGAAAAAGAAAAGATGTTAAAAAGTTATGGGCAGATAAACAGGTGTTTCCTTTTATTTTCAGGATGCCAATGGTATAGGTGATAAATATTAAAATCTGTTTTTAAAGGTAGAATGTTAGAAAAGCAAAAAAAAAACATGTAACCTGAACCACAAAAGCAGTAATTAAAAATATTAACACATAATAGAAAAAAAAAAAGAAACATTCGTCTTTCGAGAAGCGTAACAACCTCAATAAAGCAAATGCAGAATATTGGACTGAAGTGAGCCGGCTATGAGGGGGTGGTGCAATCATTAGTAAATATGATTTCAGAAAGATTCAGGGATGTGGAAGCAGGAGCCAAATAGCTAGAAAATGTTTTCTTTTGGGTAAAACATGCATTCCAAGTTATATATAAAAAAAAAAGGTTTAGTGTCATGGGATTTGGAAATCAGTGAGGTTAGAATAAGCTTCTCTTTTGCATAGTACTTACTGACCTGGGGTGGATATTGCCCAGATTTGGTTGTAAAAGTCTATGAGATATGGGCTGGACAGATGAAATGATGGAGGATCTTAACAAAGTTTAAAAAAAAAAAAAAAAAAAAAAAAAAAAGAAAATAAAAGAAAAATGTGTGAAGCAAAAAAATTTAAAAAAATAAAAATATGAACAAAAAAATTATAATGAAAACTGAATTTCTGGTGAAAAAAACTCAAATAGAAGTATCTATTAAAAATAACATTTAAGTAATAAAAATCAGTAAGATTAATAAATAAAAAAATACCCCTTTAGAAATTATTTTATGTTAGGATATGAAACTGTGTAGATATGCCTATTTCGAGAGACTATGTTTGAAGGCGCTATTCAACTTTGATTGACCATGAGTCCAAAGCATGACAGATCTAATGGCAGTTTCCCCTAAGGGAATCTCCTGCCAGAGAGTGCTTATTTCTCTCTAAGATTTCTCAAATATTCTGGCTGGTAAACGAAAATAAATAAATTTACTGTTTAATAAATAATCAAAGTGTCCACTCAAATATGAGTATCCACTAAAAATAACGTTTAAAATGATAAAAATGTTAGATTGACAAATAAAATTCGTTACCTTAGAGTGTATATATATATATATGTAAGCAAATACGTGGATATAGATCTGACAGTATGAAGAAAAATATATGGAAAAACAAAAATCCGAATATGCAAGTACGCTGTTTTAATGTCGTTTCAATGTCGACGAAAGACGTTTCGGTCATGTTGACTTGAATATCGTCTAATTTTAATTATGTTTTAATAACTATGTCCTGAAGAAGGTCTACTAGACCGAAACATCTGACGTCGACATTGAAACAACATTAAAGCAGCATACTTGCATATTCAGATTTTTGTTTTTCCATATATTTTTCTTTATATATATATATATATATATATATATATATATATATATATATATATATATATATATATATACACACACACACACACAGTGATCCAAAAAATGTTAACATTTACATAGAAATACATTTATTAGAATAGCAGGACTTATTTTATGATTTCAAAAAGATCTTAACTGGTTCCCCATTCTTAGAACATTCTTGGAATCTTCCATGGTTGATTCCAAAAATGGTAATACTTTTATGGGTGTTCTGCTTTTTCTAATAAATGTACCCTCATAATTTTTTTTTTATCTTTTAAATCACCCTATATATATGTACACACACACACACATACAAGTTTTATTAAAATCAAACAAAAAGGACTGTCCATTTAATTTTTTATTGTATTTTTCTAATTTTTGAATAAGATATATAAGATACAAGATATATAAGAATCAAAATTGTGGATAAACTGTCCAAAGTTCATGTTTGCTCAGCTGTTTTTGTTCAAGTACATGCAACCATCTCAGTCATTATCAAGAACTATGTGCAGTCGGTGAGGTATGCTAGATTCTGTTGCCTACATCATGGTATTTTATAGAGAGCTGAAAGTTTGAATCAGTTCATGTTTAATGAGAATGGGGCTTCATTTTTTTTTTTTTTTGCATATTATTTGAACAAAAAACACAAAATATGAACTTTGGACAGTTTATTCACAATTTTACTTTTAATATACATCTTATTCAAAAATTGAAAAATACAATAAAAATATAAACATTCTATTAGTTAAATGTCTTATATATGCATGTCAGTAACTCAATAAGTCACAAGTATAATGATAACTAAAGTATTTATTTTGTTCATTTTTTCAACATAACCTTCTTTCTAGTCAGTGTACCTCTCTATTAATCACACATTATACAGTTAAAATCTCAGATTAAAGTTCAATATGATAATAAATCCATATATATATATATATATATATATATATATATATATATACACACACACACACACACACACACGATAATGATATATATTTTTATATCAAGAATATTGGGGAAAAATATGTTTAGGACTTCATCAGACTAAACATAACAAATTTAGTCCAATGAAGTCCAAAAGGACAAAACCCGCCACAAAAAAGATTTTCCACTTTGTCATCCATTTTTCTCATATATATATATATATATATATATATATATGTCTGTGTGTGTGTTTGATACCACAGAACCTAGATTTAAACAGACAAAACCGCATATTTTTCCCTTTAAAAAACAACCTTTTATCACCCAGCACCTCATAAGAAGAATCTTTGGCAACTAGTACAATTTTAGCAAGAATCGCAGAATAATAGACAAAAACAAGAAACTACAATTAAAATACAATTTGATATTAAAAAGGGGAAAATGGAAAAAAAACAGAATAAACTGTGCCAGTAAGTTCAAAAAGGACAATATAGACTCACAGGCCACTCAATAAAGAAAAAGAATGAATAAATTTCTCTTTCTGTCAGAGACAGACAGTGTTGGATGAAAAAAAGGTTACCTTTTTAAAGGGAAAATTATGCAGTTTTGTCTGTTTTTATATATGTAAAATCAGATTATAATCTACCAAAGTAAATTTCAAAATTTAGACTAATTTTCTTATGTTTTAAACTTATATATAGAGAAAGATAGAAACAATTTTAAATTTGTGAAAAAAATGGTTATTCTCTATTTTCTTGCTCTACTCTGCAGTACTAAAATTTCTTAAATAATTTTACAAATGTTAAAAAACGCACATGGCAGTAAACCAATGACTTAGTTTGATTCTTGATTAATTTATTAAATCTAATGTTAACTGATTAGTTAATATTAATCAAATAGTAAATTTAATATCAATTAGTTGGTTAGCACCATAACTGAAAAGTCATTAGCATGCTTCACTGGACTTTTTTATGGCATTTCAAAGAACCAAACAAATTACTTGACTATGTCTATATCCACTCTACTAAGTACAATATGGAAAGCAGCATTGGGTTTCATGATAACAACAGCAGGAAGGACCTCTGAGAAGTCTGCGTTCTTTTCTCTGTTTGAACTCATCCTGGCACAGGACTACAACAGGATAAGCATTAATCAAAAAGCCAATATTCCTGTACCTCTTGAGGAAAAAAAAAAATCAAACCTGTATTCCCTTTTTCATCTGGAAAACCATTTACTCTTAAATACTTTATTCTTCAACTACAGGAAGCCATTACAGCAAATCACATTCAATTGCCTTTTCAAGAAATGCATATTTCTCATTGCAAACTTTCAAAATCTATATTTACTAACTTTATTGTCATACCCAAAAAGTAGACCAAGTAATTCTTAAACAACTTTTTGTAATGTTTAACCCATGTGCTTGCAAAAAATTGTCAAAAGGACAATTATTCCTTTAATGCTGCTATTATTATATACACTTTTGATTCCCTTGGCAATGTTTATTGTTTTAAAAAGTGATTAGAATTTGAATAAAACAAACATATGAAAGTGGATTTATACATTTTCTTTATTCTTGAGAACTGACAACAAAAATGCTAATTACAAATTTTTTATTAGATTGCTTATTTACAAGAATAATTTTATATTTACAAGAGTATAAAAATATGTGAACCAACTATAATGAAATAATTGTTCTACATTTATATAAAACAATGAATAAAAAAATTGTTTTCATAGTTATTTATAAAAGGGTAAATAATAAATATTCCATTGTAGATGGTTTACATATTTTAATAATCATGTAATCTTTTTTTTATAAATTTTTAACAAAAAGATTTCTTTTCAAATTTATTTTTTCATAAAATGGTTGATACCTCCTGATAGATGGACAGAACATTTACAAAAAGGTTTGTCTACAAAACTCCAGCTAAATGACAAATTTTATTTTATATTAATCCTAAAAGGTAAGTGATAAATATCACATTGTACTTGGTTCACATATTTTTATAACCTTATAAATAAACATTGCCAAGAGGGTCAAAAGTGTGTACAGTATTAGCGGTGTCAAGGGAATAACCATTTTGACACACCATTTTTTTTTTTTTGCGGGCACAAAGTTAAACAATGTCCAATTTTTTAATCCAATAATAATGTCAGATTAAAAAAATCAATTGCTTAAAAATTACAATTGTTCATTCAATTCTAGAGCTGAAATGTTGTCTAAGAATAATGTGTATACTAATTAATTACCACCTGATCTAAGACTAAGAAATGGTGCACTCTGTGAAGGCAAAGTATTGCTTACTTTTCATGAAGAATATATTAGATGTGATAAATCCTGGTAAGCCTTTTGAGATATTTATGAAAGATGTAATGTCCTCATGCTTTAAAGATATGAAATGAAATGAAGTGCATAATTAGTGGATCAGAGATGCACTATGGAATTATCTTTACTTCACCTCTGTTGATCTGCCAAAATGGATAATCCAGCCCAGTTCTGGAACCAAAGGTGTCTTAAAAGCAGTGGTGTACCTACACTGAAAAAATCAAGGTTCAATAGTAAGCAAAAAGACTGAGATTTACTTTACCATCTCCCTGATTTCCAGCCTTTCAGGTCAGGGATCAGTACTGTCATGTCTTTAGGCATTGATTGATTGATTTGTTTTTTGTTTTTTTTACAGCTTATCAACCCTTTCTGAGTTATTTAAAGCTGAAACACATTTTGGATTGTAAGATATTTTTTTTTAATATTACATTTTATATATATATATATATATATATATATATATTGCATATTTAGGCAGCAATCCTTCTTTCATGCAAGCTTCATTAAATATGACAGACAAGGAGCTTTGATTAAGTTTTTTTATATAATTTCTCATATCATCTTATAATTTTTTTCTTTTCTGTCGATAAATTATATAAAAACTGTCTAAATGTTTTATTTTTTCCAAGCACTTTTGGCTATGCCTTTAGCCATTATGAAGGATGAATTATATTTACTGTTAACTTGAAATGGATTGTTGTGTGTATGTATTTAGCATTATAGAATGTTCTATTTTCAAAACACAGTCAACATATTGTGTCTATGCTCATAGTTGATATTATTGAGTGTTGCTTTTTTGTTTTTATTAATAAAACTTCCATTATTTTTAGCTTTTTTTTACATATAGACAATGTTGTTATATTTATGTTATCAACAAGCATGTTGCAAATAGGGTCCAGTAGGTCTCCATGAGTATTTAAATGAGATTAATTAATTTAAATTAAATTAAGGTATGGTCAGAAAGATGTAACAAGATTTTTTGTTAAATATTTTGTGGTGCGGCCAATATAATTGTTTACAAATTTTGATTGATCAGGACATTTAAATTCATCAATAATATTTGTTCTATTTAATCTGGATCAAAAGAAGTGAATTATAAGATCATATGAAAAATTATATAAAAAAAAAACTTAAAACACCTTGTCTGTCATATTTAATGAAGATTGCGCATATATATATATATATATATATATATATATATATATATATATATTTAAGTTATAAGGAACTTGGTAAACCGAATTGGTAAATCCAAAGAGGATGAAATCCTGAGAGCTCAATTTGAGGACAGAGCTAATATGTAATGAAAAACAAACCACTTTAAGGTACCATTACGATAATTTATTTCACCCAAAATCCTTTTTTAAGGATTCAGGATCATCAGGTAAAACTTCCAACAATGAATTGAGAATCCCATTTTTCCTCTCAATTCGTTGTTGGAAGTTTTACCTGATGATCCTGAATCCTTAAAAAAGGATTTTGGGTGAAATAAATTATCGTAATGGTACCTTAAAGTGGTTTGTTTTTCATTACACACATATATATATATGTGTATATATATATATATATTAATGATAAATATACATTTTTTCTTCACCAGTTGCACAATCTTCAGATGAGTTAAGACTGATCATGATAAAATTTAACTTTTGATATGTATACCAGTCTATTGTAATAGTGGAGCAGTTCATATTATTTTGGGGGATTGTTAAAATAAAAATTCAATTTTGTATTTAAAATAAAGATAATTATAGAAAAAAAGTGTAAAAACACACATCCACACAACTTATATACATCAAGTTATAAAGGTTGGACTATAACTTAAATACACATCTAAGTAATTATAAAAATAACACAGTTACTCACAAGCATCATGTTACATCTACATATGTAAATTATATGGATATATATATATATATATATATATATATATATATATATATATATATATATATATGGTTACATATGAATAACCACATTTACAAAAAATACTACATTATGGTTTGTATATATCACCATGTTTGACACAATATTCACCTGAAAAAATACACCTGCTAATTCTTGTTCTTTTGTTTCTCTCCTTAATAATGTCTTTTTTTTCTCATATTCTCTTGTACTCATTAATCCCTTATGTCTTAGTGGCTTTATTGCCTTGCTTGGGGATGAAATAATTAAAAAGAAAAAAATTTGTATTATTTATATATATGAAACAATGTAAGATTTATTTTAACAATTATTTATTTTCCAAATAAACATAATTATATAAAACAAATTTATATATTAATTTATATATATGAAACAATGTAAGATTTATTTTAACAATTATTTATTTTCCAAATAAACATAATTATATAAAACAAATTTGTAGTTAAAAGAAAGATAATTATAGAAAAAAAAAAGTAAAAACATACATCCACACAACTTATAACATCAAGTTACAAAGGTAGGATTAGAAGTTAAATAGACATCCAAGTAATTCTAAAAATAATACAAAGTCACTCACAAACATCATGGCACATCTATATATTATATAATATGCTTTTTTTCTATAATTATGTTTATTTTAAATACAATTTTCTTTTTTTTTTTTTTACAATCCCTGTAAATAATATGGACTACTCCACTACTATGATAATCCGGTATATATATCAAAATTTAACTCAGCACCTGAAGACTGCATTTTGCATAAAATTCAGTCGTGTTACCAGTGAGGAAAAATGTATATTTGTTATTAGTGTATAATGTATAGCTCTGTTATGTGACTCTATGCTGCTTAACTTCAGTGATCATACAGAAACTGGTGTTTCAGCGTAATATGGCCATAAGCCTATATATATATATATATATAGAGAGAGAGAGAGAGAGAAAGAGAGAGAGAGAGAGAGAGGAATGACTAACAGGGTGCGATGGGTAAATTGTCGCAAATTTTATATTTTTAATTTCACACATCTATATTGTTTTTTTTATTTATTTTGTTGTCTGCACAATAAAGTAGAGTCAGTCTATGAAAAAAAGAGCACCATCAGAGCAATTATTCACTCTGCCAAGAATTTGGAGACGGCATGTTGTACTAGTTGGCATTTGCATCAGAAGCTCCAATACAAACATTTCAGAGTGTTTGGGTGTCAATCTTAAGACAGTGCAGAGGATTCAAAAAGAGTTGGATCAGTTCTAATGGTGATTACAAAGGTACAGCAATTCAGAAAATGCATTCTGATCATTCTGATAAGAAAAGATCTCCCAAATTTATTGGTGAGATCCAGGCCATGATCGGCAACAATCTCTACAAGTCAATGAAATTTGAGGATGTAGTGCTACCCTGGATCAAGAGGGTGGTTGTTGGAAGACCTTATGTCTGGTAACAGACCTCTTCACTATGCCATACAAGCAGGAGAACCCAGTCATGCCTTTCAGAAAAATTTCTGCACCCACATCACCCCTTACATCTGGCCACCTAACTCGCTAGACTGCAACTCACTTGATGAGTGGGGTGCAGTTGAGTGAGAGACCAACAAAACTCCTTGTAACACCAAAGATGAACTGAAGGCAAGTATTATGGCAGAATTGACCAACTTAAAAAAGGAGACCTTCCAGAAAAGTTGCAGTAGATTCCAAAGTCATTTGGAGGCCATGGTTGAAGCCAATGGGGATTTTATTGCATAAATTTACGCTTTAATATTTCAAGATATTTTTGTGTAATTTTGGTAAATATACCTGTTAAAATGAGATGTCAAGTGTTATTTTCATTTTTGTGTAATTTAGATAATTTATCCATCGCACCATATATGTGTGTGCAAATTGCACTAAATTTTGACAAATGACAGATCAACCCACGAGAGAGTGTAGTGCATGTGTCAGTGTTGTTTGTTGATTATATGAGAACTCATATGCAACATAGGAGATCATATATTGTAGTATGCCTAAAAAAATGCACTTATAAAATTCAACACGTTGAATGTTCAACCTATATAAAAATAAAGTTGATTATGGATTCTCATTTAATCAACATTAAATTCTTACACTGGGCACAAATGTACCACATGTTATCTTATAGAGAATCGACTGTTTATTTGTTAAAATTTAGTGTAATTCACACATATATTGTAAAAATTCCAATGCTAAACTCTGCAACAAGATCAACTCTTCTGTCAAAGAAATTTAATTACAGTATATTTCATTATTACTTATCATTGTTAATCTCTTATTGTGACACGCAATTTATAAATTAAACTTTATGCGTAGGAAAAATATGGTATGTGGGAGTTTCATTATGTGATTTCAAATATTCACTGTGGGCATTGGAAAATATCCTCTGCAGACAATGTGAACACCTATATAATCACACACATATGAATATAGGTAAATATAAAAAAAAGAAACAGATTTGGTGATTAAAAGGGAATCATCCAGCATAATTTGGAAAGCTCCACAAAGCAAAATAAATCCAGAAGTCATCAGGCTGGGAAGTTTTACCTTAAATTCTGTAAACCTTACACCTTGTGCCATAATATTTCTAGGACATTTTTTAGTACAAGGATATTCCAAAAAAGGAAGACATCAATTCAGGCCTCTTAGCTTTGGGGTTTTTTGTATAAAAAAAGAAGTAACATAATCTAAAAATTGTGTCCAAAAGTCTGTTACGTCTTGTACTTTAGTTTAGAACTCAATCCGAATTTTTCCAGGACTCAAAACATAAAATCAAGTCAAATTGGATCTATATTTTTACTGGAGAGATAATATCTATCTAATAGCATATTGCAACGAAGGGAGATAAATCTTTCATACAGTTTCTCTAATGATTATACTTTTTCCAGATTTTTGTTCAATGTAGACACATACGCAAATTTGGAAATCATTCAAAGATAAAAATATTAATTTATGATAAAAAAACAAAACAAAATGATGCATAATTTCAAAACAAAAATCATTAAAAACAATTTTTTTATTGAAAGGCAACTAATGACCATTTCACAAGAAATACTTTTAGCAAGTTTTGTAAACAACCAATTAACCAACTTTAATATAATTAAAAGAAAAAACTTGTATTTCCAACAAATGATTTATTTTTATGGAAATATTTCGACTAGCAGTTGCCAGTCTTGGTTACTTCTTAATTTGAGGAAAAACATCTCTGCTCCAAAGAAAAATACGATATGACAAAAAAATAAAAAAAGAATAAAAAAGGCAATTTATAGAGTAAAAAACAAAAATCTTTTTTTTTTCAACTTGCTGTTACATTATAAATGTCATCAACTCGGTTTGTTTTCCTTGATTTGAATTCTTAAGTATTTTGACCAACTGAAATTGGTACTCAGCTGATTTCCAATTCCAAACCATTATCCATTAGACCACCCATACATGCAAGCTAACAGCACCTGGTATTCCCTAGCAGTCACCCATCTAGGTTACCAGGCTCGACATTGCTTAACTTTGATGATCAGATGAGAACCAATGTTTCAACATGATATGGTTGTAAGCCAAAGAGCTGTCAAGAGAGCTTACCTTCCAACAATGGGGTCTGCTATATCAAGAATTGTTTGCAACATCCCATGAACACCTTTTGAAGTGAATGAACCATCAAAATGTCCGATACAAGTAGCACCGGAACCTGAAAATAAAAAACAAAAAAAATCACAGATTTTTTAAACTTTTTTGGAAGAACTACTATTGTTCATCCAATAAAAGGCCCAAGAGCTACTTAATGTAGAGGGTTAGTGAATACCTACTGTATTTGATGACATAAAACAACTTTGACCAAAAAAATTGCTGAGACACTTCAGATATTAAAGGAGTGCATTAAGCTTATAATTCATAAGCAGTTGGGTAGACAGAAACTGTTAATCAAGTGAATGCCAAAATGTTTGAATCCCAACCAGAAACAACATCAACAGAGACAACTCCAAGTTGATGGAGGGTAAAAATGGTTCCCTATGATGATTAGTGGATAGCAGTTTTATTTTGGAGGTGTTAAAATTTACAAGCCATTTATTACTGCAGTTAACAAATGATTGAAGGTTGTTTTCAAGAGCAGCTGCTAGTTTTTCTTAGTCAGCCTAAATGGACTTACTATTAAGACTGGAGTAAATAGTTGCATCATCAGCATAAATACCTAGTTGAAAAATGATGACATTGGGAATGTCATTGATAAAGATAAGAAACAATATAGGTGTTGAATATTAGCTAGTTTGCCAGAGGTTTAGCACACAAGTAGGCAAATGTAGCCAAAGCCAAAACTGACTTGAGTCATTTATGGAGAAATATATAGCTGAACAAAGACCCCTCATGCAAATGTATTGGGAAGGTCCATTCTAGCAAAATGGACCAACCCAACTGGTGTATTAGGCGCTCTCCTATAAAATAAGGTAAAATCAGCTTTTACAAGGAAATAGAAGGAGGCAGCCATGTTGGCAGGTAAGTCACTTGACTTCTACATCTCCCTCCTCTCCCCATTGCGGAAGCATATTGGCCGTTGGGGAGGAATTAATTCCCTATTGCCTGGCTGATTGTACGAGAGTAGTCGGGATAGCGCCCTGGGAATCCTCGTTCTTGATGGCTGTGATTGAGTAGGGCCCTGGGACGCTGGTTTATTTTGTAATGTAATGTCACCATTTTCCAAGTCTTTGGCAGATTGATGTGGTCTGCATGTATCCGTAATTGTCGGCTCAGGTGACACAGGCATGGCGCTTGGTATGGGGGTCTTGATTATGGGTGCTTCAAGTTTCCTTAGAAACCTACGGTTCCGCAGGGTTATTCTGCCTGATCCTGCAACTCTAATTCTATATTGACGGTTGGGAAGTGTTTCTACTATTCGCCCAGCTATGTCCCATCGACGGCTATTTGGGTTTTGAATGGAGACTGTGTCACCTTTATAAAGTGGGGATAGTGCATGTGCAGTACGGTTGTACTTCTCGATGAGGTCTGCATTGCGTTTGGATAATCTCTGTTCTCGTTTTTTCGCTGCGGCTATCCATTCAGGGTGTGGTTTATATAACTGTGGGTGCAATGGGATAAAATCTCGAAGACGTCTATGAAGCAGGAGTTGCGCTGGTGATAAGCCAATGCCTTGGATAGGGGTGTTTCTATATTGCAAGATTGCTTGTGCTGCCATGTTATTGTCCAAGGAACCCTGGTGTCCTGTGCAGTCTTTTATGAGTCTTTTTGCAGTCTTGACTGCCAATTCTGCACGTCCGTTAGACTGGGGATAGGCCACTGATGAAATTCTTTGCTTAACAGCCCAGGTTTTTAGGAATTGTTGGAATGAGTAAGCTGAGAATGGCGGTCCACCATCTGTACTAAGTTCCTCAGGTGCACCATATGTTTGGAATATTTCTCTGCAGATGGAAATCAACCTGGAAGCAACCGCTTGCCCTGGCTTGATGCGGTACAGAATGAGCCATCCAGTGAGCCTGTCTGCACAAGCAAGATATGTGAAGGATTTAACATAGAACAAATCCATTACAATCTGTTGAAATGGCCATTCAGGTGTAGGTGTCATTTGGATTGGTTCATGTGGTAGACTTGGGGCATTCCTTGAACATGTAATGCAATTATACCTGTAATTGCGAATTGAGGCATTCATTCCAGGCCAGTAAACTGAGTCATTGGCACGCGCTTTCATGCCAACTACTCCTTGATGAGCTGAATGTAGGCATTTTAATATGTTCTTGCGCTGGGAGGTTGGTATCACTACTCTCCTGTCAAGTAGTATTAGACCATTTTCATTGCTTAGGCGGTTACGAACTTCCCAGTATTCCCGGATTGTAGGTGGTGTTGCTTGACGACTGTTTGGAAAACCATTGTCTATGGTTTTCCGTAATAGGGTGTATTGTGTGTCTTCTTGACCAGCAAAACGAATGTGGTCAGGGGAAGTTATGGCAGGATTATCATCTAATTGAGATATTGATGTGAGGGCTGTCAATCTCATTGTTGCACAAGTCTCATCTGATTCATCAATTTCTATAAGGGAGGGTTCTATAGAGAATGTATCAAGTAGGCTTTGTACTGTAGTGACTGGATTGCGGGAAATAGCATCAGAGGCTCTGTGCCATTTTCCAGGGCAGTGTTGCATGGTGAAACGATATCTCAAGCTTTTCTCTTTGAGTCGGAATAGGCGAGGGTTGTTAATTTTGCTGAGATCTCGATCACCAAAAAGTCCTTTGAGTGGTTCATGGTCGGTCACGACTATAACGTTTGGGCAACCTAGTATGAACATGCGGCACTTTTCAAGTGCCCAGCTGATAGCTGCTGCTTCACCTTCTATGGGTGCATATCTTTGCTCAGCGTCAGTACAGAATCTGCTTCCAGCAAACACAAGATGCCAGCCTTCAGGGCAACAGACAGGGGCTCGTTCGATTGCACATGTGCAGTGTTTCTGAAGAAGTAAAAATCCCATGCCGTCTTTACTCCAGTCAGGAGCTAAGCAGGTAATTCTGTTGATGTCAAATGTTGAGACGCCCCGCTTTACTAGTTCAACAATGACCCGCTTTGATTCCTGAAATGCTTTCTCAAGGGTCTGGTTCCAGGTGAATTTTGAGTTTTTTTTGACAAGGTCCCGAAAAGGTAGCATAATGGGACTTAATGAATATGCCCAGGCAAGTTGGTTTACCAGTCCAAACCAAGACCTTGCATCGGTGATGGTTTTCGGAACAGGGAAATTTAAAATAGCATTAAGCATAGATTCAGAGGGAGATACTCCCGATGAAGTTATTTGAAGGCCACCAAACTGAACAGTGTCCTTACAAAACTGGAATTTGTCTTTGCTGAGTACAATCCCATTTTGTGCACATCTCATTAGAAAATCAAAGGTATGATAGAATGCCTCTTTGATGCCGGTGTCGTAGAGCAAAGTATCATCAACCAATTTGATTTTCCTGGGAATATCTTTTATGACTTCATCATATCTACGGGTGTATGCATCACCAGATGCTAAGTAGCCTTGAGGCATCCTAAGGTACATAAACCTTCCCCACTCTGTGATAAAAGTTGTGAGCGGTTGGGACTCCTCATCTAATATAATAGAGTGGTAGCCATCGACAGCATCCAGTACTGTTTTCTTGGTATTGGGTGGCACTTGCATTGCCAGCTGGAAAGGTGAGGCAGTGTGGTGGGTTTCTCGCTTGCATTGCGAATTTAAATATTGATAATCGATGGTACGCCTCGGTCGACCATCCTTTTTTGTTGTAATGACCATTGTGCTACACCAATCTGTTGGAGTACCAATGGGCACTTGTTCTAATATGCCTCTTTCTATATCTTGCATAAGGGCTTGCCTCACTGGTTCTTTTAAATGGTATGGCACTGGTATTGGTCTGTGTCTTGCCTTAGGGATTGCCCCCTCTTTCAGGTGGATATGTGCTGGTTTACCAGACATGGCTGGGAATTTCCCATCAGTATTAAATGCTGAATCAGCAAATTGTTTCAGTAACCATTTTTTTAGGTTCTCCACATTTCCTTCGTTTGCTGGAAAGGGTGTTTCTTCAGGGCGATCTGGTAGCTGAAATCTTCTGAGTTGCTTTTGCTCGACAGCTGCTGTGTGATCGTTGGTTGTCCAATCTAATTTGCTGTGGGTTGTCATAGTCATAGGCGTGGGGAAGTGAGGAGACAGTATGCCAACATCAATACAGGCGGCCTTGCTAAAATATATCTTATCGATGTTATTGCAGATGTACAATGCTTGCTTTGTCGACATTTCTCCAACACTAAATTGAATAGGCAACCATCCCTGGCTTATAAGGGTTGAGCCACCCACAGCACGAATAACTTTCTTTGATGGGATCAAGTTACTTTCCTTGAGACCCATGCTATGTAGGTGCTTGGGTCCTCCAAGGCAAATGGTGGCCCCACTATCTGGGAAGATTTTCAAACGAGTGCTTTGATTACCTGGAATATCTTCAGGATTTCTGGGGTCTGGCTTTGGAGAGAATGGGACCAGTGTTGCTTCTATCTGAACAACACTATTTTTGTTAGAGGACACATATGAGCCTGTCTCCTGGTCAAACTCTACATGTGCAATCAAACTGTCCATGTTAGCTTCATCGTCTTGGAAGCCTCTCACTTCACTAGAGCGATTTCTTGATCGGCAAACTTTTGAAAAATGACCTTGGATGCCACACAAGTCACAGGTCTGATTCCAGGCAGGACATGCCTGTTGGCGGGTGCTGGTTCCTGGGATGCCATGCTTGTGGCTACCACATCCACTACAGCGGAACTTGTTTTGTTTTATAATCAGTTTTTTGGGGCTTCTGGATTGAGGGGGATTTTTTTCCACTTGTGTTGTTTTTTCTTTGCGATAGGTTGATGCACGCAATGCTGACATTTCAGTTGACCCTGCCATTCGTGCTTGGTCACGCAGTGCTGCCTCGAATGCCTCAGCATGGTTGATGTTTTGGTCAAGGGTCTTCAATGAGCTGGCCTTTGCTAGTAAATCTGCTTGGAGAGCATCATTTGCTGTACCTCTGACCAGCTGGTCTTTGATATAGATGTCAGATAGGTCATGACTGCAAATGGGACATGTGAAGTCACAATCCTGTGCTGTACCCTTAAGGCGGACAACAAATTGCTGGATTGATTCGCCTGGTCCCTGGGAAATCGAAGCGAAAGACAATCTATGAACCATAGGGTTCGATTTTTGGGTAACTAATGCCTCCAACATGTTCAGGAGTCTGTTTGGTTTTTCCGAGAAAAATTTGGGGTATGTATTGATGATCGACGTTTGCACAGTCTCATCAGCACAGTTGTATAAATGGATGTTGGTCTGTGTAGGGGGCATGTTTGTCATTTGCACAAATACCTCCCAATCAATTCTGAACTTTCGGAATTGTTGTGATGTCATCTCTGAATGGAGCTGGGGGAGTTTGGCTGCAGGGGCCTTCGTATAGCTGTCTGATGTCAAAGGTTGCTCCTTTGATAGCTTAAGGATAGCTAGGGCATGTCCCATGGTTGTGACACCTAGTTCTTTAAGGATTTCCCGGTCTATGATAGAGAGGCTATCCTTAGTAATATTCTCTTTCACAAACGATTCAGCATAGGTTTTGGCAGAGTCGGTAGGAATGCCAATTTTGATAAGTAGCTCTTGCCAGTCTTCGTATCCTGTTCGCAGCGCCATGTTGAATATTAGCTAGTTTGCCAGAGGTTTAGCACACAAGTAGGCAAATGTAGCCAAAGCCAAAACTGACTTGAGTCATTTATGGAGAAATATATAGCTGAACAAAGACCCCTCATGCAAATGTATTGGGAAGGTCCATTCTAGCAAAATGGACCAACCCAACTGGTGTATTAGGCGCTCTCCTATAAAATAAGGTAAAATCAGCTTTTACAAGGAAATAGAAGGAGGCAGCCATGTTGGCAGGTAAGTCACTTGACTTCTACAATAGGCACAAGGATAGAGCTCTGAGGGGATCTTCACATTAATGTAAAATGACTAGAAGTATGGTCATTCAACACAACCTTCATTATCTGATTTGTTATGGTTGATTGGATTGTCAAATATCAGGTCAGGGGCACCATAACCCTTGGGCTGTGGCTTTAGATATATTGAAGGCATTTGACAGGGTTTGGCATGCAAGTAAAACAGTGAGACCTAATTGCCAATCTAGTAGTATGCTTAAATACATGCAGTTGAGACATAAAGGAGGAAAACTCATCAGAACAGTTGCCATAGAAATACTTATAGAAAAGACAGAAGGAAGCCACGTCATGGCAGTGGGAAAATGACTGAAGTCAAGATACAAGGTTAAGATCAATTACATTAAAGACCCTTCTTTGAATTTTGTCAAGAATTTAAACATATATAGTAGGAGCATCAGACCAGATATGGCAGCAGTATTCAATGCATGGACAAATGGTAGACTTATAAATTTGCAAGATAGATTCTGATGAGAAAAAGTCTCTGATATGACACAGTGAATTAACTTTCATAGCAGTAGACCTAGCAATTGATTCAATATAATTGCCCCACTTCATATCAGTGGAAAATGTGAGCCCAAGAAGGTACAAAGAGTTACTCTCCTGATGGAAGACAGAAAAGATTCTTTATGGTGATTAAATGATAGCAGTTTTGTTTGGGAGGTGTTAAAATTTACAAGCCATTCCTTGCCCCAGTTAACATGAGAGAAGAGCCAAGCAGTTAATGCTGAATGTTACACTAACTTACTGGGCTGATTAAAGAAGTTATTGACAGAGAAACAGTGATGTAAGCTGTGGAAAGGCGGTGTACTTTTGCAAGACAATGTACCTGTTGGCAAGGCAATGGATATTTTGAAAATGTTCAAATAATTCCGAGATGATAGCAGAAGCTGAGCAGGATTTCAATGACCAAAGATCAGAATTGGTTTGGAAGGGTTAAAGAGACTTGAGAATAAATGTGCCAAATATGTTGAACTGTTAGAATAACTTTATGGAATAGCATATTTTATCATATTTTATCTGATTTGTTATGGCTGATTGGATTGTCAAATATCAGGTCAGGGACACCATAACCCTTGGGCTGCGGCTTTAGATATATTGAAGGCATTTGACATGCAAGTAAAATAGTGAGACCTAATTGCCAATCTAGTAGTATGCTTAAATACATGCAGTTGAGACTCATTGGAGGAAAACTCATCAGAACAGTTGCCATAGAAATGCTTAGATACATGCAGTTGAGGCTCATTTTGAGCAATGGAACATCCATTGCTCAAAATGAGCCTCTTTGAAATATCAACAAGAATTTTTCAACCCTTCCCCCTCACAGAAATCAGTGCATCATGAGGTATAATATATATTACCAAAATCCAAATCATGCATATATGATTAAGGCCAATGAGAATCTATATAAAAAGACCATTATATACCAATCAATGTGCCATAAGAAAGACATTCATAATGAAAATCCAAATCTTGCATATATGATGAAAAGTCTTTAGCCATTTCTATTAAATCAACATTTTTTTATGTTTACAACTTAATCAAAAATCTGTTTCCACTCAGACCACATGAATACATATTGACTCAAGTAGAATTTTCTTAATAATGAAAACCATTTTTGCTCCAATTCACAGAATTTATTATTTGAGAAGAAAAAAGTTTTTCTGTTGTTTTCAAAGGAAATACCTTACCTGTTTCTGTAAGTACGGCAATGTGGCATGTTGTTGCACTGTCTGTCCCAAGGTAAGATATTGAATCTGAAAAACAGATCATCAGATAATTCATTTTTAGAAGAAGAATAAACAAAAAGATTTTTTCCCTTCATTCCCACCCATTCATTCATTGACACATTCTATATCAAATTCTATATCAAATTATCATTAATAGGCAGCTATTCAAAATCTTAAAAATGTTTTTACTTTCAAAATATAGACATCCTGGGTATGACGGTAAACTACATCTGCGTCCTGGGTATGACGGTAAACTACATCCGCGTCCTGGGTATGATGGTAAACTGCATCCAACAGCAAGGTCTCAGATAATGTTTTCAGAAAAATAATGTTGCCAGCTCTAAGTTTTTGAAACAATAATGTTGCCAGCTCTAAGTTTTTTTTTTTTTTTTTTTTTTTTTTGAAACAATAATGTTGCCAGCTATACATTTTTTATTCCATACAAAATAGGCATTTAAAATTCATATAAACTGGATTTGGCATTAAATAACCCACAGTGGTTGATATGCCATAAAACCCAAACAAACAAACAAAATATAGCATTTTAACTATTATTATTTTACTACTAGTTTTAATCCAAATTCTTATTGTTGCTTTTTAGATGAAGAATTATTTTATTACTAGTTTTACTCCATCTTATTATTGTTGCTTTTTAACACATTAGCATTCAACCTGAACCATAAATATCAGCTGTCAATGTTTAAGTCATCGTAAACCAGCCTATAGTGCAGGAAGTCACACTGACAGTGAGACTTTGAGAGCCAATATTTATGGAGTGGGTTTGAGCGTGTTGAATGCTAAAGGAATGAAGGAAGTATTTTCATCATCATTATTATTATTATTATTATTAGGTTGGTGCAAAAATAATGTTGTTTTCTCACATATGTTACTATGTGAGAAAACGACATTATTTTTGCACCAACCTAATATTTTATTGATAGTTTTACTCCATCTTATTATTGTTGCTTTTTAAATGAAGCATTTTCACTATTTTCATTTTATTACCAGTTTTTATCTATGTTCTCATTGTTGCGTTCATTTTCATCAATATTACTGAAGCAATTCAATATATCTGAAACCTAATTACCAAAAAATTATTATGAAACCTAATTACCAAAAAAGTATTTATTTTACACAACAAATATACATTTTTTTTTTTATATAATCTCATCTCTTTTCAATGCATTTAACCCTTTAATGACTGGGCATTGTATTAAAATATGTTCCACTAGTGGAACAATGGCCACTAAAAGGTTAGTTTAGTAATGAATATTAATCACATGGATCAAATATTATACAGTGAAGTCTTATTTCTGTTAATAGCTATGGACTTACTGATTCACCCTCATATATCAGGACTAGCTTTCCTCCATCTGATTATTACTGTGATAAAAAGCAGTGATAACCTGTAGAGATTCTATTAAAATAATAATAAAGTCTTTCCAATGAGAAAAGAAATAACCACCTTCTGGATAGATAGACTTCTAACAGGTAAAAGTTCTTTAACAAATTAGAGTAGAATTAATCTTACTTATTATAAAACACAGATTGTGTGTGAGTGTGTGTGTGTGTCTGTACATTTATATATTGGATCGGATTTCCTAAATTTTTCAACCGATTTCAACAAAACTTCACAGGACTATCTAAAATTACCTTGCGGTGGTTCTGACAGTGCCAAAAATTGGAAAAACACAATTGTTTTTGCACGAAATCAATTTGAAAACACGATTAAGAGGCATTAATGAAAGGGGGACAACTCATATCGAGTTATACTTATTAATATCGAATTATCGAGTTATACTTATTATAAAACCCAGGTTGGTTGTTTGTGCGTGTGTGTGTGTGTGTGTGTTTGCTTATATATGGGATTGGATTTCCTACATTTTTCAACCGATTTCAACAAAACTTCACTTTTTTTTTGGCAGGTAGTGTTTCTTATTGTCTTGCACACGTTTTTCTTTATTTTTACATTCAGAATGCTTTAAAAATTCCATTTACAAGACAATTGTTTATAATAAAATTCTATTCAATCGGTAGACTCATAACGATTGAAAACAATGTTTTTGTTTGAGTTTGGGTTTGACCAATTCGTAAAAAAACAAAAAAAAAAAATAAAAATAAAACTAATTAAGACATGCATGTCCATCAACCTTAAACGATAATCTTTGTCAATTTTATTTTTCAGTCTTTATGATGGTTGATACTTGATCTATCTCTTACTGTTACATCCCTGGGCAATGCCGGGCTCTACTGCTAGTACTAACTAAAACTATAACAGTTTCTTCCTTAAAAATGTGTAGCATTGCAGCTCAAATCAGACACAAGTTTCATTCTCAATATGCAGCTTTTTCTCATCAAATTAATAGCTTAAAATAACCCTTCAGCCAGATCGTTACACACAAAATAAAAACCATGAGCTGACTAGCAGTATGCAGAATTTTATATTCAGGTTGTAACCTACTGCTATAGAAAACTGAGATGAGTCATAGGTGAAGGGGGAGGTGAACATTCTAACAGGCATCTTCTCACATCGTTCTCTGTAGGTCCTCATCATCTCTCTGACTTTTTGCGGGCAGTAGTCACTATCTTATAGAGTACATTATTCTTGGTCTTGTCATCTTTGTCAAAAAAGTAATTTATCTTCATTCAGTGATTCTCATTGTCCCAGCTACTTGATCTGTACATGTGAAGTCTGAATCCGTTTTTGTGACAAATCAGTTGTTTCCATTTAATAAGATATCAGCTGACTGATATTGCTAGAAATGCATCAATGACGATCAGCAAAAAAATTATATATATATATATATATATATATATATATATATGAACATAATAAAATAGGCAGCACACTGGATCAGACAGGGATTTCTCCTGTAAAGGGGGACACAGGTATTAATTCTGCCAGAGGGAACATTTTCTTTAATAAGTTTTCACAGGTATGCATGCCAATAGATTAGGTAAATACTGTTTAAAATAAAAAGAAGCATCTACTCAAATACAGGTATCCACTAAAAATAATGTTTGAAGTAATAGAAATTTGTTAGATTAAAAAAAAAACTATTGAAATCTATTAATTCTTCAGAAATTGTATAAGTGAGTGGCCATGGGTAATGTAAATGTAAAATAAATGACAGAACTGTCCAACAAAAAGAATTGACAAAGTTTGCAATAACAAGAAAAAGAAAAGAACAGGGCAAAGAAATAATATAAAGCAAGCAAACAATATATGCAAGGGAAAATAAACAGTAATAAAACAAAGCAACAGTAATATGTCAAAAAGTTTACAAACTAAGAATGAGGGTTGACACACAAGAGAAGTTTGTAGAAGCAAACATAGCGTTCTGACTTCAAGAAGAGACAGACCAGAACTGAATCAGATGAAACTGAGAGCTGGCCTGTTTTATTAGTTAGGAAGAAATCCCAGCATGCATTTGTGTGCTTCTGCCTATAAATTGTGGAGGGGAAAGTGTTGTGAAGTCATCCCCAAAGCTGGATAGGAAGCAACAGAAATTGCTTTATTTATGTTTTGGATTTAGGATTTACACTTTATCTGTTTTCTTTCTTTTCCATTCCTTTTTCCTTGCGGATGAATTCAATATTTTTACAAGGCCAGATTTTCACTTCCCATCAACTTTCCATGAATTGGTGACATTCAACATTTTATTTTTTTGAAAAAGCCTTATATACAAGTCTATATCAGACTTATATATATCAGTTAACAAATAATATTATGCATTTTATGTCTATCAATTTACAAAAAGTCTTCTGTATATTTGGCCGATAAGTACAGGATTAATGTTGCAAGTACAGGATTAAAATTAATCTTTAAATAATTGATTTGTTTGAGTACTCACACAATGTAGACTCAAGCTCATAGGCTTCAAATTAGAGAATTCTAACAAAATGAGATTTAAAAACTGTGAGACTACCCACCTCTGCAACTCGATATAGACCCCACGTCATAGAATTTCTGTGTGGCGGATTGAGCGAGAGGCAGGCTCACAGGCAAAAGAAAAACACAACTACAAACTTGGGTAGGACGAAAAGAGGAGGGAGGGCGTGTGACCTTTTGTGGATGATTAACTCTGGGCTGATTCTCGGCTGTCAAAAAAAATATATCTTAACTAACAATGTCCAGCCGCTAATGGGTCCATCTTCGTTGTTACTTGCTCCGGCCTAAATCAACCTTCCTCAAACCTAAACTAAGTCTCACTGTCCGTAACCCAAAGTGCTCCCGTATATATGCAGAGTCCTCTTTCATCATTTCCGGGAAAGGGACACCCACGAATAAACCCATAACTTTTTCATAACCATTTCTCCCTTTGAAGAAAGTGGACATAAAAATATTTCTTAGCCTAGCTAACTCCGATTCAGGAACATTAAATTCAGACCCTTTTAAGTTTTGACCAGAGCCGGTCTTTTAACTATCTTCGTATTTTGACAAGTACTTAACACTTATCTACCCTTTTGGCCATATGTCCAAAACATGTTTTTATCTAGATTCCTAATCTACTCATTGGGTCTTGGAGTTTGATACCCAGGTCAAATCTAACTAATCTTCTCGCACATATGTGTGCGCACGCATGCACACACAGATGTGTGGGTGTATATATACACACACACACAGATGTGCGGGCGCACACACACACGCGTGCACATATATCCAACTCATAGTGTCACAAAAAAAAAAAAAAAACACCAACAATAATTACATTATTTACATGAAGAATATTGTTCTCATTTTTGTTGTTGTTATCACAATGTTTCAACTGTTGTCTCTTCTGGCTTTCATCAAGGTGATGAAAACCAGAAGGTACAATACAATGGCTAAAACAAGATAACAACAAAAAAGATGAGTGCAATAATCTGCATAGAAATCAATTTAAATTCATTGAATACAATAATGATTTGCAATGTAAACTGACTGGTTCCAATCCTTAGGGGAATGACTGCTAAAAACACCCACCTCCCCAAATTTATAGATGACTCATACTGATGCATGCTGGGATATAACCAATAAGATAGGTCGCTTCTCGGTTTCATCTGCCATATTTTTGTTCTTTTTTGTTTTGAAATCAGAATGCTATAATCACTTATCTATATCCCTTTCGTGTGTTAATAGCTAGGTACCTCAACAAAATCACTAAAAAAGTAGCATAGCATGATGAAAAAGACGCCAAACTTGACGAAAACAAAATCTTATCGTCTAAATGCTTATGTTATTATTAAGAGGAAAGACCAAAGTTTTTTTTAATTATTTTAAAAAAATTTTCTCCTTTTTAGAACATTCTAAATTTTGATTAAAAAAACCTTGTTTCTCTTTGTATCACTGGAACTAGTAAAATAACATATACAATTTTTGGCATGTTTTTGTTTTTTTTGTATGAAAATTTGGAAAATCTTGCAAAAATATAAATAATTGTCGGATGTTAATGAAACTTTCAGAAACTATTCACCGATGATTGAAATTATTATAAATATGTTTTTTTTTTATTAAAGTCATGGCAGAAATATTTTTTTTAATATTTATTACTACCCCCATAACTAATTTTATGAAAACACTAGAAATTTGATCGCATCGGGTTTAGTGATTACAATAGTTAAAAGCACAAGGCTTGGAGGAATGCAAATGTTTTTTTTGTTTTAATTGGATCCCACCTACCTGAAAATCAGCTCTGAATTATAACATACAAAACTCAATAAAACAAAGATATTTAATCTCAAATGCTTTTATTTGCTTTTAGTTGTTTTTATGAATATGGACAATATTTTCTGAAATCAAAAAATTTTTTCGATGAAAAATGAATTTTTAATACAATTATTTGTTATTTTTTAATTATAACAGATTTTTACATTTAATTTTTTAAAATATTATAAAATTAGTTAAAAACCTCATCGGGTTTCCTAAGTGGCCTTATGAGATAAATTTTTTTTAGCGCTTTGTAAATTGTATCATTTTGACTAATCAGAAAATCCGCAGCAATTAAGAAATCTAATTTTGTGTTTATAATCGAGCTGTAATTATAAAGTATGGAAGACCAACCCAGATACAATTAAGTTGCATTATTTGAATTAAGCATTGTTCTCCCCTATTAAGGCCTTTACTTTTGCGAAACACGTGTAGAGAAGTTAATTTGATTTTTCAATTTCAACTGAGAAGAGTACCTACAAGTATCAGTATCATCTTATGAAATTTATATGATCTTATTTTTATATTAAGCTCAGTTATGACATTTTTCCATAAAAGAAATATCAAAATTAATAATAAAACGAATGGAAATACAGATAATACAGTAAAATGTAATAAATGTACATAAAATTATAGTATTTTATGTACACTTCTGATAAAATTTCATAAGAAAGGTACCTATAAATTAATTAGATACCTTTCTTATGAAATATGAAATTTAATCTCACTCTTAACAGTTTTATTTTAATTTCTTTATAATATATTTTCTATAAAGCATCGTAAACGTAAAGGTGAAAGCTAAGTACAAAAAAAAATTAGAGCACTGAAAGTTTTCCTTAAAAATAACGAGGTAAATAATTTGTTCACTTAAATCTAAATAACTTCACTTTTCGCCTTCTGTAGAACAAATTATGATCATGTAATCTGTCAAACATCTTTCAACACCTGTCAAGTCACACAAAAGGTTATGACCTGCTTTGTTTTATTCTCTCTTTTCGGTGCAGAAGCTAAGTCAACCTTGGTTCAAAATATTTTAAATAAACATTATAATTTCTGATTTTCTTAAAATAAGTTTTGGAAAAATGATAATTGATTTTTAAAAGAATTTCAAAGTGAGATTTTCATCTTTTTTATAAAATGGAAAAAAATGGATGCCATAATTGATTATCTGTCAATTTTGCTGACTCAAAAAAACCAAGATTTTTAATGAAAATTTCAGACATGCTCAGAATGATTAAAAAATGTAAAAAAATACCCCAAAAATACTTTGATCTTTTGTCTTAATAATAACATGAACATTTAGACAATAAAATTTTGTTTTCGTCAAGTTTGGCGTTTTTTTCATCATGCTATGCTCTTTTTTAGCGATCTCATGGAGGTACCTAGTTAATAGCATTTTATATTGGGAATATTTTGTCTTATTACTGTTGTTTTACCTAGTTTTGACTTACATATATATTGTTTGCTTAGTATTATTTTGCTTTTCTTTTTTCTTATTGTTTATTAAAAACTTTGTCAATTCTGCTTGTTGGTTATATTTGCCAATTACACTTAACCATGGCCAATTACTCTCCACTTTGACAAAAAATGAATAAAATGTTTATATAATAGACAAAACTGGTAATTACTATAGAATGAACACTAAAGATTTTAAGAAGTCATTACATGAAGAAATTATGAAACATTAAAAGAAAGCCTAACTGATGGTTCTTCTTTTAATGTTTCATAACTTCATTCAGTTAAGTGCCATAAGTGATACATACTTGGATGATCATCTATTTTTCCATACATGATTGATGAGGCAGATTTTTTCCTGCAGTAGGTTGCTATTTATTTCTGCAGTAAACTGATTGCCAATCAAGGCTAAAGAACCCAGTGTGTCCTGCTATTCAACCCATAGCTGGGGGAAGAAAGATGGATTCATGCCTTTCTTAAGGGTACTAGTGAATCTAATGAACCTGATTGAAATTTGAACTCAGTTCTCCGGTTACATGTCATTAAAGAAGGCCAGAGAGCACAATGGATGAAACATTTTGATGATAACAACAAAAATGAGGATAACAGTCACCATGTGAATAATGATAACTCCTCATCCTGGAAAGTCAGAGGGAACTTACCATCAGTCGGAGAAGTACCAGCAAATTCATTCTGACCAACGTATAACAAACCTTTCGGATTAAGATCTCTGGTAGGAATTTCTCGAAGTCTTTCAGAAGCTTCCTGTTCATAAAGAGAAAAGATTAATCATGACTGTTAAAAGCAGTTTTATGGTAGATTGACTTATAGCAAAGTGGAGATGCTACAGATTTATAATGAATGTGGTTACCATTGCTCACCAGTTTGTAACAGGATGATTTACAACACATTAGAATGAAGGCTTTCAAAACAAATTAATTTAACATTTTCAGAAGAAATGAATTTCAACACAGATTATTTTTTACATATATTTATTTATATAAAGAACATAGCTCACAAAAGAACATAGGCAATCATGGCTCTCCACAATTTCCTGTCCTTTGTAGCTCTTAATAAATTTTGTCTTTTTATCTCTCCTAAACCTTGTTCCACCATCTATTAGGTTGGTGCAAAAATAATGACATAATAATGTCGTTTTTTGACGTTAAAAATACATCAAAAAACGACATTATTACGTCATTATTTTTGCACCAACCTGATGTTTACTCAAGCATGCTAGGTAGGTTGTCCATTGTTTTTCTCTATTCCTCTTACCTTCAATATGTCCTGTAAGTATCAAATTTTCCAGGCTCTCTTTCCTCATTATGTTCACTAGAAATTTCAACTTGATGTTAAGTATAGTTTCCATTCTCTCTAAAACTTTGTTGTTCAGTTCATGGTATTCACAGCATTATTCTATAGAACCACATTTCTGTTGCTTCAAGTCTCTTCTTCAACTCTTTAAGGATATTTTCCAGCATTCACTCCCATATAAGAGGACAGATATCATATAACAGTATTCTTTTCTTTGTTTCTAATAATTTTGTTTTTCTGTCTCTTAATACTCTGCTTAGCTTTTGGAATGCATCTTTGCCTATCCCAATGCACTTTCAGATTTCAGTCTCACACTTTCCATCCTCTGTTAAAATACTTCCCAGATATTTAAATTTTTGTACTCATTTGATTTTGGTATCTCCAATTTGTAATTTGCCTTTTACTAACAACCATGTATTGCCTTCTTATAGATGATGTTTAGTCTTTTCTTTTCACTTTCCTTCACTATCTTTTGTAGGAATTTTTGTAGTTTTCATACAGTGTCTGCTATCATCACTGTGTCATCTGCATAAGTTATGTTGTTGTTATATTCCGTGCTAATAGGAATATGGAATGGACAAACACGGTGGATAAATAGTAACAGGTTTATTGTAGAAACCAGAACAACAAGCAAAGAAATAATAGTTCTGTTCACGGATTCCGCTTGCATCTATAAGTGGATCTCAGATACCCTTACCGGGAGGGCCAGGGTGCGGACTAAAGCTGCCAGCGAGATGCTTATCCGATGATGGCTCGACACGATCTTGAAGCTGTTGCAAGAGTACGCACTGACAATGGAGGTGTCCCTGGTCAAATCTAGCCTCAACAAGGCAGATTGTTTAACAAGGGTGCCCCAAAGGTGGCTTGACGCCACTAAGAAAGCTATTGAGCCCATGCAACCCGTCTGCGCTGCGTCCATGAGTCCCGTTCGATCTAATCAAATCGAAGAAGTCCACCAACAAAGCGGGCACCCTGGATTCAAGTGGACCCTGTATTTCGCCAAGTTGGTTGACCCAGGAGTACAAAAGACAGACGTCAGAAGAGTGGTCAGAAACTGCATGGCGTGCCAGTCTATAGACCCAGCACCCATCCGCTGGAAGAAAGGGCAGCTGAGCGTGAGGAACCACTGGAGCCAGCTGGTGATAGACGTTATTCACCACAATGGCGAGGATTTCCTGACGCTCATTGATTGCGGTCCATCCAGGTTTGCGATATGGCGGCTGCTGCGTCGGCAGCCACCATCATCCGTCAGTTAAACAGTATCTTCCTTGAACGTGGCCCCCCAACGGAGATATTAACCGACAATGGCACTGCATTCACCAGTGAGCAGTTCAGGAGGCTTCCGAGTGGAAATGGGATCATCGAGTGGAACCACAGGACCGTCAAGACCATCGCAGCCAGGACGGGCTGCACGGTGTCTGAGGCGGTCTACTTGTACAACGTGACCACGAAGGATGATGTCTCACCCTCTACAACGCCAGCCGGCACATTGCATAGGTACCACGTCAGAGTGAAGGGCATAGAGACCAACCCGCTAATGGAACTGAAAGTAACCGGAGAGAGGCTGAAGAAAGGCGATGTCGTCTGGGTTAAAAACCCGCGCAGTTGCAACCATCGCTGGATGACGGGTGCGAATCGGAATCTGAGACCAGTGAGGCATCGCTCAGGTTCATGCCAGCTCCATCAGGCAGTGACTCAGATATCAGTAGCCTTTCAAGGGACGCTGTGTTTTTCGACCCTCAGACCGCGGACGTGAGCGCAAGCGACGATGAGGCTCGCAGCGTCCCTCTTCGAAGAAGCACCCAGCGAAAGTGATCGCCGCCTCCCTGTCAACTCTGTGATCATGAGATCAGGGGGAGTGTGGGGAAAAAAGGAATGGCTTACCTCCCAAACGCCCACGCATCTGTCTGGCCTGTGGGTTGAGAAAAGAAAGGGTCCAAGATGGCGTCCGTGACTTTTAATATTTACGGTCTCGTACAGTCACGCAAAGTCGCATTACACGCATTGTAATGAGGTGTGTCTGGACTCCATAAAAGCAGGTCGCTTGGAGAAATTGACAGAACGGCATTACACCAATGTTCGGTGTACATTGCTTTGCGTTGCAGCGTGTAAGACATTTTCCGACGGAAAGAGTTGCTTCCCTTTACCCTTGAATTTGACACCTTTGCTACACATATGCAGGTGGTTTGCCTCCAGTATAGGTTTTTGCTTGATTATTCTACTAATTAATATCCTTCCGACATATGTCAAAGTTGCTGAGCAGTTCCAGCATATCTTTGTGGTGTACTTTATGCATAAAAATGTTACAAGTTTCCGAATGTCTGGTTGTTTTATTAATTTCACTTTTATTTATTTTTGTTAAGTCTGTAGTGCCACACCTACATTTTCTCCAATTCTAATTGGTCAATAAATACATACTAAAAAACAACAGGACAATTTATCTATCGCATTCCACCATAGTAAATTTGTTCCTACATTTTGTTAAAAAAAAAGCTTTGCTACAAAATCACTGATTGGTCCATTTTCCGTCCAATCAGATATTTTTCATGTGTATTCAAAAATGTACTCCAGCGTCTCTGCTGGGAGCCACACTAGGTAGTATAAATATTGGATGCATTCCAAAAAAAACAGTTAGTAGTAGTTCCAGAACCACAGTCGAGTGTACCCGGAGACAATAGTTCTCACTTAATCACTCGTGTATTTCATCCTACTCACTCTGCACGTACATACATACAATACAGGACTTTGTTTGATACACTACCAGTTCTCAGTGGACACACCAAGTTAAATCAACTCTGTAAGTTGCAACAATTGAACAATTTTCTGAAAGAAATATTCTATTTTCAACACTGAACTCTGAACATTTTACTCGGACAAATCTTCTTTAAGACATTTCCTACAGTCAAGGGGAAGCTACTTTTTTCTCCCTTTTTCACTCATATTACATTACAACTACTTATTGTTGAATTTAATATATTTCTTCGTTAAACAAAATCTGTTCTCATTGTTTTTTCCTTGACGTTTTAAATATTATGTATGAATGTTTATCATCTTCTCAACACGCAGCCACATTAACCCATTCAACATTTGTGACCACAACACTCAAGAAGTAATACATTATCATTACAATATCGGTCAACCCGACGTTCTAATCAACATTCTACAAGTCCAAAGAATTCGAATTTTTATGTAAAAGTTTCACATAAAAATTCAAATCCTGTGAAGAAGTGTTTTACAGTCAATAAAAAACTAAAAGTCTAACTAAAAAAAAACTGACTGAAAAATGTGATATTTTTAAATAACAAATTTAATAGCTACGAAAATATAAAAATAAATAAGTAAACAAAGTTTTTAATTCAAATTAATTATTGTATCAATTTCAGTGTGTTTATTTTTTTAACACGAACTTAAAATTTTAGTTATTATTTACTTGAGATCTGGTAAAAAAAAAACTCAATGAAGAAGATCATGCACACAGCCTTGGAGCAGAAGACCAAACATAATGAAAGGGAGAATTTGTTGATGGCAGTCTTCTAAAGGAAGTCCTTTCGGTAAATTTGAGGATAGTGTCCCAGTGACCAATTTATACAAGATGCATTATTCGAGGTGTTAAAAAAGAAAAAAAAGCTCGTTTATTACAAAAATAGCAATAAAAATTGAGAAAACTCTACTCTACTGTTTGGGAGATATTGCACTCCACAACAATATCTTTAATTGAACTTTGAGCACACATATGAATATCTCCCTCTTCTTTCATTTTTATTTTTTAGCCACCATTTTTTCTTGGTTTTCTTATGGCAAACTCATTTGTTCTGGGTACAGCCCGGCCTCCATTACTGCGCACAGATGTTGAAAGGCTGTGGAGGAGTTTAAAGGATCTTGTTATCCGATCAGGAATAAAAACTGTTTTGTTTACCTGAAGCAATATGTTGCTCGATTTATATTCCTGAAGTCAATCCTCACCATACCGAGCGCCTTCACAGATCTTGGTTGACGCGGTCAGGCTGTATCCGACACAGAACTAAGATTGACAATGAACAAACGGTAGAGTTTTACCTCAATTTTTAATGCTAATCAGGGTTTTTAAACCAGGGCTAATGCATTTTTTTAATTGGTCGCTAGAGCATTATCTGCAAATTTACTGTCCTTTCTACAGAGGAAATAGAAATGTGAAACTATTTTTTAGTCTGGGCTCGAACCTTGATATCTGATGATACCAAATAGGAAATACGTCATAATTTCGAACAATTTAAGTTTAGTGAGACATCCTCGTCCGGTTAATGAATCATTTAAAAAAAGACATTTTTATCATTTAACTATCTTTTCCTTCTTTTATTCTCAAATGTTACTATATAACTTTCATAAAAATCTTATTTTTTGGTTTTATCTAGTGAAAATCAAAGCGATAAAAAGTAAATTTAAACAATTACCTTTAATTTTGGACAGATTTCCCAAAGTTCTCGGAAAGGCTTTGGTATGGTACTCCCCAAAGGCTTTCCATAAATAATCAAAGGCATTGTAGTAGCAACCGCAAATAAACAAGTCTTCTTTTAATTACACAACAACAAACAGGCAACACAATACGATGCACCGGTGTTAAGAAAAACTTAGGAGTGTCCGGTGTAAGCCGTAAAAAGTTGGATACGATAATTTTATTCCCACTAAAAATGAAAATTAAAAGGATAAGAAGCGGATAGTATAAAAAGGGTTATCGACGAGCCGAGTTCAGATTCCGTCCTTTACTGTTGCATTCGCTTTCGCACTAATTAAAAAGAATGGACTCACGATCCTAGAGTGGTGGCCAGTCTAGGAAGAAGCAAGACTGAATAATAGTTTTTTACTAACTGAGTGACAAAAAAATCGAAACTTTCGAAATACGAAAACATGTAACGTAATTTTTTTTTCAATTTTGTTATTCAATCATCCACTATAACCTTGCCACGGAAAAGTAGTATAAAAATAGATACAGTCTCCCTCTTCTTTCATTTTTAGCCACCATTTTTTCTTGGTTTTCTTATGGCAAATATTTGTAAATTTGTAAGTGTAGGTAATGTTGGGTGTTCGTGTTCATCATATCTCCGTTATTGTTTGTCCAGTGTAAATGGGATTGATATTTAATGACAAATTAAAATGCATAAACACTAAACATACAATGATAACAACAATAAAAACTTGATACACGTGTTGAGTTGACATATAGCAAGAATTTGTATTTTCTTTTTGTGATGTGAATTACAGAATATTGGTATGGTGTGTGTAAAACTAAAAATGTTCTCAGTGTCTCTTTTGTTTAAAAGTCAGTGCTTATTTGGTTTTGTTTCAGTAATTTCGCATGTGAGGATGGCGTTTTAAATCATCTGTTTTTGATCTTCCCAGAGTGCTGACAGACATGTGTTCTTGTACTGCTATTTGTCTACTCTTCTACTGACTACCACTATGGTTACCCTAGTCTACACCACTCTACTGACTCTCTTGTGGTGAAAGGGTTGTTTTTATAATGATGAGGGTTAGGATGATGAAATATCCTTCTTTTCTATCATTACTGATGACAAGGTCATTTTTAGAATGATGAAATATCCTCATCATTCTGGACCTTTTCATTGGGGAAATTTTAATGGTGTTATTGTTTTTTTATCCCCAACCCACACTTGCCACAAAGTTATGCATGTGGGACTGATTAGGATTTAATAGAGACATTGTGGTGATGTGGTGACTGTACTGAAGTGGTGCAGCTGTGAAGTGTGAATGCAAAGTTTTGATGCTAAGTAAATAAATATTTGTACAAGTGGGTCAGTGATTGTCAGCTATGTTAAAAGATAGAACAGTAATTGCCATCCCTCCACATCACTATTGTTGGACTAATACCATATTTGTAATTTTATTGCAATAATACTTTTTTTTTAGCTACAGGATGCCTTAGAGATAGAACATGCCTCATTTGCCCTGGAGGGAGTGAGACCACCAATATATCTAATGTTGTATTGAACAGAAAACAGAAAGTACTCAACATACTGTTACAAACACATGTATGGTAGCATGGGAGAACAAATGAAACAACAATAGCACCAATGAGGTGAAAGAGAAAGAAAATAAAAATTTGTAAATATAACATTCTTTTGTATTGCTGATACAGCAGATGCAGGCAGAATGTGTCTGTGTATTTATGGGCAAGGTGTGGAGATTTTGAATGTGGGTACAGCTGGTAAGGTCTGATGTTGATGTATTTGGTGGTTTGGTTGACCAAAGTAACAGTGGTGATCATGACAGAGGCCTGGAATGGATTAGTGAAGTATGATCAATGACTCTGTTACTTTTGGATTCTGGTCGGATGAGAGAACAAACAAAGGCATCAATAACCAACCTGTGAAGCAGCGCAAAAAGAAAACAAAATCAATGATTTGCCGTTGATAGGGAAGCAATTTGGTGTAAGGGTGTTGTTGGTAAGGCCTGAAGTTGATGGATTTGTCAGATCAGTTGAACAAGTTCATGGTGGTGACATCAAGAGAGAGGCCTGAAGTGTGGCAGTGAAGCTTGAATTCTGGTTCAATGGTAGTACAAATGAAAACAGCAATAACCACTCTATGATGCAGTGTGAAAAGAGAAAAAAATTGTTGATATATAGTTCTTTGTTGTTATAGTGGATGTGTTAGGAAGTTGATTTTAAAAGAAGGTGATTTTGAAGGAAATGAGCCTTGGTAAGGCCTGTAGTTGACAGATTTATCAGTTCGGTTGACTGAGGTCACAGTGGTGATGTTAAGAGAGGCCTGGAATGGATCAGTGAAGCCGCGTATCTGACTTTGCCAATATGGAGGATGCAAACAGAAAGTCTCTGTGGGCATGGTGTGGGTGTTTTGAGAAGGGTGGGTCTTGACTGAATATCTGTGTCAGGTCAGTTGACCAAAGCCATGGTGGCAATGTTAAGATCCTGTTGGGCAGAATGACAGCTGACCTACCAGCCCTGCTCTGTCTGTCATCCATGAGCAGCCTTCTTAAAAACAGATTGTAGAGACTCCTAAGCTCATCTTTTGTTCATGTTTTTTCTTTGGCCGCAACATTCATAGCTGGTTTATTTTATGCTATTTTTTAGATTTTTACAGAGATTTATTTTGTGGGATGGATTTTATACATGGAGCCCCTGCACACGAGACAACATTTTTATTTTAAGTTTTGCTTTCTTAATGCTCACATCCAGCTGAGGTGTAGAGTGAATCAGAAAGTGATCTAATTTGCAACAGAATATAACTACAAGGCTCAAAACTTATTTGACTACATACAAATGTACTAAATTCAACAAGGATCACTTCTCAAATGTAAGTCTCTCAATATCTGTTATGGTGGAACACACCTATTCTATAGTTAATAGACTCTCCCACCTATAATAAGTAGGAGTAGTAAGAGTAATGAGTCAGTCGATGTCGGACGACAGTTAGTCAAATACTAAAGTATCAGCGACCACAACTAGATTACTCTGCGTCATACCTATTATATCAAGTTCCTAACGTTTTGTACATCGAACCTATTTTAGGACTGACTTAGTACAAACACAAGCCTCCACTACGAAATCACTCCACAATAATATCTTTAATTGAACTTTGAGCACACATACATATGAATATGAATATCTCTATAGACACACTATTGTAACTTGTACTCACCAAGAAGCTCGATGTCGAGGAGGGAAACGATGGAGTTCAAACAGATGTGTGGCACTCAGTCAAGGTCAAAAAGCAAGGAATCTGTTTTTTCTTTGTCAACCAGTTTTTTTATGTTTGCTGTTGTAGTAAATCCTATCTGATTGGATGGATGAGACTACAATACATTTAAGTGAGACCATCTGGAAAGCTATAAAGGAAATCCTTTTCACCCTCCAGAGAGTTATTATACTTATTTCATTAAGACTGTTAGTCTGTTATAGTGCTACACTACTGTTACTATTACAAGGTAAATGTTGCTTGTAAGCAATGAGGCAGTTTGTTGCAATCTCAAACCATACCTGGGGAGGCTGTGAAGTGCTGTTACAACAAGCAAGAGTTCTATCTTTTTTCCTCCTTTCACATCGAGTTTTAAGTACAACGTTTCTGAGTTGCTTAGCTGTCCAATTTTCCCCCACCCCCCAATCTGTTGGCATAAAAAAATCTGACACACCTTCATGCACTGCTTTTGTATATTTTCTAAAGTTTCCCCCACCCCCCAATCTGTTGGCATAAAAAAATCTGACACACCTTCATGCACTGCTTTTGTATATTTTCTAAAGTTTCCCCCACCCCCCAATCTGTTGGCATAAAAAATCTGACACACCTTCATGCACTGCTTTTGTATATTTTCTAAAGTTTCCCCCACCCCCCAATCTGTTGGCATAAAAAAATCTGACACACCTTCATGCACTGCTTTTGTATATTTTCTAAAGTTTCCCCCACCCCCCAATCTGTTGGCATAAAAAAATCTGACACACCTTCATGCACTGCTTTTGTATATTTTCTATTTAGTTTTCTAAGCCATTAAAAAGTGTTGTTATTAAATGTTTGTATGTCAAATTTTATACTACCTTGCTCAAAGAAACTTTGCTGTGTCCACTATCAACTAATGTTACTATTATTAATATTACATATTTGGGAAGGATATTAGAATAATCAAGAACCTATACTAGCAGCAAACCATCTGCATATGGATAGAAAATGAATTCAGTAAAGATACAAAAATAGAAAGGGTTGTAAGATAAGAATGTATTTTCCCACCAGGCTTATTCAGTGAGGCAATTCTGAGAGAATTACTAGTCCTACCAAAATTCATTATTGGCAGCCACAATCTTAAGAAAATGCAGAGGACACAGTGTTAATAGCAGACACAGAAAGGAAACTACAAGAACTCCTACAGAAGGTAGTAAAGGAAAGCATGAAGAAAGGACTAAACATCAATTGCAAGAAGATAGAATGTTAGCAAAAGAAGGCATAAAAAAGATGTATTCAAAGATACATAAGTGAAAATTAACTTGATTGTTTACAAAAAATAAATTTTATATAAAGAGCTAATCCTAGCTGGTTTCAAAGTTATTTGTTGCATCTTGACTGAGTTTATGACAGCAGATATATGTGCTAAAAATTCTAACAACACACATGCAAGTCATTCACAGAGAGTCCTTTCATCATTCCTTTTCTTTTGCTGGTTTGGGGAGTTATATCTTCTGTTACTTAGTTCCCTATTCATATTATGCATGTCAACTGAGGGGTAAAGGCTTATGGTGAAATTTGGCTTCTTTAAAAATTTTGTTTGGAGTCTTACAGGCTCACTTATGTACTTTAACACACTATAGCTCATATTTTTGTGGTCTTGTGCCAGATGAAGATAAGCTCAATAAATACTTACATCCCCACATGACATTTTAGGTGAAAATTAATCTCAGAAATGTATTTGCGAAAATTGG
This sequence comes from Acanthosepion lycidas, assembly GCA_963932145.1. Lineage (NCBI taxonomy): Eukaryota > Metazoa > Mollusca > Cephalopoda > Sepiida > Sepiidae > Acanthosepion > Acanthosepion lycidas. The sequence goes on from OZ010600.1 coordinate 77,045,313, forward strand.
CACAGAAAGTTGGCCTTTAAATTCAAAATGAATGAATTCTTAGGAAATGTTATTTTCTTTTTTATGAATACAAATTGTATCCTTCTTATGAGACAGAATTTATAGCTTGTGGCACAGTAGAACAGACAGAGAAGGAAACAGTTATCATGATAAGTTCTTTGGTGGTTAGAGTGGAGTGGGAAGCCTGTCTCACTTTCTGGTGAAAAGGTAAAAGAGACTGACTTTGGAGCCCTATTTTTCCTGGGTTTATATTGATGTCAATAAGTGGTCAAGGAATGCAGGGAGTGCTCTTGGGATTGTTCTTCGCTTTTGTACTGGATCTTTGATCTTTTATTTCACTTATCCAAGTATCTGGATTCAGAAATTAAATTAGCTGATTTACCTGCCCTTAAGAATCCTGGTGTTAATGCTAATGAGGTTTTAAGGTGATGATCAGCAGGTGATACTTTTCAGGAGATTTAAGAAATATTTTTATTTTATTTTATTCATTATTGCATTTTTAACAATAAGATAAGTAAAGAAAATAAGGCAATCTTGGACCTTCAGGGGTGCAAAAAAAAAGGACAGTTTTCCCTTGACACTGCTATTAAAGCTTATATCACTAAATCATTATTATCTAGAAATAAAAAATCTAAAAATATATTTTAACTTTAAATAACCTACAAATGGTTGATGAGCCACAGATAACAAATCAATCAATGAACCCTTTATCCGTGTAGTGTATAGTGACTCAGAATGAGAAATCAGAGAGTCAAGTTCAAATTCCACTTGGGTTAGTGTTATGTAGTGGTTTCACAGTGGAGGCTTGTATTTGTACTACGTCGGTCCTAAAATAGGTTTGGCGTACAAAACGTTAGGAACTTGATATAATAGGTAATGACGCAGTAATCTAGTTGTGCTGGCTGATACTTTAATATCCGACTAACGGTCGTCTGACATCAACTGACTGACCCACTCCCTGAGCAACTGCTACTACTCCTACTTATTATAGGTGGGAGAGTCTATTAACTATAGAATAGGTGTGTTCTACTATAACAGTTAGTCACATTCATTTATGCACAAATACCTTTGGGAATCCATTTCCTCCCCCAACAATGGGTTAAATAGTACAACTTGCATCTGGAAAAATTATTAATATAATATTTTCTTGCAAAAAAAAAATTATTTTTACAATCCAAAATGTGTTACGGTTTTAAACAACTCCCAAAGGGTTGATAAGCCATAAAGAAAACAAATCAATCAATCAATTCTATATTTGTTAATGTGCATCAGTGGTGAAGGATTATTTGAGAACCAGGGCATGCAGTCCATTATGCAGGCTAATCACCAAGGTGGAGAGGAAAAAGAACAAACTAAGTCTCCAATCACCTGTGAATGTGATGTGAACTAATTTTAACATGAGAAAATACACTTCTAAGTAATTTTGGTTTATTCTTGTTCACAATTCATCAAATTAACAGTTTCTGCTTTAACAAGACATAGACATTTTTATTTTAATTTTTAAAAAATGTTTAAATAAGTTTCTTATCCCTTGACAAAAGGTGTCAGAAAATGACATTGATTGATGATTATAATTTTGACGTTAACTAAATTAATATTGTTTTCATTTAAATTGTTTAAATTACCCAAATGTTGTTTTAAGATAAATTTCAACCTTTTTTCTTTAAAATAGCACCAACATTAATACATGAAATTTGAATTTAAATACTTTTAATTTAATTTTGAAATTTGGGATTGCAGTGATTTTTTAAAAATATCTTTTAACAAAATTTAACATTATTAATGAAATAATATACAATATTATCAAGAAATTTTTTTTACATAACTTTAAAAAAAATAATTTTGAACATTTAAAATTCAATCTTAAAACATTGAAACAAATGAAAACTTACCTTTTAATCACAAAAATAGACTTCACCAGATGCCCCTTTTCACTCCACTGGTCAAAAACTTTCTGGGTAATGGTCACATGACTGAATCCAAGTTTTAAGAAGGGGTCAAGAATATTCTCCGTGGGTTAAAACTTTTTAAGAATCAGTAAAAAAAAAAAAGAACTTCTGATGTAACATGAAAGTCATCAGACATTCCCTATATACTCTTTAGAACCAAATAATACAAATTTGTTTTGTCTAAATCTGTCCTTTGACTAGCCACACACAATAAAAACATCATCACTTCTGTTGAGAGTGTCTGCTGGTTTAATATAGCTGGAAAGCAAGCAAAAGAACTTCTGCTTTTCAGTAGTTTTCTCTGTGACTCCCTCCTCCATTACACACACACTTTATTATTCTGTCTCTTTTTTTTTTTTTTTATTTATGCACCCAGCTTGAAGTGAATAATAAAACAGGGAAGGCTAAAGCCACACCCTTTTCTAACAAAAGCAAAAGAATTTCTGCTTTTCGGTGATTGTCTCTCACCCACTCATTATTATTTTGTCTTACATGCTCCCTACTAAAAAGGGTAGTAAATTCATTGCTTTCACTTGTGTATTTTCTTGCTAAACAACAAGTGTTTTCTCTACTTACATTCCCTAAATAATATCGCTTATAACAGTTACCCTAAGAAATGAAGAAATAGGAAATACAAAAAAATACAAGTACAAAGTGGAAAATGAAAATTATCAATAATTTTATATTACACAAAATTATTTAATGTAAAGTATGCAGTGCATGCGTTGCATATATGGACACTTCACCCCTGATGTGCATCTGTTTCACTGCCTCAACAAACAATTGTTACATTCATGTTCAATAAATACATAGATAAAGTACTTTCTCTGAAATATATATATACATGTCCTTGTCTTTATTCACCCATGTACGTAAGTGTTACCAAATCAGCAATTCTACTACTTCTATGTACCGTGCCCCTACAAGATGTGGAAAATCATAGCTTTCCACAACTTTCCTGTCCTTTCTAACCTTTAGTAAAGTTGTAGCCCTTAGTGAAGTCTTTTTACTATATTTCCTAATCCCTGTCATTCCAACTAGTTACATAAGTTCAGCCGGAAAGCAAATGTTCTAACCTGACTACCAGATGGTGAGAAACAATAGAAATGGATTGTATTTTAACATACTTATTTATTTTTTAAACAATTGAATAATTCTGATAATAATAGAGAAAATAAATAATCTGAAAAAAAATAGCTTGTTATTAAAACAAACATGACTTCATGAATTGAAAGGGAAGGAGGGCAGCAGAATGTCTGCAGATTTAGACTCAGGCTTTCACATTAACATACTTGCTAACAATTGAGCCTGATACATTGCTTTTAGCAACATTATCAAACAATGTTATTGGACAGATTACCAAAACACTGTTCAACTCTCAGCCTCTGATAATATAGATATAATTCAAAAAGCTGAGGAACATTGTTTTGTCTATTTTGAGATGTCACTGAACACTCATTGCCACTTTTGTAATGCCAATGAATACTCGTTGTCATTTTCATAATGCTCATTGTAGTAGAGACTTTACAATCGCAGATACAACTATAGTAAGGCCACTGAACAATACTGGTGTAAGATGCCTTTGAATAGCATTCACACTAATAGTACTTGCTTGATAATACTCACTCGAATAGTGATAAAAAAAAAATAGTATAGTGAATAGAGTAGAGAATAGCGGTTCGAATAGTAATTGAGTAGAAATAGTAATCCGAATAGTAATAGAGGATAGACTAGAAATGGCGATCAATTAGACGTCACGTGACTTCCTACTTATGCGTTTCCTCTATGATCAAATGGTCTATATAATTCAATAATGGGATCACCTGTGTTTGCTCACTGGTGATCTATGTTCAAATTCAAGTGTCATCAGTTGACAGTTGAATCCTATATAACAGTCTACATGACCTCTGATGACAGGAAGCACAAATCACAACATTGACCTAAGCTAAAAAGATCAGATTCTATTCATTCTTACCAATTCTATGTCACCTGAGTAAATAACAGGCATTAAAAACGTTAACATCTCTAACAGACTATGCTTTGGCAATCAGATTCAGTAAGATTGTTTTAAAATGTTACTTGAAGCATCATATTCTGTTCCTTGAATTTTGTTTGAAATACCATATTCAGTTGCTTGAATGTTGCTTGAAGTACCATATTCTGTTGCTTTGGATGTTGCTTGATGTACTATATTCAGTTACTTGAATGTTGCTTTAAATGATGTTTGAAGTACCATATTCAATTGCTTGAATGTTGCCTGAAATGTTGCTTGAAATACCATATTCCTTGACATAAGATTCCCCCACATTCTTTCTCTCCAAAAATAGCTTCAAAAAATAGTCTAACATGCAAAACTGTGATATCTGGTAGGCAACATTTCCCCAAACACCATAGACTACAAGTAAATCCATAATTCAAAGGGTCTGTAATGTAATCAATCCTAACCTTTCATCTAAACTTCAGTCACTTTCTGCTTCTTGCTTTCTGGATTGTTGGCAATCCTCTTCGATAGTTTCAGTCTTTAAGAACTCAGGTGAACCATCTGTTCTTTAGATTGGTCTATTAGCCTTCTACCTATTTTTGGCAAAATACTAGAGGCCCTAATCAACTCTGAATTGGTTTAGCATCTCACATTGCAGGGTTTTTCTTCAGATAAGCAAAAAGACTTTGATTCTCTAGGTCAACTGCTAATGTATTAATGACTAGCTGAGATACCCAGTGTTGTCCAGGTGTACATGGTTGCAATTGTATAACAGCACTCCCCTGTTGAGAAATGTCTATCTGCATCCCCACTTGCATGCATCATCTATTGATATACTATGCTACTCCCCCCCCACTCTTTTTTATATTCTTCACAAGTGTTTGCTTCTTCTTGATAGAGGAATTCCATCAATAAAACCTTCCTGTGTAGTTGTTGTTCAGGGTAAAAATCTGTCAATGTTTTAGATATTCAGTAGATTTCCTATGGCTGTAATAACTTTCAAATAGTATCGTATTGTTCACAAATCTAATAACCAAACAAAACCGGGGATGAAGCATCAGAGCTTGATTCGACTGCAAGTTCAAACACATGAACACCCCCACCTTTTCTTTCTTTGCACGTTTACTGTAAAGCTGTGGTTAATAAGAGGTTGTTCAGGATATTTTCCCTTTTAACGCTTCAATAATCCTTCTCAAACAATTTTTTGCGTTAAACTGCCAATTTAGGATGGAATCATATGAAGAAACTATTGGCTAAATGGCAAAAGCTGATTTTGGACCTAGTTTGGCGCAGATTTTGTCTATTTAACTAAAATAATCTAAACCAAACATTCATGCAAGATTATGTGTGTCATATGTAATTTACATGGTAAATTTGAAAAGCATCAGATGAAAAACTAGAAAGTTATGGCCAAAAACTGGCTTTTTGAACAGTCTTTCAATTATACACGGGGAAGCGAGCAGGACTAAAACCAAACTATCTTATTTCTTGCATGATGGCAAATTTTTTTGTAGCCTGTTTGAAGAAAATCAGTTAAAAAATTAGGAAGTTATTCAAGTTTTTATTTTAAGTAGTATGAAAAACCTGATTTTTTCACATTTTTTTTTGCAATTCTTTGTGCAATGTCAACGTCGCAGGAAAACTATCAAGCACTCTACATAAACCTCATAACATGAGCTATGTTTTGCCTTTAAGTGCAAAGAACATCAGCTCATCCAATAAAAATTTTGTCCACATGTAACTTTGCCTTGGTTTTTGCAAAAAGTTGTATCCAGCTTCAGTTTTATCAATTTTTCTGCAAAACCCAAGGGGCTAGGAGATTGAAAAGTTGATCTTGACCTATCTTAGTAAATTTGCAATATGTGTGTACAATTTCATCAAAATCAGTAGAGAAATGTAGACATGCATAAATAGCATACACATGCAGATAGATGCACACACAGACATCAACTATTTTATTAATACAGATTATTACTGAAAGAGTCTATCAAGCTTTAGATAAGAATGGTAAAGCTCAAGCTGTTGCTTTAGACATCATGAAGACATTTGACAGGGTTTGGCATAATGGCCTTCTACACAGGTTGAAAGGTTATGGAATTTCTGGAAAAATTTTTGAATTGATTCAGACTTTCTGATCAAATTATGAAATGAATCTAATCCTGACTGGCCAATGTTCTAGATTTTTTGCATTAATACAGAATTCTACATTGTACCTAATTTTCATTAATTACCTTCCTGATCACACAACTATTTACTCGTCTTAATAGTAAGTCTAATCAGTTTGATAAGGTCAAATTGGCAGCTGATCTCAAAAATGACCTACAATCTGCTGTTAACTGGAGCAAGGAATGACCTGTTAATTTTGATGTCTTTAAAAAAAACTACTATTAAGCATCTGAGAGATCCCTTTCTGCCTTCCATCAGCATGGTTGATGCTAACCTCCAAAAGAGTGACACATTTCACTTTATCAGCCAAAGTTCTTTAACATAAAGTGGAAAGATTATATTGAATCAATTGCTAAGTCTGCTGCTAGGAAAGTTTGTTCACTGTGTCATACTAAACAATTTTTCTCTCCAGAATTTATCTTACATATTTATAAGTCTACCATTCGGCCATGCTTTGAATATTGCTGCCACATATGGCCTGGTTCTCCTTCAATATATTTAGAGATTCTTGATTAAATACAAAGAAGAATCATCAATATTATTGTTCGTGTAGAAAATTTAACAACTCCCCAAACTGAGTCATGGCTTTATGAACAAAGTGAGATAATTGAACATTGTAAAAACATACTTTATACAAGAAACACAATACATAACGAGAAGGAAATTAGAGGATTGCTAAAAATGTATTCTTTTAGCAGTTAAAAATCAAAGCATCGGGGACAAAATCCAAATACATATCTGTTTGAAGTAGATGATAAACTTATCTGAAAGATGTACCTAAAACACGTCCATTCGTGCACAAAATCCTATCTCACACCTAACTTTGGGTCATGTCCACTATCATCCATTTAATAGACTCTTCTCATTATCAGCAGGAGCCATCTACCAAAGGGAGATAACCTATATTTTTTATAATCCTGATATCTCAGCTTCAGTCACTTTCCCACTGCCATAATGTAAATTCCCTGTGCCATATTTATAAATATTTTCATAGTAATTGTTCTAATGAACTTTCCTCTATGGTAACTAGACTTTATGAATTTAAGCATCTCATCATTTTACAATTGAAATGGTTAGTTGTAACCATAATTTCTATGCTAACAGTGTCTTTTCTCATACTTTTCACTTGTGGAACTCTGTTCCAGCATCTTGCTTTCCAGCCAACTTTGATTTTCAAAAATTTAAATGCAGTATCAATTGTTATCTAATGTCTTCTTGATTCCTTTTATTGTTCTTGCTCCTTAATAATGTTTTTCTTTTTTTTATTTTTTCACACTCAGTAAGTACTTGTGTCCTAATGACTTTATTGCCTTGCTTGGGGTGAAATGAATTTAAAAAAAATCAAAGTAGAATAGATATCCGTTGATCCTGGACTTAAAGACAACAAGAATGTAGTTGTCAGGGAAGCAGTTGCTTGGGAGTTTGTTCTACAAAGTAACAGTTCTGAAGCAGAAGCTGTCTGAGTGGAATTTGCTTTTTATCAAAGAAACACGAAGGCTATGGGAATGATTTGTCACTGTAAACATGGCATGGCAGGTGCTAGCTATGAAGTTCTGAGCTAATCGATCTAAGAAATGTAACTCATCCTATTAATTTTTTTTTTTTTTGATAAGTATTTCTTTCCTTTTAATTTCAGTTGTTTTTCATCTTGTAGTATTAGTAGTGATATTATCTTGAATTTTACTCTTATGAGATGAGGTATTGACAATTATTAATTTTTTGATATTTCTTCCATCTTAACATCAGTTGCTTTTCATCACAACTATTCATAATGTCATTCTATGGCCATTAATAAAGTGTACAGATTAAAAATAAAGAATTGGTTCTTGGCAAAACTTGAACTCACATACCTTTTTCCTTGCAAGACTACTTTCAGTGTGACAGTTTTCCCCATCCTGAGCTAGAAAAACCAACAGTTCCAGGTAAAATCTAACTCTGGTAGCCTTATTTCTTATTTTCCTTGAATATTTGGCATGTTATTTTTGATGTTTTGCTTATATATACTAGGTGTATTAATAGTAATATTTTATATATATATATATATATATATATATATATATATATATATATATATATGAATAAAGACAAAAAGAAAACTTAGCTAACACTTTTTGTCCTCTGACGGACTTTATCAAGGCAAATGTAGGGATTTTATTTTGCAACATATACAAGAGCAAAAAAAAAACAAGAGTTATTAGTTTTTCAAAATTTTAGGTATAGGTGTGCTCATGAATATTAAGTTAATGGAAAAGTCAGGCAAGTTTATGGTAGGCATTAAGTGATACAATTTGATGTCTAATAAACTAAATTCAGTAGGTGATTTTTTTTTTTAGATTTAGTATTTAAATTATTTTAGATTGGAATTGATTTATGTGTTATATATTTTGTATAACATGAGGCTATATATTTAACTACTTTCCCAAAACAAGATACATTACCACAAAAATACTAAAAAACAGTTAAATCCATAACCTCATGGCATCCAAAATATATAACATAAATCAATCCCAATCCAAAATAATTTAAATATATACTCTAGCTGAAATTTATATATATATATATATATATATATATATATATATATATATATATATATATATATATATATAGAGAGAGAGAGAGAGATAGATAGATGTATGAAAAATAAGTGAATATTAAAATGAAATTACTACTTCAAAAATTAATAACAGATTTGTAATTATCTTGAAAATAAATTAAGAGAATGACACAAAAAGGAAACATCACACACAAAACAAATTAAAGATAATTTATTTAAAAATTTATAAAAATGATATATCTTTGAAACTCAGTTTTTATCAAACTCACAGTTTATTCAAACTCACAGAATTTCTTGTTTTGGAAACAAGAAAATCTGTAATTCTGTGAGTTTGAATGAAAAATATTATACATGTGTTCTGTTTAATGAATATGTTTCAATATGGCAGGACTTTTCTTGTTCCTTTTTTCATCTTCAGTTTATTCTAAAAAAAAAAGAATCAGATTATGAATCATTAGAAGTCAATTTATGGTTAGTTGAAAAAAAAGTCAGGTTGTTTTGTTTTTTTTCTATATGAAAACTGTTAAAGTTACAACATTTAGAGAGAATGATTGAAAAATTGCAAAAAGGTTTAAAAATCTAAGTCTTTGTTTTAAAATTTTTGATTTTCATACAGTTTCATGATTTAGGGGACAGCATGCATACAGAATACTTGCTTTGTCTATTAGTTTAAAAAAAGTCATTGAAATTCAAATTTTGTTCAAGCAATTGAATTCCTCCTTCATTTTGTTGATGTTAAAATATTTCAACTGATTAATTTGGTAGCCATCATCAGTTATATATATTAATAATAAAAACCTTATTTCCTCAGAAACATGGCAACAGAAATATATTAATGATCACATTTACTGTTGCCATTTTTATGAAGAAATAAAGTTTTTTCTCTCTTTTTTCCTCATGTATTATATGCCTGATGAAGGCTGAAGAATATCTCAATCAAAACATTGTGTTAATAACATCAAAAACACAAAGGTGTTCAATTGCCCAAATCAAATTTGGAAATCGCTAAGTTGGCACAGTTTAAAAGAAATATTTTTGTAGAGTAATTGGCCATGGTTAAGTGTAATTGTCAAAAATGCTCAACAAATGGAAATGACAATGTTTCCAATAAACAATAACAAAAGAAAGAAAAAGAACAGAAAAAATAATAACAAGCAAACACTATATATGCAAGACAAAACTAATCAAAGCAACAGTAATAAGGCAAAAAGTTCCCAAAGTAAAAATGGTGTTAACACGCAAAAGAGATACAGTCAAGTGATTGTAGTGCCCTGACTTGAAGACAAAAAAGAACAAAAATATGGTGGATGAGACCAAGAAGTGGTCTATTTTATTGGATATGAAGAAATCCCAGAATGCATCTGTTGGAGAGAGGGTGCTTTTACTGATCATTCCATACTGATTGGAACCAACAATTTTATACTTGTGATGATTAATAAGTTTAAGATATGACACAAACAACTGGCTGTAGAGTTAATATGTAGTATCAGCAGCAACTGATAGGTACCTTTATAAACCCATACTTTCAAAAAGAAATTATCTTGTTTTTTCTTTCTCCAGTAAGGATTGCAGTCCCTAATGGAACACTCTAGCCAGTCAGTAAGTAGTACTTTTCTTTATTAGGAAACATACACTTTTGAACTAAGACACAGTTGTTAACAAAATCATGCCTTTTACACAGGCAAACTTTTACTATATTCCTATTTTTATTTATATTCAGATTGTTGTCCCCATCTTTATTGTTATTATCACAAAGTTTCGACACAACAGCCTTCTGAACTTCTTGTCAAACAAGATAACCTTCTGGAAATTTAGAATTGAATTCTTTACTTGATCTATAAAGGTAGATTGTCTGCTGTCCATGTCTAAGAATAGTTAATCTTCTTATTTAGTATTTTTTTTATTATTTATTTATTATTATTGCCTGTTGTATTTAGCCTAAGTCTACACTACTAGATCAAAGGATTGAACTCACAATTACTATGTAACCAAATTCATGAACCAATACTTTAATCCACTAGGCTATTATCCTACGAGACAATCCTGAGTTTAGAACTAGGAGCATTAAACATGTCTGCCTACTGTTGATACTGAAACTCAAGCCTATGGAAAAATCTCTGCAAAGTCAAGCCTAACATAAAGAATATGACAAAAAAAAATGTGTATTCAATCCCTTGCAGTTGTGCTAAAAATACAAAAGTGAAACAGCTTTTTACTAAAAGTAAGGCTGGAGGAACAACAAAAGGTGTAACTAGGTTCAAAACAATGAAATCAGTTATGGCTGATCATATAGTGGATTAAAGTGTTGGTTTATGAATTTGGTAGTAATTGTGAGTTCAATCCCTGAGCCATGTAATACAGACTCAATGAAAATGAGATGAACATTAACTAAGCAGTCCATGGAGAGCAGAAACTAGTTAAATATTATGAAGCAAGGAAAAATGTTGAATAAATTTGGGCAAACATGGACATTCATGACCACAATAAAATGGAGAGTTAAAAGGATAGTTTTTCCCATGTCACTGCTTTTACTTTAACTACCTTCCCTCTTTGGCAATGTTTATTATTTTAAAAAGCAATGATTAGAATTGGAATAAAACACAAACATGATGAAAGTGAATTTATGCATATTTTTTGTTCCTGAGAATTTACAATAAAAATATTAAACAATATTTATTTATTATTAGGTTGGTGCAAAAATAATATCGTTTTTTGACGTTAAAAAATACGTCAAAAAACGATATTATTTTTGCACCAACCTAATAGATAGTTTATTTACAAGAATAATGTTATATTTGCAACATTCTAAAAACCAATACAATTCAAACTAATGCAACGCAATATTTATAATTTACCATGTTACAAAGAACTAAATATGAAAACAATTTTTTGTTCATAAATTTATAAACATTTACTAAATTATTAAAATATATGAACCAACTATGAAGAAATCTTTATTATTTACTATTTTATAAAGTTTGAATCAATTGGCAATTAGTTGATGTTTTGCGAACCATTCTGATAAAAAATATAAATAGTACAAATAAACAATCTAATAGTGTTTATTATTTTTGTTGTAAATTGCCAAGAACAAAGAAAATGTATAAATTTACTTTCATATGTTTCAGTTTTATTCCAATTCTAATCATCACTTTTTAAAACAATAAACATTACCAAAGAGTGAAGGTAGTTAAAATAATAACAGTATCAATAGAAAAAAATGTCTTTTTAACATGAAGGTCCATGTTTGCTAAAATTTGATTAGTGACTCATCTCAAAACCTCAGATTTGCTCCTAAACACAAGATGACACAATTGGAATCTGTGACCTCTCAAAACTTGCAAACAAATCAACATCATCATTGCATTATATTTGATTATAACATGAAATATCTTAATTATTATTTATTCCTGACTAGTTTATCTTTCATCATATTTTGCTTGCATTTTTTTTGCAACACTCAAGCAGTTTTATATCTGATAACTGTTAAATGAATATATGCACTTTTTAACTATTTTCTAAAAGAGACTAGCTTCATAATATTTTCAAGTTGGATCATGTATGGCTAAAATCCTTTGCTCATATCAACAATTGTTAATGGGCTAACATCATAATACAAGTTACTTACTGCTATCTTAGGTTCATTTGGAGCAGACCCGAGTTTATTGGACCAAAGACACATCATTGAATCTTCACCTCCAGTCACCAAGCTGTTGCTCTGAAAACAAATAAATAGATTTTATACAAAAGACAACATGAAAAGGAGCTTCTTTCAAGCAACTCTTATCTCTGTTCTATTATATGGCTGCTCAGCTTACACCCTTACTTCAAAACTGGAAAGAAGATTGGATGATGCCTACACTCACATGCTAAGAGCGGCTTTGAATATCACTTGCAGAGATCATCTGATCAATGACCATTTGTATGGAAACCATCGTCCAATAGCAGATATCATCAAAGAGAATAGAGTCAAATTCGCATTGCTGGAGAGCTAAAGACAAAATTGTTGGTGAAGTTCTTTTGTAGGAGTTTACACAAGGAGAAGCTGGCAGAGGACAACAAGCCAAGACCTATATCAAGCAGATATATGACAACAAATTGTAATCCCTGTCCTGTTGATTATGATGAACAATAGAATTGAACAGTAACGGATAGTCATGGAAATCCATGCAAGCAGTACAGCTGGATGATCATGAAAACACATACAGCATATTATATTAAAAGAAATGAAAAATGCATCTAATTCTTGCTAATAGATTATAGAAAGTACAGTAAATGAAATAAACAAAAGGAACACAATGATTATTTAGCAATGCTGGCAAACTAAGAAATATACATATGCAATGATAATCACTATATATATATATATATATATATATATATATATATATATATTTTACAGAAAAAAAAAAAATTATCTCAACATGTCTATTTCAAGGGATTCTGTACGTGGCTATCATCAGCCCCTAAGTGTCTGTCTCAGAGCATTGTTTTAAATTTATTTTCAATGTCCTCTGGTAGACAACTGGCTAATGAGAAAGGGCTTGTGTTAGCAACTAGTGGAGGGCATAAGGTATTTTATTCTGGGGGAAGCAGTCTGGGGTTGGAGTTTATTTATGGCTAGAACCTTCCGTTGTTTGTAGTTTAATATCAGTTCCTACTATGTGGCGTTTCTTATACAAGCCCCAAGTATGTTTTCCCGGGATTCGCAGTAAATAGTTTTTGTATTGGGTTGGTGCAAAAATAATGACGTTTTTTGACGTTAAAAAATAAGTCAAAAAACGTCATTATTTTTGCACCAACCTAATACTACAAGTATCCAATATTATCAACAAGCAATGGGGGATTTAAACTTAAACCTGTTAAGATTAATGTAAATTAGTTGAATTATAGATATATTACATTAATTTACATTAACAGATTTATTTCATTAATAACATTTATTACATTAATCTTATATATTTATATATATATTATATATATTACATAATTATATATGTTTATATTATATATATATTACATAATCTTATAATATATATTTATATATCTATATAAAACATCACCTCCTTCTCTCTTTCTCCCACAAAAGTAAATAATAATTTTTAATTATTTTTTTATTATTTATGTTATTTACTTATGTCAATAAGTTTTTTATAATTAGTGGTAATATTACTTTTATTTTATTATATTACAGTTGAGAATATAAATTTATATTATAGATGACAATATTCAAATTATGAATTATAAATATGATGATGACATGTTGACAAAACAGTGAAATAAATCACAAATGGAAACACTTTACTTACATGAGCATCCCACATCAGACATCGAACTGTGGCTTTGTGTCCACCAGTCAAAGTGGAAAGAGTTTTTACTTCATCTTTGCTAGATAACTGCAAAATGCTCAGATCTCCTCTAATAAAATAAAAAATTATAAGAAATTAATTGCTTATTTGAATGATCAGAACATACAAAGATATCAAGTTCACAACATTCACATTATATATATATATATATATATATATATATATATATATACAAACAAGTTTGATTAAAAAGAACCAACAAGGTCTGTCTGTTTAATTTTTTATTGTATTTTTGTCAATTTTCAAATAAGGTGTTGAGTATTGTGCTCAAAGTTTCAAATAAAATGTCCAAAGTTCATACTTTGTTATTTTTGTTCAAGTACTTTCAACTTTCACAGTCATTATCAAGAACCGATGTGGTGTTTGTGTAGTCCTTAGAATTCTTTTGTCTACATCCTGGTATCCTTTGGGAAGCTGGAAGTTTGAAATGGTCTATCGTAGCATCATGTGTAATGGCTATTGGGAATGAGGCCACACAAAAAGATTGCAATTTTTTTATTTATTAATTTAATCTAAATTTTTATTTTATTTCATTTATTATTTTTGCATTATTATAATAAGATATGTGTGGACATTAATTATATCAAATGTACTTTAAGATACCTCCTCTTGTGGGGAATGATATTTTATTTAATGTGGGCTGTTTATTTTGTATAATAATAGCTTCCAGAGTTTTGAGACTTTCCTTGCATTGCGTGCTGTGATTTTGGTGTTATCTACTAGTATTTGTCTTATATTGATAGTCATATTTTGGTCATTCATGATGTGCTGGTCGATGTGTGCATGGATTTCACTAAGAAAAAGTGCTTTGAACCCTGCTGGAGAGCATATTTGATCCGAGGTTGAAGTTGGTTAAGTAAAGAAATAAATTAGACACTGGTTTGGAGAAATGACAAAAGATTTATTTTCATTTACAAGATATGAAAGTCGTATAGTATAGCGTTCCAATAAATGGTGTATGAAGTGCAAAATGAGAGCATGAAAAAGGAATATGCTTAATCCAGCTGACTGCTTGTTGGCTATCTGTTTAGGTTTGTCATGTTGATAGTGGAATCTGTTGTCTTTCTGTGTTTGCAGGAGCTTCTTTTCACAGCCTAATGGTTGGACAGGCAGTCAGCTGTGCCCTTCGGCAGCTCCTATAGTTAGCATATGTGTGTGAAGGCCAATAGATGTAATAATACACAGTTTAAAATAAAAATGGAGCATTTATTTCAAATATGGGTATCCACTAAAACTAATGTCTGAAGTAATATATATATATATATATATATATATATATATATAGGAAAGAGAGAGAATTAATAAGGTAATTTTGGATTTAGTATACTAATTATTTGCTCTGTAATAATAAATACATTGAGCTGCTTTTGTTTTCATATTTTATATTACTAAGATCCACTTGGATTATATGCCAACAGGTTTATTATCTTTACTATATATATATATATATATATATATATATATAGAGAGAGAGAGAGAGAGAGAATGTTATTTGCAGACAGTACTGTTACACTGTATCACAACTAGTCATCTAAATGCCTGAAGCCAGGACTGAAACTCAACCAATTTGGTGTCAGTCAGAGTTTCTACCTCTAAGCCATCATCACTCAGCAGAAAGAAACAGCTAATTCTGGTGTATTGTTTTTATGAATGTAAACAAACACCAGTCAGCCAGACTCCAATTCATTTTACTGAAGAGCTTTGCATATATATATATAATGATTCTGCACTCTTGCCCACCCCCCAACAACTAAATCCTACCATCAGTCCAAAACAAATGAAACTGTGATATATCATACTACACCACATATTGCCTGTCTTTCAACATCCAATGTGCAATGTCATAAGTTCAGATGGGACACTGTGCCTAGTGTAGTGGTTTTAACAGGAGCATCCTGTTTGATCTTTTGCTCCCATGATTCATCTGATATCTTCTGTATTTGTATGTGAATGTGATTTGAGCCATTTACTATAGACAATTCTAGCAAAACACCTCTGGTCACAATCTTTAAGGACCTGTGGTTGGTCACAGTACCGTTCACAGTGAGTGGTATTGCTTTTCAAAATGGAATGTCTCTTTTGTCTGGGCCCCACAATCAGACCCCATTCAAATTTTGATAATTTATATCCCCTTGCAATGAACAGCCTAGCTATTTTTCATATTGGCAACAATTTAGAGCGCAACTGCTGACATAGGTATATTTTGACACATCAGCATGCATGCATATATATATATATATATATATATATATATATATATATATATATATATATATATGCAAATATAAAATAAAAATACCTATTCAATATAAAAGTAAATAATGAATATGTACTGAAATTTTTATTTAAATTAGATAATTCCCTGAGTTTTGGTAATTTAAAAAATGTGCTGCCTTTCTCCCCAATATATTGGGAAACCTTGAAATCTACATGTAGTAGAGAGGGGGGCCCTGTATCAAAGTTTCAGTGGGTGGCCCCTAAGACTCTAGTGCCAACCCTGACTAGGCTATTTAAAAACATGACTAGTTTTCAGATTAAAGTCTTCATTTTGTATATATATATATATATATATATATATATATATATATGTGTGTGTGTGTATGAGAAGGTTTTCAATAAAGAAGATATAATTAAGTCTTTTTCCCCAGGAAAGTCTAATAATATTATAACAAAAGAAAACCTATGCAACAATCACTTTACCACTGCCATAAGTTTGCTTCTCTGTGCATTTTCTATAAATACTTTCATGGTAATTGTTCAGATGAGCTCTCTGCTATGGTACCTAGACTTTTTGAATTTAAGCACAGTACTAGACTGGCATCAAGATCTCATCAATTTACAGTTGAACTAGCTAGATGTACCATAAATTCTATGCTAACAGTTTCTTTTCTCACACTTCTCACTTGTGGAACTCCCTTCCAGCTTCATGCTTTCCATTTTAAATCCAATGTCAATCACTATCTAATGTCCTCCTGATCACTCTTACTGCTCATTTTTAATGTTTTTGTTCCTAATTCTTCCACACCCTGTAACCCCTTGTCTTTGTGGTTTTACTCTCTTACATGGGATGATAGTGATTAAAAAAAATGAAACAAAACGTAAGACTTACTTATGTGTTCCACCAAGTATTAACCAGTCATCAGAATCTGTACTGCCAATATAGTTGACAATATATTCAATTTTATCCTACAAAAAAGTCGCAATAAGTGTAAAAAATTTTTAATTATTTATACTTCAAAAAACATGTTTATAATCACATAAAAGTAGGTCCATGAAATTGCTAAAAAATTAGTATACTGTGATGAAAACATGCTCCAAATATAATGAAAACATAGTTTTATCATCAAAATTGATTCAAAGCCCAACAATTACATGTACTAATGAATTTTACTACAATTATTTTTTTAATCTTATCCTTTACTATTTACACTATTCAGACTGTTGTCCTTACCTTTAGTGTTACATTCACAACATTTCAACTGTTGTATGCTCCAACTTTCTTCATGTAATATTTGCTGGAATTTCAAACCAAACCCTTTATGTAGTTCCACGGTGGGCAGATTGTTCTAATCCTACATACCATGCTTTTGGATATCTCAGTTTTAGTTAATTTGCCTTGATAACATTTTTTTTGTTCTCTCTGCTGAGGCCAAGAACTGAGCTCACAACTCTTTGGATCAAGTCACTTTTTGAATCAATCAACCAACACTTTTATCCAATGGACCATGTTATTCTTTACTATATCCATAATTCACAATTCAAATCATTTTGTCTTCCCATAGTGAAACTGAAGACCCTCTTAGTAATTTTTAATGGGAAGCATTTTTCTGTCTCACTTGTGGATTTAATACTGCATTTCATATTATCACACTATTATCAGTCAAAAATATTAAATCCAGGTTCCAAAGTTAGTTTTACAAGTATTAACATAAAAACAACCAGAGGTATGGTTATTTATGGTCGTTTCTCCTCTGCAATGGTTCTGCTGTTTTAGTATAAAAAAAAAATAAGATCATGGAAGATTGCTTATCCATGTTTTCCTAACAGCAGCTTATTTTGTTCACTTATAATAGTCAATGTGATGCCACAGAAGGTTGTTGCATTACTGCCCTCTAACAATAATCAGAGGTGGTGTGATATTTGAAAGCTTCTTCCTATTTTACCTTTGACTTTAGAGTGGCAACACACATTGTCTTTTGCTCCAATAGACAGGAGACACATAAGTACTTCAGAGACACAGACTTAAGATTGCATTGAACTGTTCATAACCTCAATTTCATTTCTTTCTTTATTCTTCTGTAACATGTCTTGTTAATATATTTATTAATTGTTGTTTATTTGAATTTCATGTATTATGTCATATTTTTACCCAGACTCACATAAGTCCATCAAATTTATGGGACAAATGTGGCAGGAGGCATACAATGATAATACGTTTCATTCCCATTCCTCTGTAGTGGGTTGAGTTTATGTTTTACTATTTTAGCCTTTTTAAAATTAAAATTTAGGCCAGTTTTGTTTCTATGGGATACTGAGGAAATTAATATGGGTTATCCCAATGGAGCTCTCACATGGGTTAATAAATGAGTGACTTTCTAAAGACTTGCATTTATGGACACATTTACCCTGACAAACAAAACATTCATGTGTGGCATGTAGTATCTACCAAATTACCAAACTTAGACTCTCTCACCAGCTCTCTTTTATCTAATCAAGCAGCTCCTGCAAATTTTGTTTGACCAATCATGGGTGTCTTGAGGCTAGAAAAGCTCTTGCTTTTTGGAGAAGTTGTTTAATCATTGCCTGAAGGTCTATGGAAGTTGTCAACTCTATGCCCTGTTTTCAAGAATGCAGGTGAGCACTCAGCCCCAATACAATATCAATCCATCAGTCTCCTTAAAGTCACCAGTAAACTCCTTGAGTTTATTATCAACAAAAAGGTTATTGATCACCTCAACAGAAACAACCACCTGAGCAACAAATAGTATGTATTTCACTCCTCTAGGTCCACTGCTGATGTATTAACTGTCATTACACTCAGAATCAGAAATGCACTTGATAATAAATTCATTACATGAGCAATCACCTTAGATATCTCAAAAGTCTTTTATATCACATAGAATAGAAGGATGAGACACAAATTTTGCAGCTATGGCATCACTGAAAGATTCATTTCAATTATCACGTCCTTCTTATCGAGTATGTCCATGAAGGTCATTTTTAATTGTCAATCTTTTGAAGCCCAATGGATCAATGCAGGTATACCCCAAGGTGCCTCTCCTTGGTTCTACTCACTTTCTGCTTTATACTAACAATCTGCCCAGGATCATTCTTAGACTATGAGTAAATAACTATGCACATGATACCACAGTTTATGGGTGCATTCTAGATGATCAGAGCCTGGCAGCCGATCTCTCCTCTGACCTTGCTCTAACAGCTCAATGGGGTAATAACTGGTTTGTAACATTCAAGATCTCTAAAACCAAGCTGTAACATTCAAAAGTTTAAGTGTTTACATAGCCTTGTGGGAAATTAATCATTTTCAACCCTACATCCCCTTTCTCCACAGACAAAACATCACAAGCCTATCACTATTCTATTGCTATTTCCATGGTAACAAGACAAGCCTTAGTTCCACCAATTCAAACATTTACAGTTAGGACCCACCATACCAAGTATAGAGGATTAGATCATACTCATTCCCTTTGTATTCCATTGGTAAGAAGGAAGTTCCACTCACCTTCTTTCTGAGGACTGCTACTTGTGGAACAGACTCCCCAGAGGATGTTTCCCCAATCACTATGATCTTCTTTTCAAGTCAATCATTATCTATTTTATATATCCTCATAATCTGCACTTCTTCCTTTTATGTCTATACAACAACCTCATTTAATAACCCCCTACCTTGAGTGACTCTCGGGTCTTGTATTGGATGAACAATAGTTTTAATATAGTACAATTTTTTTTACTAGTAGCTTTTGTAAGATTGCTATAAGAGTATGTTCAAAGGAACTAATTTGAAGAAGGTAGTGGTATTTGTGTATTTTAGTGTCAAATATTCTGAACTTTTGAGTAGCACAGAGTATATAAAGAGAAATAATTAAAAAAAAATACTTGCATTTAATTTTTCTTTCAAGTCTGTGACCTGGAAAATGGCATCACCCTATAAAAGAAATGCAAAATTTCATAATATAGAAAAAGTTGCAATATTTTTTTAAGATTATTCTTATATTTTTTTAAATCATTTCACCTGAAGCAAGGCAATAAGATGCAAGAGGCTACTGGGAGTGAAAGAGAATGAGAAGACTTTAGAAGGAACTGGCAAGACAATCCTAAACAGGAAACAAGGGATAAACCTCTACTCCAGTTCAAAAGACTGGGGGAGGAGTGTGAACTCTATGATATCATAATATTAAAATTAAATGAGGATAACCATGAATTATAATAGTATTGACTTTCAGGAGCTTTTTGGTCCCTCTAAAACAATGTCTTTCAACCTTTTTTATCTCACAGCATACTTGAACCTATAGTTAAACT
This sequence comes from Acanthosepion lycidas, assembly GCA_963932145.1. NCBI lineage: Eukaryota > Metazoa > Mollusca > Cephalopoda > Sepiida > Sepiidae > Acanthosepion > Acanthosepion lycidas. The sequence continues at coordinate 77,065,872 of OZ010600.1, forward strand.
TCTGTGGCAATCTTAAAGTATGATGATCAAAAAAATAATATTATATTTATTAATGCAAACAAAACAATTTATTATCATTTTTACTTATATGGATGCATGGCCAAGTGGTTAGAACAATTACTTTCTGACCATGACATGGGTTTGAATCTCACCATGGTTGATTTATCAGGAAGGAGACTTCCTGATGTTATCAGACTGGATCGAGGCCAATCCCAGCATTTCAGGCATCTTTGGAAAGTGCCTGAAAACCACAGCACAGATTAACCCAAGCCTTGTAAGTGAAATTGGATAGAACAATTGGGGGTCATTGATAGCTATGCTAACACAAAGCCACAAGTCATCATGGCCATGGGCTTGAGTATGCTGGCCTTGTCCAAACTGTTGATCATGCAAGATAACATGCTCTCTCCCAGAAACTGTAACTAAGGTCTGCTCAGCATAGTTGCAGTATAAACTACAGATGGGCTCTGTAGATGTACAGCAAAACACAAATGTGCCTGAGCAAGCGTCTGCAATAGGGATTGACTAGCTGCCCTAGTAGACAGGTATCCTCGAATATGAGTGGCCAGCTATTATATATATATATATATATATATATATATATATATATATATATATATTTCAAGAAATCTTACAAAAGAAAAATATGCACTTTTCAACAGAGTACATATTTTTAATTTTTTTATTTTCATTAAGATTTCCCAAATATTCAGGCCTATAGACAAAAATAAATAAATATACTATAGCATCCACTCAAATATGAATATCCATTTAAATAACATTTAAATTCAAACATACAGGGTGTTCGGTCTAAATTTGACAAAGTCTAATATTTTTATATTTTCCAATCAGTTTGGAATATCTGCAAACAGTGAACGGCATTGTGAAATGGGGAACTGCAATGGAGTCTACGAGGTCATGGCTTGTAGGAAAGAATGCAGCAGACGTTCTGATTGCCTCCATATACTAGAATTCATCCAACCAATGCAGGAGAAAGTGATGGAAGATCCAGGCAAGGGAAAGCGGACTTTGGCACAGGAAATGATTGTTGCAATTTCCATCATGAAGCTGGCTTTGAATGAGGACATTCGCTAGCAGTCATAGAAAAGGTGTAATGATCAACTTTCCAGCACCACTTATCATCTTGGTTGCAGACTCAAAATGAAAATGTAATGAACTCTTAGATAAGGTAGAAAAGAAAAGCAAGAAGAAAGGACTAACTGTTAACTGTAAGCAAACTATAAGCAAACAAAAAGAGATAGTACTAGGTGTAAGCTACAGGGTGTTTGGGTTAAATTTGACAGAGTTTAACGTTTGGAATATCTGTAAACATTGAACGGCATTGTGAAGCTTAGTCACTACAGTTTTAGAGGTTCCAAAGTTAACTGACATGAACGAGTGAAATCCACCTGAATATTGGAGAGGGATAACCTGCATTATAATGATTTGTGCTGGGTATCAAATTGCTGCAATCATGACAGTTGCTCAATACTCTTTGAACACGATGAAAACAATAAGATGTGAAATGGAGAGCTGCAACAAAGACTACAAGGACGTGGCTTGTAGGAAAGAATGCAACAGACATTCTGATTGCCTCCACACACCCAAATTCATCCAATAACTAAAGGAGAAAGTGATGGATGACACAGGCAAGGTAATGTGGGATTTGGCATGGTAAATGGGTTTTGTAATTTCCACCATGAACCTGGCACTGAATGAAGATGTCTGCTATCAGTCATACAAAGGGCATAAAGGTCAACTTCTTTCAAAAAGGTTCAAGAAAACCATCTGGCAAAGGCAAAGAAAACCCAAATTTTGCATGAGCTTCTACTGTTGGAAAAGCCTTTTTTGTTATATAGTTCGAGTTTTGAAAATGTAAACAAAAGAAAAAACTCACCTCTTCTGCTTCCCATACATGAAACGTGTCAATATGTGTTGTGCAGTAAATGTGATTGTATTTAGGTTCACACCAACCAACATAAGCCTGTAGATAAAAACAAAGAAAGATGATTGACAGCTATGAATAAACCAGTGAAGCATTATGGGTAAATAATTTGCTACACATATCAGAAATTATACCTCTGACCATTGTACTATAAAAACAAGAAAAAAAGAGTAATGTTTAACCTTTGTGCATGCAGAAAAACAGTTCTATCAAAAGGACAGTTATTCCCTTGACACTGTTATTAATGTATAACCTTTGACTTTATAAAAATATGTAAACTAAGTACAATGTGATATTTATTATTTACCTTTTATAAAGATTTATTATTTACAATTTTAAAAAGAAAATAAATTTAAAAAAACTTTTTATTCAAAAATTTGTAAAAAAATTATCAGAATATGTAAATCGAGTAAAATGCAATATTTATAATTTTATAATTAACTATAGAACAAGAAAGTTTGAATAAACAAATGAGAAACAGAAAATAAAATTTATTTTATTGAATTTATGTGATAAAAGCAATGAAAGAAATTTCTGGAAAATGCATTTTTGTCAAAATTTATAATTGCATTTACTTATGATTATTTAAAATTTTTTGTTCATGGACATTTTTATAAATTTATGCATAAAAAAATTATTTTCATATTCATTTCTTTATAAAATGGTAAATAATAAATATTTCATTATCGTTGGTTTATATATTTTATAATCTTTTAAATATAAAATTTATTCATGTAAAAAAAGCAATTTAATAAATAGTGTTTAACATCTTTGTTGCCAATTCTTGAGAGCAAAGAAAATGTATAAATCCACTTTCATATGTTTGGGTTTTATTAAAATTCTAATCATCGATTTTTAAAACATTGCTGAAGGAGTTAAAAGTGTATACAGTAATAATAGTATCAAATGAATTATAGTTGGTTTACATCTTTTCAATATAAAATTTATTATTGTAAATAAGCAATCTAATAGCGTTTATAATCTTTGTTACCAATTCTCAAGAACAAAGAAAATGTATAAACCCACTTTCATATGCTTGGGATTTATTAAAATTCTAATTGTAGCTTTTTAAAACAAAAATATACAGTGTATACAGTAATAGTGGTGTCAAGGCAATAACTGTCCTTATGACACGCTGTTTTTTGCAGGCATAAAGGTTAAAGATTGCCAAGAAAAGTATGTTATCCTTCTAAACTTTCCTGTGAAGTATAGGGCTTGCCCTACTTTGGGAATAACATCAAAAGAAGCAGACAAATATATTCCTTGTAGCAATAAAATATATGAATTGCAAAAGGATTGCTTTTCACATCTTGCAAAATGTCTCTTGAAGTCTCTACTTGAGACTTGGGAGCAACTCATGCTACACAAAGCAAAGGTAAAACAATAATGATAATGGTATTAAATTATTTGCCTTTGTAAAATATTATAGTTTATATAGATTGTAGAGTAAGCAACCGTGGTTAAATGTAAAATAAATAGAAACACTGTCCAACAAACAGAATAACAAAATTTGCAATAAGCAATAACAAGAAAAAGAAAAGAAAAAAACAGGTCCCAAAATAATATAAAGCAAGCAAACAATATATGCAAAGCAAATTAACAAGAATAAGGCAAAAAGCTCACAAACTAAGAATTAGGGTTGACACACAAGAGCATGTTTGGATAAGCGAACATAGCATTCTGACTTCAAGACAAGACAGACTGGGACTGAATCATATGAAATCGAGAACATGCCTATTTTATTAGCTAGGAAGAAATCCCTGCATGTATTTGTATGCTTCTGCCTCTAAATTGGGGAGGGGAAATTGTTTTGCAGTCATTCCTACTGTGGATTGGAATCAGCATAGATACATTCCATAGTTAATAAATTATTTTTTAAATGCTATATATCTTCAGGACATAAGTGATCATGACTCTCCATACATTCCGTTTCTTTATACTCTGCAAATTACCACAATTCTTGGGAAAGATAGCAAATTCATCTCCCACTGCTTTCTCCACAGTTTTGAATTCAAATTTGCTTATCTCCTGGGCTGGTTGCCATCCAAGGCTAGAGAACCTAGTCTTGTTTGTTCTTTAACCCCTAGCTGGAGAGAGAAAAGATGGATTCTTACCTTGCCATGGGGCATTAGAGAAAAAGTGAACAGAATTTGAACTCAGCTCACCAATTCCACTTTCAGAACCAATAACCTGCACATCACAGGTAATAAATTACTGTAACAGAATTATATGCTTTAATTGTTAAAATATATATCCAAAATTAATTGAATATCTTGGTTGAATATCCATGAAATTTCTTTAGGTTCAGCATTTTCTTTAGGATTTAAAATTATTTAAAAAAAATTAAAACAAGGAAAAGAGGTAGATTTTATGTCAAATTTTTGTATGGGGTATTCATATATATATATATATATATATATATATATATATGAATACCTATTCTCAGTGCTATATATATATATATATATATATATATATATATATATATATATATGAATACCTATTCTCAGTGCTATATATATATGAATACCTATTCTCAGTGCTATATATATATATATATATATATATATATATGCACACACATCCATACATACACACACACACACTCCCATAAGCACAAAAGGATAGATATATTAAGACAGACACAATATATCTTTAAAAAAACAAAAATGGTTATTAAATAAATAAAAAAAAGGGTAACTGACCACAGAAGAACGAGAATTGAGGGTCAAGAAAAGAGCTTCATCTTCTGTTGGCTGAGTGAGATCAAATTCACAAACAAGTCCATCAGTTGAGCCACTGGCCAAAATGTTTTCTTTCTGAGGATTGAAAGAAACCTACAAAAAAAGATCACTGTGTATATCTATAATAATAATAATAATTTTATGGTGAAATTTCCTGACACAACATAAAAATGTCTTAATTGCCAGATTATATAAACTATATATAACATAACTTGAAATATATATATATATATATAAAAGTAAACATTGAAGTCAACATCTACAGGCAACATTGTGATGCATTGTGGATAGTCTATTGTATTATTCTAATGGTTATTTTGGTGGGTGGTAATGGTTATGTTTTGAATTATTCTATGGACTATTAAGTGGAAATAATGCAGTTTTTTAGTTATTTATAGTGTTGTTCATTAATTTTTTTTACACTTATTTTATTTATTTTTATTTTATTCATTTATTTTCATTTATTCTTGTTCATTTTCAGTTTACAATTTTTAAGTAATGTTGTAAAAATCTGTTTTCATTCCTGCATTTTGAGATGAGTTCTGATCATTTATTTAATAGTTTGTGTTGATCTGGGAAGGTAATTATAGCTATTTTTTCCTCTACAGTTTTTGGATTTATTGTTGAAGGCTGAAGCTGTTTCTTCCATGATATTTTTGGTGTGATTTGGTTTTTGGTTTTAATCTTCCATATGTTTTGTGCTGTGTAACAATATTTAACATGGTGTACAGAACGGACAAAAAGGGTTAAAAAGACAATGTTTTTTCTTTTTTGCCAGAAGGGGATTCAATTTTCCCAGAATATGAAGAACAGGTTGAAAAGTTACACAATGAGATGCTGCCAAGTGAGAGACAGCGAATAGGTGCAGGGCCAGGAGCCAGAGGTTAAAATCGTCTGTTGAAAAGTGTCCGTGCTTAGAATGTTGTCAGCCAAAATTTCCCTGTGAAAAAATTATAATTATGAAAACAGAATAAAGGCAGAAGATGACGTCAGGAAGGCTGACGTCAGATAATGGCTCCTCCCAAAAGAGGAGATCTTCCAAAATTGAAAGTGTGAAATGGAAAATGAAAGGAGACTGGTTGAATTTTAGGAGATTTGCATAAAACCCACCTATTTGCTCACACCACACCAGTTTGAAGGGACATCCATAAATACAAGTGCCCATGGGGAACAAAGGCAGTCGGAGGCAGTTGGAGTTAGTTGCCGTTGGAGTTGCGGTCCGCAGTTGCAATCGCAGTGAAGTTGTGACAAGGAGTGAAGAGATTTCTGCCATAATGCTGTTTTGCCAACCTAATGATAATAACAATAATAATTATCTGCTGAAGAAAAAAAACTCTGACGAAATCCTTGTGCCGTCCGTGAAAGTACAATCAAAAGTACTTGAAGTTAAAACCAGTTGTCGCAGAAGAAAAACTTCAACAGTAAACCTTGTGCCGTTCAGCAAAGTACAATCAACAGTACTTGAAGTTAAATCCAGTTATTGCTGAAGAAAGATTCCGATGATAAACCTTGTGCCATTCTAGAAAGTACAAACCACAGTACTTGAAGATAAATCCAGGTGTCAAGTCTGGCCACCCTTAAAAAAGTTACCCAAAATTTTCGTTCTGTCGCCAAATATTAGAATGGGTTGGGAAAAGAAGAAAAAGAAAAAAAAGAACTGTAAATATTTTTTTTATTTTGATATAAAGATCATCTAGTGACTTATTCAGGCGTCATTTATTTTATTTTCAATTTTGTGTGAGCGTATTCAACTCCTTGGTTTAGCTTGGTTGAGATACCCCAGTGATAATTCGGCTTGACTCTCTTAAGATCAAAAATCACAACATGAGTAAGAGAGGTCATAGTTGTCAACTTAAAGACCAGCTGCTGTGTCAAACGCCATCAACGACTGACGAGTGAGGGCTGATGGCTTGTTCTCCAATACCAGGATTGATCCTGACCAGGGCAAGCAGGCCGCGGTCCCAGCCATGCTGCTATAATCTGATTGCCATGACCAGGATTAGACAGTGGCTTGGTATATTACATTGTTCTGCAAGCAATTGCTGTTTAAAGGACACTTGTTCTTTGTTCTATGTGGGCTTAATTTTTTCACCAGTGGGATCCAAGTATTGCAACACCAATGGAAGAAGTGTGTGGAATGCAAGAGGGACTATGTTGAAAAATAAAACCTCATTTGGTCATATTCCCTGAGAGTATCTTGGTCAGTTTATGAACTTCTCAGCGAATCCTTGTAGATTAACAGCAAGAGCTCATCATTTTACAGTTGTAATGTAACCATAAGTTCTATGCTAACAGTTTCTTCTCTTGCACTTCTTGCTTGTGGAACTCTCTTCTGGCTTCTTCCTTTCCAGTCAACTTTGATATTCAAAAATTTAAATGTCAATATCAAGAAACTGTGGAGGGCTATCAAGACAGCATGGCTCAAAATCTCTCCAGAAGACCACTTTGTCAAGTTAAAGGTGTCTTTACACACTACTAAGAACATATCCTTTGACTTCTAGTATGTCAATGTATATAGTGAAAATGTTTCATCTAAAAATTTCTAATAACTGTACACAACTATTTAGTATTACATTTTTTCACCTGAAGCAAGACAATAAAACCACTAACATGCAAGGGTTACTGAGTATTAGAGAATATGAGAAAACATATACTATTAAGGAAAGAGAACAATAAAATAATAGGAATTAAGAAGACAGAAGATAACAATTGACATTGCATTTAAATTTTTGAAGATCAAAGTTAACTGGGAAACAAAGAGCCAGAAGAGAATTCCACAAGAAAGAAGTGTGAGAAAAGAAATTGTTAGCATAGAACTTGCAAATACATTTAGCCATTTCAACTGTAAAATGATGAAAACTTACTGCCAATCTAGTACTGTGTTTAAATTCATAAAGCTAGGTACTAGAAAGGAAAGTTCATCAGAACAATTACCATGAAAATATTTACAGAAAAGACACAAGGAAGCTATGTTATGATGGCGGGAAGTAACTGATGCCGAGATGCCATGTCAAGACCATTAACATCACAGATTCTTCTTTGGATCTCATAATGAATCTCTAAATAAATAGCAGAAACCAGACCAGATGTGGCTGCAATACGTAAGCAATGTTCTTGTGTGGTCAGGTGGAAACAGCAGTTCTTATACCATCACCAAAGTTAAGCAATGTCAAGTATGTCCAGTACCTAGATGGGTGACCGTTTGTGAGTACCAGGTACTGCAAGTTTGGATGTGTGGCTGGTGTAATGGATATCAGCTTGAAATTGGAAATCAGAGTCAAGTTTCAGTTGGGTTCTTTCTATTTACACACAAATACCCTTGGGAAAGGTATGAATCCACTTCTCCTCCTCCCAGCTATGGGTTAATTAGTAGGACTTGTATCAGAAAATTATTATTATCTCCAAGAAATTCTTACAATCTAAAAATATTTTCTGGCTTTAAATAACATGCAAAAGGTTGATAAACCATAAAAAACCAAATCAATCAATCTTACTTGTGTGATGTCATCTTGATGAGAATCTGTGTACTTTACTAAAACAGAAGACTTTCTTCTGTCCCTAAAAGGAAAATAAATAAAATATTTAAGATGGATTTGAACATTTAATATATGCAAGGGTCAGTAATAAAAGTAATGCCTATTCTCATTTTATTTTCAAAGTATTAATCAAAATTCCTAGATTTTTTTCTTTAACTATAAATTGTTGAAAAACCCAAAGGAAATATTTGTGAAGTTACTTTTCATTTTTCTTTCTATAATCCTCTTTCAAAATGGCTTCACCCTGTGACACATATAAAAAGAAAAATAACTGTCTTAACTTTTTGGTGATCTGACTAATCAGTGGCTGCGACTGTCCATTATGAGAGTATCAGGTTGGTAGTTCACTGACTGCTGCATCTGACTGGTAGTAAAGAGACCCAACTCTTTGGTAGTGCTTAGAAAGGCTGCTCAAATCAACAGTTATATAAAATTAGGGCATTTGTAGTACCATGTCATGCATGGGTAGGTGTCCCTGTATGCATTTCTGGTGGGCAACCCTGAGGCCACATTATGCACTGGTCTCAGACATGTTCTGGCTGGTTTGTATTGTCACTGACAACAGATAGTCAAAATTATGTTGTCCTTTTTCTTTTTCGCTTAAAACAAAATCTCCTTCTGACAAATACAATGAAAAGAAATACAAGAAAACCAGTAAACAAAAAATCACCTACTCCACTCAACCTCTTGTTCTTTAATGTTCGTAGTATCCATTCAAACTTCTGTAGTGTAGAATCTTTTCTCTTGGAACAATTGCCATATATCTTTACCCTTTCTGAAACCAATTTAAATTCTTCCATTGCTACTAATGAATTCTCTGTTCCAGGATATCTTCCTCTTTGCCGAAAAGATTCTAACATATGAATGGCCTTGGTGTTTACATCCAGGATAATCTTCGAATGGCAAGGGAATTGTCACTAGTCCCCAGATAATTCTTTAATGTGCTTTCGACTTTCATTAATTACACACTCCGTTAGCTATCTATTTTTTACTTTATTGCTTCCTCTCTTTTCAAGACTGCAATATATTAGACAAAATTTCTGACAGTATAGAAACAACACTCTTTTTTTAATTCATCTACAAGCATCTTTGTGTTCAGTGATTTTAATGTGCATCACAAGTGACTTAAACTTTCTAATGTTATTAATGTTATTGATGTTGGTATTCAGACTTAAAATTTTTCCATTGCTCAGTCTCATACTCAAATTCTGGATTTCCCTAATTGTTTTCCCAATAAATCTGAACAACATGCTTTTTTACTTGATTTATTCCTTACCTCTTCTCCTAGCTCTTGCCGAGCTTTGCAACATTGTCCTCTTGGCAACTTGGATCACTCTGTAGTATCTAATGTGTTGTGGATTACGCGTGAAAAATCGGTCTCCAATAAATGACAAACGCAAGTATTTAAGCTAAGAAATTAAATGTATTTACACAAAATACAAAAGGTAATGCTGTTAGTAAAATCCAGGAATGCCAGTTAGTATTAATCAAAGATCGTTATATACAGTCTCGAAGTAAACTTCCTTAGAGTCGGGTGTCCTTGTAACTGACTTCTAACGTCAACTCAATCACAGTGTCTATGTACTTTCCACTCTGTTCCTCTACCATCAGACTCCATGACTGACTGACTGTGGCTATTTTATGGCAGCAGGACGAGTCCATTTATATCAGAAAAGGGTGGACCCCATAATACCCTCCTCCTTAGATTCCTTTTTGGGGGGGAGTTAATATTGTGTCCATTGTTTGTTGAAAAATTGCAGGAGTAACTTTTATTCCGAATGGTAGTCTGTTGAACTTATACGATCCCTTGTGCGTATTAATGCAAGGGATTTTCGTACTCTCTTCTTGTACTGGGATTTGTAAATAAGCCTCACTAAGATCTATTTTTGAAAATATCTTACCGCCGTTGAGCTTTGTAAATATCTCCTCTGGGCTCGGTAGTGGGTAATGGTGGTCTTTTACTGCTTTGTTGAGTCCCATCAAAAAATCTGCGCATACACGAATTTCTCCTAACTTCTTTTTTACGTAAACCACCGGCGCAGCCCACTCACTAAACTCTGTTTTAGATAAAATCCCAGCTTGTTCAAGTCTCTCCAATTCTTTGTCTATTTTTTTTATAGTAGCAAACGGTACATTTTGCTTCTTTCTGAAAATTAGTTGGACGTTTTCTTTTAATTCTATTTTGGCCTTAAATTTGTTGCATCGTCCCAACCCACTTGAAAATACCTCAGGAAATTGCTTGTATAATTCTTCCTTCAATTTTATGGTATCTGATGGTTCAACCTCTAACTTTTTGCAAAACGAGTTGATAGGTAGTTCCCAAACGTTGAATTTTTGCATCCAGTCGATACCTACTAAATTTTCAGTATCTTTCATGACATATATCTTAAGTTTCTTTGTTTTGCCGTGAAATTTAACATTCACTATTATTTCTCCCTCAAATTTTATTCGTTTGCCTGTAACCAACTTGGCAATTTTTTGAGTGTGTAACATGGTAGGTCTGTTGAGTTTTTTCCATGTCTGTAAGTTGATTATCATGAGGTTGGAACCTGAATCCAGTTGTAATTTAATCTTTTTGTTTAAAATTTCCAGTTCTACATATTTCCTTACATTAGTGTTGTCATCATTATTCATCCTTGTAGCTCTTATTCTATTAGTATCTTTTCTATTTCTACATTGGGATGCCTTGTGGCCTTTTTTTCCACATTCATGACAGTTTTTACATCTGAAGCGGCAATCCTTGTTCCAATGTAATCCTCCACATCGATAACATGCTGATGGAGGGGGCTTATATTTGTTTCGATACTCATCATAATTTGTCCTGTATATTGTATTTTATCTCTTATAATATTTTCTTTTTCTTTCCAGGGAGGGTGAGAATCTTTTTTTATTGTCGTAAAATTTTAGTTTTCTTTCTGGGGAGGGTGAAGAACGTAGACTTTTATTTAACTTATGTATATGAGAAACAGCTGATACTTCAATGTCCCTTGCGTCTTTCTTTATGCTTAAACATCTCTGGCAATCTTCTGATAATTGCTGTAATGTTAGATCCAGTTCATTTTGTAATTTTGCAAGCATTCTTCTACGCATTTCGCTATCTTTTGTAGAAACTAGCCCTTGAACAAAGATGAGACATTTAAAATTGTCCGGTGTTAATTCCGCTAGTTTGTAGTCATCACAATGTTTATTTACAATTGCGGCAAACGTGGAATAATCCTCATTATCGCCCTTTACCAGGTTAAGGCATTTCCACCTCCTATGGAAGAGTGATGTTTTGGGGCTGAAGAGTTCTTTAAGACATGTCACTGCTTCGTCAAATTTTAATTCGTTCGTCTCTTTTGGCAAGATATAATCCACGATCTTTGTATATTCTTCAGTTCCTAATTTTCTAAGCAATAAACATAGCTTTTTTGCTTCTGTCCAATTTTGACAGTCTATGTTAAAGATGTCTTCATGTCTTCTGAAGTAATCTCCAAAATTTTTGTCCTCATCTAGAGTATATTTGAAAATCTCTATGGTATTCCACTCTGCGTCTTGCGAAAATGTTGCTTCTTTTTCAATATCTGATTGCTTGCTGCCCGCTACTTTCAATATTAGTTCCTGGAGCTCTGTTTGTCTATCTTGATTTTCCTTTTGCATTTGTAATATTTGCTTTTGCTATTTTTCTTGTAGCTGTAACTGGTGATCATTTTGGTATTTCTGCATTTGAAATTGTTGCTCATTTTGGTGTCTTATCAGTTCTACCAACATATTTTTAAAATCTTCCATGATAACTCAATTTTATGTACTCAAATTGTTTGTCACTAATTTGTTGTTGAACGACGAGGGAAGGATTTTTATTCTGTTGATTAGTTTTTCCGCGTGTGTTTGCCAAGTTGTTTGTTGTTAGACATACGAAAAGTTTTTCTTTCCGTGTGAGTTTCGAATCCTCGTTTGTCAAGTTGTTGTAGGTTATCCGCGTGAGTTTCGAATCCTTGTTCGTCAAGTTGTTGTGGGTTATCCACGTGAGTTTCGAATCCTCGTTCGCCAATTTGTTGTGGGTTATCCGCGTGAGTTTCAAATCCTCGTTCGCCAAGTTGTTGTGGGTTATCCGCGTGAGTTTCGAATCCTCGTTCATCAAGTTATTGTGGGTTATCTGCGTGAGTTTCGAATCCTGGTTCACCAAGTCGTTGTGGATTCCGCGTGAAAAATCGGTCTCCAATAAATGACAAACGCAAGTATTTAAGCTAAGAAATTAAATGTATTTACACAAAATACAAAAGGTAATGCTGTTAGTAAAATCCAGAAACGCCAGTTAATATTAATCAAAGATCGTTATATACAGTCTCGAAGTAAACTTCCTTAGAGTCAGGCGTCCTTGTAACTGACTTCTAACGTCAACTCAAACCCAGTGTCTATGTACTTTCCACTCTGTTCCTCTACCATTAGACTCCATGACTGACTGACTGTGGCTATTTTATGGCAGCAGGATGAGTCCATTTATATTTGAAAAGGGTGGACACCATAATATAATGACATTTCATTCTAATCATCTGTTAGACAAGAATCTCCTATTCATAAGTCTTCTCTTTGTTACCAGCATGCTGACTGGGAATCACTCCATGACTTTCTTCAAGATGGCCTTGTATTGATATTTTTAACCTTCCTATTGAGAATTGCAACAGTGAGTTTTCTTCTTGGGTCAAAGCCAGCATAGATGCTTTTATTCCTTCTCAGAAATACCAGGTGAAACCTCAATGTTCTCCATAGTTCACACTAGCATGTTCCACTGCTATAGCCCACAGGAATCACTATTTCCAGCTATGCCAGTGTGACAGATCTGATCATAACTGACACCAATTCATAGTATTACGTAATAAATGTAAATGTGTCTTTGAAGGAGCTAAGTCTTTGTTTACTGCGAGAATTAGGCACCAGATTGCATCTAACAGATTTGGCTCTGGTGACTACTGGTGTCACTGTAATAGTGTATTAAATAAGAATAAGTTTTCTATTCCTCCTCTCTTCAATCAATTTGAGGTGTTAACATCTTCTGCTGATAAAGCTTAATGTTTTGTGCATAAATTCTCTTTAAACTCTACTCTTGATTCATCTGGATAATCCTTACGCTTAACTGAGTCTCTGTTGAGTTATATGCATATAACTCCTATGGTTTCTGCTATAATTTCAAATCTGGACCCCCACAAACTGTATAATAAATGCCTCACTGCCTCTTGCTTTCCTGTTCATTGGAAATCCTCATCATTGTTCCAGTCTTTAAGAACTCAGGTGAAACATCTGACCCTATCAACCTATCAGCTTTCTTTTTGGTAAACTACTACGGAATTAGTTAAGTATCTCACATCACAGGGCCCTCTTTCAGACAAGTAATGGCTCTTGTTTCTCTAGGTCAACTGCTGATGTATTAATAATCATTGCAGAAAGAGTCTATCAAGCTTTGGATAAGAATGGTGAGGTTTTGAAATTTTTGAACTGATTCAGACTTTCTTATCAAATTGTGAAATGAAAGTTACCCTGAATGGCCACTCTTCTAGATCCTTTTGTACTAATGCAGGTGACCTCACCCCCCAAGGTTCTATCTTTGGTCCTACTTTGTTTTTAATTTTTACTAATGGCATTAGTTTTCAGCTTGGTATCTATGCCGATAAGACAACTATTTACTCCTGTCTCAATAGTAAGTCTAATCAGTTCGATATGGTCAAATTGACAGTTGATATCAAAAACAACATTCAGTCTGTTGTTAACTAGGATAAAGAACAGCTTATTAACTTTAACACCCACCAAACCAAAACTTCTCTCTATTAATAAATCTGAGAGACCCTCTTTCTGCCTTCCCTCACCATAGCTGATGCTAACCTCAAGGAGAATGACTTGTTATACCTTCTTGGTCTAAGATGAAGTGGAAAAACTATATTGCATCCATTGCTAGGTCAGCTGCTAAGAAAGTTGGTTCATATTAGACAATTTTTCTCTCCAGAATCTATCTTACATATCTATAAATCTATCATTTGTCCATGCCTCAAATATTGCTGCCACATATGGTCTGGTGCTCCTGCAAGATATTTAGAGTTTCTCGATAAAATCCAAAGTAGAATCTGCAATATTATTGGTCCTGACCGAGCATCTCAGCTTCAGTCACTTTCCTACCACTGTAAAGTTGCTTCCCTGTGCTTTTTCTATAAATACTTTCATACTAATAGTTTGGATGAGAATTTCATTATGGCACTTAAACTATGCATTTAAGAATTGTACTAGACAGGCAACAAGGTTTCATCAATTTGAAGTTAAATTAGCTAGATGGAAGCATGAGTTTTATGCTAAC
>OZ010600.1:77088018-77223018 GCA_963932145.1 Acanthosepion lycidas
TATTTTTAACACAATTTTATTGCTTCAACTAAATATATTTTGAACGCAATTGCATGCTTTCAACTACAGATAAAATGTATTGTTGGTCATTTTACTAGAAAAATGTATTGCTGGTATTTTTACTATAAAAATATATTTTTATACTTTCATAATGTTTTGCCCATAGCTGGAACCCTAGCAGGTGCTACCACCCCAGGTTAGAATGGACCTGCAAATAACAGCAATTAAGTGATGGTTTCATGTTCTTCAAAACCTCCAATCTCAGAGGCCTTGCTGCCAGATGTAGTTTATCATTATACCCAGGACTAAGAACCAGTGTGGATTATTTACTTGTAGCAGGACTACAGATATGCATGCTTCTAGCCAGACTTGCAGTACAGTCATAACAACAAACTGCATTTCTACTGGTTTCAAGCAAGTGTCATCTGGGAGATCTTATATCTGTAATGTTCAGTAATGAAAACAGGTGCTGCCTTCATGCAAGTGATGCTTGTTTGTGTGCACATGAGACAGACTTCAATAGTAATATCTTTCTAAGTATATCTAGGCATGACCCACAGACTGGCTCAAACCCTGGTCCACTATAAGTTACAACTCATACAATTTTTGGTGTTTGTAGAGATCACTGAGCAGTGCTGTGTACATCTAGATCATTGTTCAACTCATTCTGCAGCCATTTCTGAAACAGAAACAGGATAATGCCTGCCCACATACTGCCTGTGCTACTCAACATGCTCTATCAAAAATTCTAAAATGTGATTAGGGAAAACCTTTTCAAAAATTCTGAAATGTAGTTTATCAAAGAGTTTAAAGACATTTTCAAAAATTCTAAAATGGGGTTTATCAAGGATTTATAATGAAACTATCAAAATTATGCAACACTAAGTAATATTTCTAATTGTAAAACAAATCAATCAAAAGATAACCTGAAAACTCCTGAACTGATTTCTTTGTGTCTGTCCGTGTGTCCCAACAACTGTAAAAATTAAAAAAACAATTCAAGATTCAAAATAATATACAATAATTCAAATGTTTTCATTAAAAAAATATATATATATTCAGATTAACTTGTTATAGTAGGACTAATTAAATATCTCAACATTTTTAATTAATTCTAATGAATACATTTATCATAATACAGCACATTCCTGTCTTTAGGAGACCAAAAAAAAAGAAACAAAATCACTGTCACATTTTTGACATCACTTAAAATTTCTTCTTCTTCTCCCTCTCAGCTATAGATTAAATAGCACAGTACATTAGGCTCTCTAGACTTGGGTGGCAGCTAGTCTAGCTAAAGAAGAATTTTGAATTCCATATCAGAAGGAAAGTAATGAGAAAGTCATAACAATTCACAGATAATAAAGAAAAAGAAACTGTTGAGAACATGGACATGGCATTATATATATATATGTGTGTGTGTGTGTGTCTATATATATATATATATATATATATATATATATATATAGACACACACACACACACACACACACGGATGTAATGTTGAATGAAGATAATATAAATTCTAGTGTTCACAGCATTAATTCAAATGAGGGCAAATTAGAGCAATAATTATTTATTATAATTTTTATATATAAACAAAAACTTGGTCACTACAAAAATGCATTCTTGTTTCGATGCAGTTGCATCTCAACTGGTGAGAACCAAAAATGCTTACGAACAATTCTATTTACAAGCAAGCCACTTTTGAAAAAAAAAGCTGTAGGGAGAAACACCTTAAGAGGAAACGGAGGGTGGTAAAGAAAAGGGAGAAAAGAGAAAGAAAGGAAAGAGGGTTCCCACCAGTTGAGATGCAGATGCATCGAAACAAGAATGCATCTTTGTAGTGAGCAAGTTGTTTTTGTCCGTATGTAAAAATTATATATATATATATATATATATTGATGGACTGGTCATGTGTACATGAGTGATGAAAGGACATTGAAAATCCACATGTACATGCCCATTTGTTATTGTATATTTCTGAGAAGAATGTATAAATATTATTTCAATTGATGTTCTGCTTCTACTTTTCCTTCAAAGAATGACATTTCTTTGTTTCATTTAAAAGATGTATTGTTGTTAAATGTTTGGAATCCCAACACTCAGAGCATGATGGAAGGTGAGAAGATTCCTATTTTGGCATAAAGATAAAATTTCAATTCTATCAGCTTCCCTTTGTCCTGTTTTGAAGATGTTTCTTCTGACCATGTCAAATGGAGGAGTGTGTGCATAAAAAGCATAACTTTTGAGAGGTCATGCAAGTGAACTTCTCCATATTAATAAACACCACTAACATTATTCCAGTCTTCACAAGGGGCGCTATTCCTTGCCCTGGATATGGAATACTTTGATGGTCTCAAACTGGCCATACTAGTCATCAAAGGTATAAATAGAAATAAAGCCTCAAAGACAAAACATGCTGTTGGATCTTTATATGTTGAAAATAACAGAAGAATCCATTTTAAAAAGTATGAATAATGTATAAATTATGTCATATGTAGAATGGTTTCACAGAGCTTGACTGTACCATAAATTTAGATCTCATTTAAATTAATTTTTGCTTCTTCAACATACTTTTTATATATATATATACCTATCTAAGCTAAGCTTGGTATGTACCATGAAGGAATACATAGACTATAGAAATTAAATCTTACATATTTTTTTGTATATTTTTCAACCAATAAAGTACCATCAGAAAATTTGTTTGATAAACAACAATTACTAACACAAATACTGCCAAAATACTTCTGGACGTAGTTGTAGACCTACCATGTCTTATTTTTGGACCATTTAGAAAATAACAATAACTTGCTTCACCACTCCTGCAAATTCAAGAAAAAGATTTCCACAAGCCAGTGTGAAATTATTTTCTAACCAAGTCACAAAAGTTCTCATCTCTATGTGAAATTAGATTTTGGGTCCCCATTGCAGATATAAAATCAGAAGCATACTGCTTCTCTGGGTTCAAAACAATTTCGGAGGACAGTTTGATCTATATGTGCATACACACACACCCGCATAGAATAGAAGCTAGCAACTAAAGCCTTTTCTACAAACTCACAAACACATTAGGCTAACCATCATGAAATAAGTCTGTCCACACATCTCACACTACACTAAGAGCTCTTAATTGCTTAATAAAACAAACTTCACTGCAAGAAAAGTCAAACATTTTATTGTTATTGTATATTTCTGAGAAGAATGTATAAATATTATTTCAATTGATGTTCTGCTTCTACTTTTCCTTCAGAGAATGACATTTCTTTGTTTCATTTAAAAGATGTATTGTTGTTAAATGTTTGGAATCCCAACACTCAGATAAAAACAAATGCGTGAGAAACAGATCCCAACAGACAGCTATCTTTATGGATATTTTGATGATTCATCTGACTGGATAAGACCTAAGACATGTCTTTCAACAGAGACTAAAGATGTCTTTTCACTGGCAAGATTTAGATTTTTACCATGATTTCACCTGTCAAAAATATTTTAATCCTAATAATAATTGTGGAAATGCTTTATCTAAAATCATTTAAAAAGCATTATTCCTGATTTTTATTTTGTTCATTGGTTACAATTTCATTTTATCTTCCAATATTAATCTCTGAAATTGTAGACAGGACATTGTTATATTCAAAACATTACTTTATACTCAGATTATAAGACATTGTAGCCCATTGCAAAGTATCTGTGTGTCATATACAGATGGTTATATGCTATAATGACATCCCAAATTTCCAGGAACTGGTTCTATAAAGGCAAGTAATCTTTAGGAACATATTCTGCTTATTTTCTTTTCAATCTGAGAATGGAAACAAATCACTTTTAAAGTATCAAAAAGAATTAAACCATTTTGATAATCTAATAAAAAAAACATTTATTTATTAAGATATTTCCAGATTGAAATTCTGTTCTCATAATATTTCTGTTCAGAAGTATGATGCTTTTTGGCTCTAGTGTCATCAACTGTGTCATGGTTTCTTAGCAACATTCAAACGGGATTGCTGCAGTCCCAAAGATCTCTTTTTTGCTAATTTTTCTACACAGCTACCATTATCTATGTCTTTCTTTTACTTTTTTTCTACTCACTGACTGCTGTTTATTGTTGTGGTAGGGGGCATGTGTCAATTAGAGTTTCATTAGGCATGCGTGAAAGCATAGAATAACTAATATTTTACCTAGACCATCGGCTATTAATATATAAGATTATTTTTGGATAATTCAACAACTGGTTTGCTAAGCTTTTATAATTTTAAGGATCGGTTCACATGAACTGGTAGGATGCCACAACTAGTTATAGGTTTGTTGGTTTGGTTATTTTACAATGGCTCCCTACCTCGAGTAACTCCCAAACATATAAATATGAATTACCAAAGGAAATGAAAAAAGCGGTTCCAAGATATGTTTACCATTTTTATTAACTGTAACAATGAGAAATAACAATAAAACTTGGCATAAATATTGTACTTACTTAGGTGATGGTTGTACTCTAACAAATTACTACCTTTAAGCTCTGGTGAGGTTGTGTGTTACAATCTAGGAATATCTTTTGTTCCGCATTGGTGTAAGTCTAGATGTTGGTCGAAGCATGTCTCGCTCCAACCCCTTCTCAGGTCAGAATTACTTTTCTAACCGTGACAAGAGCACTAATTCCCTTGGATATTCTGCGAAATGCGCAAAGGTCATTAACTCACTTTAATTCTCTGCTTGCTTGGTGAGTGTTTCTATCTAAAGCCCGACAGGTTCAAATCCTGCCAAACACAGTTCAGAAATTATCGTTTTAATAAAAGGTTTAATTTAGGATATAGTATGTTCACTTCATTGGTAAAAGCATGAATTTCAAAGAATTTATTGTGAGAATTTCAAAACTTGGAAAACAAAATCAGGAAACCAATTCTAAATTTCAGCTGACATTAATTATATTCCTTTCCTTGGGAAAAACATGTACCCACTTCTCTCAGCAGTCAACCATTGCTAGATATCTTGACAGTGTCTTGTCACTGTTATGCCACAATGAATGATAAAGAAGAAAATAAGTGAGTAAGCACTCTGGCAAATTTCTGTAACTACCTTAACTGTCCAGTGAGTTGCATCAAAAAGTTGTTACCCTAAACCCCATAGTCAACTTTGACAGAAGCCAATAAACAAATGAACAAAAAATATATGCAGGACCAAAAGAGGACCCAGCATGACCTGGATAAATTCTTCAGACATGGATTCAATGCAGTCAAGACCCACCAAGTAAAAAAATTAAGATCAGAAGATGATACACAAGGTTCATCACCCACCAGTGAAGACAGTAATCAACATCAGTCAACAGCATCTGATTGCCTCTGAAGAGTTAGTATTGAACAAGGGTCTCAACTTCATCCCAATGATCAGGCAGATACCCTACTTGGACATCATTTGAATTGAGGAAATAGCCTTAAACATCCCTCAGGGTCAAGCAGATGAGCTAACATGAAAAGTGAGACAGATACTGGAGAAAGCCAAGCTGCCCAAATCAAGCATTACAAAATTGGAGAGACTGTCAATCAGAACTTTACAGAGATAAGAAAACATTAACATGCTACCAACTGACAAAAGCAATGCGACTGTAGTGATGGACAAATTGGAATATACAGCAAAACTAAAAGACCTCATTAGAAATGGTAGATACAGTAAAGAAAGATACAATAATGAAAACAGAATGAAAACTGTCACAGATCCTGAACAAGAACAAAGACCACTTCCTACCTAAGACATACTGGCAATTGACATAATGTTACACCAAGCTACCTCACATATATGATCTCCCCAAAATTCACAAAGCCAGTATTCCACTCAGGCCAATTGTTATTAGATGCAGTGTACCACCCTCTGAGTTACTTCCTTGTAGACGTGGTAAGTTTGTTCATCATGGTACCCATGAAGAAGACACTATTGGTAGTCAGCGACAGATTGTCTTCAGATTCATCCCTAGGAGAACAGACCAGTATACCAATAGATAACCTGATGGAGATTCTGACTTTATTCACACAAACAACATACTTCAGAATGGGACCAGACATATATTGACAGGATGAAGGCTTAGCAAGGGACTCACCATTATCACCAGCAATGGCAAACATGGAATACTTCAAAGAAACGGCTTTAGAATCCACATCACTAAAGCTAATTCTATGTCTGAGATACGTAAGTAACAACTTCATACTATGGCCACACCAAGAAGGGGTCCAGCTACTACTAGACCATATGAACCCAATAAAATCATCAATACAGTTCACAATGAAGAGAGAAAACAACAACAAACTCACATTCCTGGATGTACTAATCTCGAACAGAGCATGGGTTAAAGACATCTGTATACTGCAAACCAACATTTACTGGACAATAACTCAATTTCAACTCCCACCACCTATACAGTGTAAAGAAAGGGATTTTCTGCTGTTTACAACATTAAGCAAAAGTCATAAGTGGCAACTCAGAGACATATGAACAAGAATAGATCAGTATAACCAGTACCTTACAATGTTCAACAATCCTGGGTACATGACAGTAGCTCCAACAAACTGGGATAGAAGGGTACAAGAGGATAACAACACTCATAAAACAGCTTCAGTCTGCCTACCTTATGTGAAAGGATTATTGGAAAAAATATGAAATCTGTGTTCCATATAACATCAGGACAACCTTCAAAAGTGGTTCAAAACTTTGCAGCCACCTCTTCTGAGTAAGACAACCAATAGAGGAGAACATGACTAAGGACTGTGTGTAAACCATCCCATGCAGCTGCAGTAAGAAATATAGAGGAGAAACAGGCTGACTCCTTAAGGTAAGACTACAAGAACATCGCAAAGCCATCACATGAGGGGAAATAGAAAAATCAGGTGTAGCTGACCACATATGGAGGGAAAAGGATGATCACCACCCCCTGTGAGATGAGGTTGAAATAATAGAGAATACAAAAACTTAAGGAATCAGCACATATGCTAGGCCACAAAAATCTCCTAAGCTGGACAAGTATAGAAATGAATATGAGAACCAGTAATAGGGAGTGTAAGAGAAAAGCAATAACAACAAAATTGCAATATGATATCTGGCAAAAAGTGTTACTGAGACATTAAGTTTATAAGTCCTAAAAATTCATACACTGATGTCCTCAAGGATAGACCCAAAGTGTTTTGAGTTCAATACCTGACTACTTCAGCGGTGAACAAAAACTTAGTTGAGTTAAAGGGAGATAACTGAGAAACCCAGAAGAACTAGAACAATCTACCCTGGTGGTCAATATAAAGGGTTCAATTCAAAATTCCAGTCACCTGAAGAAAGCTGGAGCATACAATGGCCGAAACATCATGAATATGGCAACAAAGATGAAAGTAACAGTTCAAACAATGTAAATCATGTAAATAATTACAATCTCAGAAATAGAGACAGATAAAAAATAAATGATCATTTTGATTTTAATTTTCATTAGGCACTCCATGAATGTAGCAACAAAGGAGAAAGTTAAGACAACATAAGAAATTTAATGAAAATTATATGAAAAAATAAAACTTGATGAATTACCGTATAGACTTGTCCCATGATGAAGAGAAGAGTAAATGGTTTTCTGTTTGTGAAAATTTGATTCCAGAAATGACATTGTCATGAGCTGCAATTATCAGAAAATACAAAGTACAGGTTTACTAGAGATGAGGACATTCATAATACTGATTTGGCCAAGAACAGGACATGTGTAGTATGGATTTGGTCAAGAAAAGGATGTGTAGTATGGATTAGGTTAAGAAGAGGACAGGTGTAGTTTGGGCGTGGTCAAGAAGACGTGTTTGAATAGGCAGATGTCTGCCATCGACATTGGTGGCCAGTTATGATCATTTCTTGACTCTCCAGAAGAACTTAATTGTTAGTGATCCGATCCTGCCACATGTTCTGCAGGATTTGACAAAGTTTCATTTGATGAAATCTTTCAAGTTTGCGAATGTCTTTTCAGTAGATTATCCAGCTCTCACAGGCATACAAGAGAGTCAAGATTACAATTTGGTAGATTATGAGCTAAATTCTTTGTGTTAGTCCAGGATTGTCGAAGACTCTTTTGAATAGTTTCCCATATGCCACATGGGCAGCCTTGATTCAGTTATTAATGTCTTTTTGCAAAAATGCATTTGATGTTAGTATAGGTTAGGCATACAGAAAAGAGTATAATGTACTATTGTAATATGAATTTTAACTTGATGTGTTACATACATTTTGGCCTTTTACCTATCTAAATTAAGCTTGGTATATACCATGGAGGAATACACTGACACCATCTTTTGATGACTGGATAAGACCTAAAATATATCTTTCAATAGAGACTAAAGATAACTTTGTACTTCCAAGTTGGATTAATTAAATATAACTAAAAGATCATAAGAAAAATAAATTATGGGCAGAAAAACTCACCATTAATTTGCTTCAAGGTAGCCATGTTGGACATTGAAAAAAGACGAATACTGTAGTTGCTGCTACTGCTAGCAAGTAATGGATTATCACTTCCTGTTGCCTGGGAACTGTGGGAAAATAATAAATAATCTGTAATTCGGCTCATAACCATTCAATTTTATCAATTGTTTTATGTATTTGTAGCATGCAATTCATGCCAAGAAAATTCAGACAGTCAGAATTAAATTTAATGTCAATAAGGAACCTTTATCCTATGAGAACTTAATCTGTGATGACCCCAATATGAACTGAACTCACCCCAGATGAGACTAAACTAGCCTTTACACTGTTTATCACATCAGAGCATCAAAGAAGCCAAGTGCATCAGTAGGAAGATCATGTCTTTTGGATCTAAATCTCACTCAAGTCAATAAATGTAACTTGTATATTTGTACCATTTCTTTCTTAACATTTCACCCCAAGCAAGGCAACAAAGACACTAAACTGCAAAGAGTTACAGAGGGTGAGAGAATATGAGAAAAAAATAAAAATCATTAAGGAGAGAGGACAATAAAAGAACAGGAATTAAGAAGACAGAAAATAAAGATTGACATTATATTTAAATTTTTAAAGATCAAAGTTGACTAGAGAGCAAGAAGCCACAAGTGAGAAATACAAGAAAATAAACTGTTAGCATAGAACTTATGGTTACACTTAGCCATTTTAATTGTAAAATGGTGAGATCTTGCTGCAAACCTAGTAATGTGTTTAAATTCATAAAGTAAAAGGTACCATAGAGGAAAGTTCATCAGAACAATTACCATGAATGTATTTATAAAAAAGGCACAGAGAAGCTACATTACAATGAAAATGACTAAAGCCAAGATGCCAGGTCAGGACCAATAACATTGCAGATTCTTCTTTGTATTTTATCAAGAATTTCTAAATACAAAGTGGAAGCACAAGACCAGATACGACAGCAATATTCAATACATGGTAGACTTATAAATGTGTAAGGTGGATTCTGGCAAGAAAAATTGTCTAGCACAACTCAGTGAACCAACTTTTCTAGCAGCAGACCTATAATCTTTCTACTTCATGTCAGTAGGAAAAACCCAAGCCCGAAAAGGTGCAATGAGTCACTCTCCTATAGGTTAATATCAGCTATGCTGATGGGAGGCACAAAAGGATCTCTCAGATCATTAAAAGAGTGCAGTTATGCTTTGGAAGCATTAAAATTAACAAGCCGTTCCTTGCCCCAATTCGCAACAGGTTTTAGGTCATTTGTGAGATTGGCTGCCAACTTGACCTTATTGAATTGTCGTAGAGATGAATACACCTCCCCAGATGAGGACTTAGACTCATCCAAATACATAAATACAGACACTGAGAATTGTCAGTAGAAGGAGTAAACAAGTAGAGAATTAGAGATCTAGCTTATCTGTTTACTACCTATTTCAGCAAGACTATGCTGACTCCAAGTGACATACTACTTTTTGATTGTTTTCTTCATTCAATGCAATGAAGATATATCAATCTGAACCAATCAGACTTATTATTAAGACAAGAACAAATATTTGTGCCATCAGCATAAATACTG
Organism: Acanthosepion lycidas; assembly: GCA_963932145.1. NCBI lineage: Eukaryota > Metazoa > Mollusca > Cephalopoda > Sepiida > Sepiidae > Acanthosepion > Acanthosepion lycidas. Next base: position 77,098,031 of record OZ010600.1, read on the forward strand.
AGTTGAGAACTGATGACATCAGAAAGGTCATTGATGAAAATTAGAAACAACATAACTCCAAGGATAGTGCTCTGGGGGTCACCTGCATTAATGTAAAAAGATCTAGAAGAGTGGCCACTCAAAGCAACTTTTTAAAATTCATTCAGACATACTATAACCTTTCAACTTGTAAAGAAGACCAGCATCACAAACTCTGTAAAATACCTTCAAGATATCTAAAGCTTCACCATTCACATCTAATAATATTGCTAATAAAAATCTGAGCACTTGTTCATGTTTAGAATCGGCTTAATTTTTACACAAATCTAAGGTTTGTCATCCTTATAAGCTTCAGGCTAATAAAAAAATATGAGCCATGTTTCATGCTTAAAATAGGCTTAATTTTGGGAATCTGTACTTTGTCATGTTTATAAGATTCATGATACAAAAAAACAATAAGTGTATAATCCTCAAAATGACATCAACAGTAAGCCTTGCATAACAATAAGAATAGTATTTTAAAAATATAAAAATTACCTACCTTGTCTGCCAGGATGCCTACTAGGTATCATTATATTTAGGACTATAAAAGTGTTATAATGCTATTTGTAGCAGTTATAATATAAGTAATGCTTTAGCTACTTGCATGTATTAATTAGTCTGAAGACTGATTCCCAACAGCTTCTTCCTTTAGCTCTGATCTGGTTTGTTTTGTTTTGTTTTATGGCATATCAACCTCAATGGGTTATTTAATGCCAACAAGATTTTTATTGCTGGTAATATTTTTTTTTCAAAAATGTATTACCGGTAATATTTTTTGCCCCAAAAATTTATTTCTAGTATTTAAAACCTATTTTTATACTTTCATAGTGTTTTGACCCCAGTTTGGGGGTTACTATTTACTCCACAACAAAAAGGAATATCTCTCTCTCTCTCTCATGTAATAGTGATGAGACTCTTCCTCTCTGGAGAGACATTCCCTGGGCAGGCTAACTGTTTCATTTCACACAACCACATGGCACACACTTCAGCTAATCGCATAAATGCTCTGCTAGCCTGCCTTTCTTTCTTTCCCTCCCCCCATCGTCATTATCTGTATATACACAAATATAATTTTCTCTTTCCCTTCTTTTCATGAGCCATGTTGTTCTTCATATATATATATATATATATATATATATATATATATATTTATTTGAATAAAAAACAGACCACTTTAAGGTTCCATGTAATAAATTATTTCACCACAGCCCTTTTAAAGGTCTCTGGATCATCAGACTTTACTTCCAAAGGTTGAAATGAAAAAGGAAGTAAAGTCTGATGATCCAGAGCCCTTTAAAATGGCTGCAGTGAAATAATTTATTACATGGAACCTTAAAGTGGTCTGTTTTTTATTCAAACATATTTGCTCTGAATTTACATTGAGCTCTCCGGATATCATCCTCCTTGGGTCTACCGATATGGATTACCTAGTTTTGCATAAACTATATATATATATATATATATATATATATATATATATATATATATATATATATATATATATATGTGTGTGTGTATGAAACCCACACACTTGTCAAATTTGTTTATTTTGAAAGTTTTCAAACTCTTGTGACAGGACTACTACATAATTGATGAAACTATTAGAGAGAATGAAAATTTTGTTGTATTTGCTTAATAAACCTAAGAAAGCTATCACATGTTACACTGTATTATTGATTTTTTTTTTTAATCACTTCACCCCAAGCAAGTGAATGTAGCTACTAAGACATAAGAAGTTACTGATTATGAAAGTATATGAGAAAATGAAAAACTTTATTAAGGAGAGTGAACAATAAAAGAACAGGAATTAAGATGGAAAATAATGATTGATACTGGAAAGAGAATTTTAGAAACAGCTTCAGGTTTTTCCATCTCATTTAAAATTTATTTGAGTAATAAATATGTATGAAGTTCTAATTATAGGTAAATATAAAGAAAAAAGTTTTTTTTTAATTATCTCACCCCAAGCAGGCCACTAAAGCCACTAAAAGGCAAAGGGTTATTGAGAATGAAAGAGTCTGAGAAAAAAAAAAAAAAAAACATTATTAACGGGAGGAAACAATAAAAGAATAGGAACAGAAGGTAACAATTGATATCAGATTTAAAATTTTTGAAGATCAAAGTTGACTGGAAAGTAAGAGGCTGGAAGAGTTCTACAAGTATGAGAAAAGAAACTGTTAGCATAAAAGTTACTGTTATATCTAGTAATTCACCTTCAAAATGATGAGAGCTTACCTGTCAATCTAGCACAGTGCTTAAATCTGTAAACTCAAGGTACTGAAGAGGAAAGTTCATCAGAATAATTGCTAAGAAAATATTTATAGAAAAGTCACAGAGAAATAAAGTTATGGCTGTAGGAAAGTGGCTGAAGCTGAGATAACAGGTCAGGACCCATAACATTGCATATTCTTCTTTGGATTTTATCAAGAATCTCTAAATACATAGCAGTAGCACCAGACTAGATGTGACAGCAATATTCAATGCATGGATGAATGATAAACTTATGACTACATAAGATAAATTTTGGCAAATTTATATATTTACCTTCGTTGAATATCAAGGTGAAGAATATATTCTTTTTCAACAGGTGTCAAAGAAATAGCAGATTTTTCACACAAATTCAATTTTCCCATCATCAAATCCATTTCTGTAAATCTGTCCATGTAAAAAATCTGAAATGATAAAATGGCGTCAGATGAGAAATAACATTATATTATAATTCTAATAGTACTTTAGTTAGTATGTATAGTTATGCCCTGCCAATATCTCATAAATAATGGATTATTCCATTGTTACATGAGTTGATACTGATTCTTGGTCATCTTGTTTTAATGGTCAAATGAAGGCATTTACTGTTAATACCCTTTAGGGGAAAGGGAAGGTGATGGTTCTGCCAACAGCAAATGAGAGAAAGGAAGAGCAAATGATCCTTCACATGACCAAAATGAAGAAGTAGAAATTGTCAAGCAAATTTGAATACCACTCCCTCCCAACTACTAATGAATTAATCCAATAACACTACCCAAAATATTATCTATAAAAATGAAATAATAAACAACCTACTTCAAACCAAAACATACAGCCATGATGATGGTTGACGACAACCGAAAGTGCTAGGCAAACACCAAGGACTAGGGTCTTTTTTCAACAACTTAGACCCAAATGTAAAAAAAATTTGTAAGAAAGCAAGAAAAATTAGAAAAAAAGATTATTAAATGGAAAAGTTCTGTAGTCTTTAACAAGACATACCTCAATATATATTCACATCAGAAAGTTATATGGTGTGCTTGCTACATGTCTATTTTTAGGCTTGATGAAATTGTAGTTGCAGAAGGAATTTGAAAATGTACTTTGTTTATTTCTGTGAATTTTTGAGGTCCCAACAGCATTTTGATTGTGAGGAAAGTAGGAAAAGGCACATCAGAAACAGTGTTTGGTTTCAGTGAGAGAAAGGAGAAAGAAAGAATATATAGAGGCAGTGATAACACTCTTATATGTTTAATATCTGCTTCAGTGAAATGGAAAACTTGTCAATTTCAAATCTTTTCATTTGTACCCCCTTACTTCTTAAAATAATGACCTGCAGTCATACTTATGATTGTTATTGCAATATTTTATTAAAGTTGCTATGTTCAAATATTTAACAATGCAATAGAGGAATTTTTACAGATATTTTATAGTCATAGAACTTACAAGGAGATTATTCAATCATTAACTTAAGAATTAGGATTCATCAGAAAATTTGAATAATAAAACTTAAAAATCCATACACCAAAGTATCTGAAGTATTTAGTATTTAGTAATTCCTGAATTGTTATGATGAATTCAGCCTAGGTAACATTATTGCTTTCTATTCAATTCCAGATCATAGTTACTATTAACAATATGTAAATAATTTTTAAAATGTGTCTTTCTTTTTTTTTAAAAAAAATAATGATTATTTCCTTACAATTAAAACAATAATTAAAACTTCAAAGAATATAATTGTTGTAACTTGGAAAAACAATAAGAGTGGACTTGAGAAAGCTGTTTTCCTGAAAATAGTTTTAATAAAACGATTTTATAAATTTCAACCAACAGAAGCACTGATCATTTGGTCAATTAATGTTGAATATTTCCATATAAGTAAACAGCTAGTATTACAATTAGAAATGATGAGAACAGACACTACACTTTTATCCTAGCCTGATGGACACAAAGTGAAGAAAAACATCACTCAAGTAGGACTGGCTGCACGGTCAATGAATTTTTCTATGTAAGGAAACAACTAATATGTTAATTGATTGGAGTCACAGCATTTAATGAAGTTCTTTTGTTTTGGTGATCACAAAATGGGGATTTGCAAATGCAGTTTGAAAGAGTTGGAATTTTTCTTTATTCTTTCTTTTTTTAAAAAAAAAAAAAAAGATAAAATGAAAATGTAGGACTGACAGACTTTTTTTAGAATAGGAGTAGATAGGTTCACCTATTGCCTGATCCATACTCCTCCTACTTCTCTTGATCAGAAGTAGAGGCTCATCTCTTGTTTCCTGTTTAGGAAGGGGTTCCCAGTTCCTTTCCTTTTCTCAAGCCTTAATAGTGCTGTTGTCATGAATTTTTTGTGATATGTGTGGATGGTGGCAATATCTTTCATATTGAGTGTACAAAATTAGAAGTTTTCTGGTTGCTGTTCCAGACTGATAGTCAGGAGCCTGAACTCTTGCATAGTGTCTTGAGAGGCTGATCTGATCAATAGCTGCATAATATCAGGGTTCTTGCAGTGTCATGTCATGCATGGAAAGGTGTCCCTGCAAGCACCTCTGCAACTCCAAGATCACACTATGATGCAATCTGCGCCAGTTCTCTTTCTGCACATGTTACATTGGTGACCAACTGCTGCTACTACCTTGGGCCTTTCTTTACTAATATAATGCATCATGACTACAAACAACCAAAGATATAAACCTAAACCAGTTCAACAAAAACCACCTGAACCCCTTAAACCTTCTTTCTTCAACATTTGTGGTAATCATACCAACTTCTGCAGTCTTCGAAAAGTCTCCAGACATCCTAGCTCTCTGCAAAGCTAATCTTAACACTTCAATCCCCTCCTCTTATTTCTCAATTCCTGGCTATCTTTCTCTCCTTAGAAAGGACTCTAAAGTCCACATGCATGGCCTGAGAGTTTATATCTGCAAACATCTCTCACTGGTTACAGAACTCTCTCTTGAATCTAAAGATCATTTGTACATGTGTCTCTTTACTTAACTCAGTCAGCTATCTCTTCTTTCTCTACTGTTCCCTTTCCTCTCAAGAATGTTGCATGCTATATGAGCAAACATAGTTGTGTTCGATGAACTTAATGGCCACCATACCTGGTGACTTAAACACTCCGTCACTGACCTCGCTGTCATCCAAAACCTTAATCACTCAATCTCTCATGCAAGTGGTTTACTTCCCTGATGCTTTTCCCTAGTAACCTTGATGGACACACTTCTGTTCATGATCTATTTTTTACCTCTATCCCTGACTTTTGTCATACCACACAGCTCTGCTGTCTTGGGAAATTTACGAAAATATTCTCTGTAATCTAACGTTTTATTGATTTTTAGAAATTTTGGCTTTAAATTTATTATAGTCATAACTCTGATAATGTCATGTATGGTGCCCATATTTACAAAAAAAAAAAACGACACGTTTATATAAACTAATAAAAAAAACATAAAATTATTTTTAAAATATTGGTACTTTATGATTTGTATTAAACTTTTTCATTTATGATTAGCAAATATAGTTTTCATTTAATGATAATATCAAAACCGCTGAAATTCATACTGAATTTTAAAATTCTAATTAAAATTTTCTAATTAAAAAAAAAAAATGAAAATTCTTGTAAAAATTCATTATTCATCAGAATTTTTTTTCTTAATATTTATTATCGTATTTAAAAGCAATTAAAAGCTTTTCTAATTAAATAATGTTAAATTTTTATTGACATTTTTATTTTACAATTCTGAGTAGATTTTTGGTAAATGGTACGTATTCCTGTTTAACAAAAAAAATCAAATTCATGATTTAAAAATTCTTCAAGGGGTCCTACTTTTAAATACGAAGACCCTGAATTGAATTTTTAATTTCTCGAAATTTCATAAAATAAGTAAGTGGGGATTATTACAGATGTAAAAAAATATATTTTTACCAAAATTTTCTAAAAAAATATTTCAAAAATAGATTATTTCATTTGTGAATAAGTCCTGAAAATTTAATTAAAATCCGAAAATTATTTGATTTTTGCAAGAATTTTCACAACAATGTTTTTTGGGGTTTTTTTTTTAATACTAAAACTAAAACACATAGTTTTGTTTTGATAATTCAAGAAAAACAAGATTTTTAACCAGAATTTCGAACGTGCTAGAAAGGGCTAAAAAAAATTAATAAAAAATACGTTGGTCTTTTCCTTTTCTTAATAATAAAAACATGTTGACGATAAAACTTTGTTTTTATTAAATTTGGGACCTTTTTGAATTTTGATCATGTTAATGCTCTTTTTTTAGAAAATTTTTGGAGGTACCTACATCGGAGTTTTCATAACTAAAAAAAAAAAAAAGTATACTAACGACAAGGGTCAAATTAAATCGAAATCCACATAGTTCAAATAATGCGCTTATTTTTAATAGCAGTAGAATAGATTTTACATTTGCTAAATAAATACTTTTTAAGAATTGACCCGGTGCTGTCACAACATCGTGATTATGACGCTAACAATGAAATTACCAAACAAAAACAATCAAAAGATATACTAAGCAATATCTTTAAATCAACGGAATCTTTTATACTTACAAAATGCTAACTTTGTAGAATATAGAAAAAAATAGTAAAAAAAATAGGCAGCACAAGACTGCAATTCAGTTTAACAGCTAGATTAAACAAGCAACAAACACGTTTATTCGTCTACCATCTTCGGTGAAACGGGGAAAGTCACCGGTCCTTTGGGAGTTATGTATTCGGTTATTTTTTTTCCCAAAAGTTATCATACGTTCACAACTTTTATTTCATAATAAAAGAAATGTTGTGAAAGCGGAACAATTTTTTTTTTTTTTTTGCCTTCCCATGTACAAGTTCTCCCTTTATACGGGATCTTGTGCCATATTCTGTTCGAATAGGTGTGCGGATTACTAAAAATTAGTTAAGTAGTTAGAAAGAATGTTTGTTTGTTTACGAAGTTTTGCCAAGTATTGTTTTTTTTTGTTACCATAGTTGACTTGAAACAAAAACACCAATCATTTAGTAGCGTAACAGCTTACTAAGTACTTGAAAAACTAAAAAGTAAACGATTTTTTAAAAAGGTAACCAGAGAACTCAGTGCAATAATACCAAAGTTGCGACGACGATTTAGCCTAGGAAACCGGGGAGTTTAGTAAGCAGACGATAGCTTAGCATTTTTGTTCCTATTTTTTTACTAAAACAATAATTATTTTTCTAAATAACGTTAACAAGACATGGTCGAACAAGAAGAAAACGTAACGAAACTTATGTGGCGGTTCAGGGTTTAATGATACTTCCACGTACAGGATTCAAGTAATAACAACAACTCCAATTTGTTAACCAATAAAAATAAAATACAAGCCTGAAATAATTTTGTGTTCACAATGTAGATTGTAGAAGGAAGTTGTTTCCCTTTAGTGTAGATTGATATTGTAATCAACTGTTTGAAGAAAGTTCTCTTGTGAGATAAATGTTCCGAAATAATTGTTAGAGCAAAGTTTGCATGTGAAGAATGAATAACACGAAGAATCCAATTGCGGGAAATGTGTTGTGGATAAACTGGTTCGAATCAACAGAGTTCTGGTTGATTGTGCTTGGCAAACGTTACAGAGAGAAAATGTAAGTAAGTTTGTAGTTACGAAATTGTGTGTGTGTGTGTGTGTGTGTGCGCGCGCGCCGCCGCGCGTTGAGCAAGATTGTGGATTTGTGTTGACGGCTTGGATCTTACTGGCGACTTGCAAAAAGTCGCCCCTTTTAAGGAAAAATAGTAGTCTCCCACGGAACAATATTTATTTATACAAAAATGTATAAAATGTGGCACAAGGCCTAAAAGGGGGTTGGGGAAGGACGGTCTTCTTCTGTCTTACATTAAACTTAGCTAGTCTCAGACACGGACCCAAACATACCAACAATAATCCTATCACCAAAACAACACATTCACTCCTACCTTTCTTACTGCGTCCACCATAATACCTCAAATTCTCTATGAAAACCTAACTAGTCCCCTTATGTACAAATATTGTTCGTGGGGGGGAGGGTCATAAAATAACAATTTTTAAAAAGATCCCCAAATGATTATATACAATGACTTTAAATATTAACAATAAAACTAAACAAAACTGTGTTAGTAATAAAAAAACCCACAAACCATAAATGTGGCAGAAACATCAGTTAACTAGACGAAATCAATACGGGACTAAGAAAAATAAGAAAAAACATTCATTCCTCCAAGCATTCGCACAGACATAAACACATTCATACACAACAACAAATATGAAAAAATCACACACACGAAACGAAAGGCGCCCCGCATCTACCAGAGAACTGATATCACTGACCACCTAACGAGGGAGGGGATGGGGAATTAAACAAAAGAAAAATAGGGACAGAAATAAAAGGGACCAATGCGCATGCATACCCTAGCTAAGTTAACCAGAAAATGGAAAAACTAAAGAATCAAAATATTGATATTGAATATTGAACCTAATATATGGGTGGGTTGCCTCTGTTCAACCCTGTTAGGACAAAATTGTGTGCCTAACCGGCATCCAGATGCCACTCTAGGTCAGCCCCTTTTACTCTACACATTCGCGCAAGATTCACCCACCTTTTGCCAAATTCGGATAAGGTGAATCGCCGCCTTTCCGTCCTAATCTTGACTTTAAGCTGATAAAGAACAAGATCAGTTGGGAAGAGGTGAACTTCTCGCCCTCATGGAATTCCTTCTGACGCGTCGTCCAAATCACGACTCTCATAATCTCTAGTAAGCAACAGAGCACATAGTGTTCAGCCTTCGTCAATTGCAGCATCACATTGCTACAAACAGAACTGGCTTCCAGTACAAAAAACTTTCCCTGCAGCATGCGAACCATGAGGCCTTCAACAAACCTGCACAACGGCACTACCGTCTTGCACTGAAAGAAGGCGTGACCAATGGTCTCGACTTCCCCAGTACAGCGATGACAGTTTGGATATTTCTCCAAGCCTGCTGAACAAAGTCTCTTGCCGACCCAGAGGGCTCCACGAATCATCAGCCAGGTGAGTGATGCCTCATCATTATTGAGACATTTCAACCCAGACGCCCAAGGCCATATCGAGCGAGCCACCTGCTACGTAAGACCGAGCTCGTCGATCAGATCATCTTGAACGAACCCCCTAACTAACAATCGATACAATGCCTTACGAGACAACGCCTGGGCGTCGGAGAGGCCATCCGTCGTCCGTAAGAGGAGTTTCAAAGCACGACGACATTCGCGGTAGAAGGAGCACTCGGCACGAGGTGTACGGCCGGCCTCCTCCTCCTCCTCCTCGCACGAGTGCACACTTCTCAGGGAACTGCGGGAAAACTTTATCTTACATTAAAAATATGTGATTGGTTAAAAATTAACCAATCACTACACACGTACTAAACAGAATAGGTAAGTATGCTCAGAACCAAAAGATTCAAAGGAACGACGGCAATGGCTAAATTGTCTTATACAAAGGTAGTAGTAATTTATTAGCCAATCACAGGCGAATAAAATGACTTGGAATGTATGTGGGTGTGAAAAACATAGCAATCACTATACTTACCTGTTAAAAAGCATTAACCTGTTTACATTAAGGTTCACCCTGTACAAGGCCCAGAGATCACTCAAAATAGAGTGCTACGTTACGATACATAAAGAGGCAGATTATATGGATAGGAAGGGAAGATAATGGTTCAGGTTAACCGTAGGTTAAGATTGTAGGGATTAGGGAAACATCTTCTTGGGAGTCTGTTCCACAGGGAAGTGGTTCGTAAGAAGAAGCTGCTCGAGTGGATCTTACTTCTCCCCAATGGAATATGTAAGGAATGTCAGTGATTTGCTACTATGTAAGTGACATGGCGTGTTCTTGCTGTAAAGGTTTCCCTTTGTAGTGAATCTAAGAAGGTTGCATGAATATTTAAAATTGTGCTGCAAATAAAATATGCAATATCCACAAACATAAATTATAAGAAATGGCCAAACGGTAACGATATTCAATCACGACAAAAAATACATGTTTGAAGCAACAGATTAAATTTTATATACACAATTTACAATTTCTTTGTCTGTAATGATGTGTGCAAGGTATGTTTTAGAGAAAAAGTTCTTTGCTGTTTCGGAAATGTTCAATGTCTAAAAATTTGTCTGCCTTTGATTAAAAAGGTTGAATTTAACTTAGACAAAATATTTTTCTATGAAAGATATTGAGTAAAAAAGTTTGTTGCATAAATTTTTCTAATCTCTCATAAAAGAAGTTTGCTTCTTTGGCAGCACATAATTCTGTGTGTATCTTTCGTGTGTGTGAGTCTCAAATGCGACGAAAAAATTGTTTACTATTTCTATTTATAGTTTTCTTAACAATGAAATCGGCTCCAATGAGGTTTGGTAGCTGTTGCAAATTTTTCTGAAAAATGCGTAGGTGAATGTTGTATTTTTTTGCCAATAGGATTTCTTGAAACATTTAAATTAGGGATGAATTTGAGAAAGATTTTTTTTACATCGGTTGAGCCTATTTTTGCACAAATTTTGACTGTTTTGTTATGGAAATTTCTCAAAGCTTATTTTTTATTTAACAACCAATGAAATTCTAGAAAATGTTTGAAATTGAAATGAGGCTTACTAAACCTTCGTGGGACCAGGAAATGTAGTTTGTCCCAGCACTTTCCATGGAAGTAGTGACAGAGCAGTGATAGGCTTTCTACATCTTACCTATAAGAGAGAGGTTGGAGGGTAGAAAATAATTTGTCACCCACAAGAGAGATGCTTTTGTACTCTATTGAGAGTGGAAAATGTGAACTGGACAGCTCCAAGGTTTATTAGGTTTGGTATTGGTTATTGATTTTCCTATGCATATAAGATAAACGGTAGTCAAGCCACAATGAAAATTGATTATGGCCATGTCATGTTGAAACACTGGTTTTTGTTCAATCACTGATGTTAAGCAATGTTGAGCCTTGTCAATACTTAGATGAGTGACAGTATGGGAATACCAGGTTCTGTAAACTTGGGTGTGAGTGGTGTGATTGATAACTCAGGTTGAGAAATCTGACAGCTGAATTCAAATTCCAGTTGAATTCATTGCATTTACTTTTATGCAAATATCCACCACCATAACATAGCTTTTCTGTAAATATTTTCGTAGTAATTATTCTGATGAGCTTTCTTCTTTCCTCAACTTCATGACACGGTGGAGTCATGGATAGTGGCTCGGATTGAGGAATCGGCGAGCCATGATCGAATCCATTCAAATCCATTACATTTCCGTTGGGAAAGGTATGAATCCTCTTCTTCTCCTCCCAGCTATGAGTAAATAGCAGGAAAGACTGGATGGCAACTAGATTACCGCAGAAAGAAATGGCAACCTACTATGGGGAAAATCTGCCTGATTAGTCATATATTGAAAGATACATGATCGCCTAAGCAAGTATCACACATGGCACATAATTAAACTGACAAGATTGACAGCTAGGTCTCACCATTTTACTGTTGAAATTGCTAATTGTACTCATAAGTTCTATTCTAAGAGTGTCTTCTCTTTCAGTTTCTTAATTTCTTGTTAACTATGATCTTCAAAAATATAAATGCAACATCAATTGTAATCTTCTGTTTCCTTGAATTCATTTCTTTTTAATGTCCTTCCTTCTCATTAACATGAGCTTCACCAGTTTTACCAAGATGTTATTAGAGCAGTTATAAAAACGGGACACTTCCTGTCTTTCTCTCTTTTCCTTCCAGCATGCTTTTCTTATGTAGATATTCATTTCATGTTATGCTTTATTTATAGTTTGCACTGTTTTATATTCTTATAAAAAATTTTTTTCTTTATTACTAGTCCCTAATCGGTCCCAAATTAGCAATAGCAAGGTATAGGAATTATATTTTTCAACCAATAAAATTCCACCAGGTTTGTTTGATCAAGAGAAAATACTGCCAAAATACTTGTGGACGTAGTTGTAGACCTACAACATGTTATTTTTGGACCATTTAGAAAATAACAATAACTCCTTTTACCACTCCCACAAATTTGAGAAAAGGATTTTTGCAAGCTAGTATGGAATTATTTTTTAACTAATGAAAACCTTCTATTCAAAAAGTTCACACATGTGTGAAATTACATTTCAGATTCCCCTTACTGATATAAAAATAGAAGTCTACCGTTTCTCAGAGTTCAAAACAATTTTGGAGGCCAGTTTGATCTACACATCTGTACACACGCACCCACATACATGCACACAATGGAAGAAAAACAGCCAGCAGCCACCAACTAAGGCCTTGTCCACACACACAATAGAAGTGATTAACCAGCTACCGCTAACTACAAACTCACAAAGATATTAGGCTGACTATCATAAAGTAAGTGGCATATGTTTCACATCACCCTAAGAACATTTAATTACTTTATAAAACAAACTTTACTGCAAGGGAAATTGAACATTTTATTGTTATTGTATATCTCTGAAAAAAATATATAAATGTTAGTTCAACTGATGTTCTAATTCTACTTTTCCTTCACAAAATAACATTTTATTTCATTTAAAAGATGTGTTGATGTTGCTGTTGTTAAATGTTTGGAATCCTAACATTAAGCAACAAAAACCTGGGTAGTTGGATCCCAACAAAGATTCAAGAGAGTGTAGATGTTCACTTTTGCTTTATCTTCGTCTTCTGTCAGATCATGGGAAGTCATTTTCCAAGTTTCTAGCTTGAATTTAACTTCAAGGTTATAAGACCAAATCAGAATGACCTGTTCACAGAGCATCTCCTTAGCTGAAGTCACCTTCTTTTAATTTTCAATTTAAGAATTTCTTTGATTTAAAGAATCTATCTGATAAACTCTATTGGCTCAAGGAGATGGTAACTCACAGATAAGCATCACCCACATAATTCCTAACTTTAAATAGCTTCTTTCTTTTGCATGCATACTGTTGCAGAGGTGGAAATGGGTAACCTGCAATACTGAACCTTGTTGTTGTTACTGTTGTGGAGGTTAATTCCTTCTCTGCCTTGACAAATAAATACAAGCATCAAACAAAAGAGGATATTGATTTTGGGTAAATAAATGTATAATTTATTTACATATATACAAAACTAGTAACTTCTATCTGTTTCTGTTGCTAAGGCAACAGATAGAGAGTGGTGAAATTAGAAGTGAAATGGACATTGGTGGCAACCGTCGTTGGCAGTGGCGTTTCTCTCTGTCAGTGTTGACATCAAACACTGATCTGTGACCCATCTCTCTCTCAGCATGTTAGTGTTGACAAACTCTGGTCTGTTTCAGGCTTGTTTGAATTTGAGTATATATAGTCTTCAATCAGCTCAAAATTAATATTTTTGTTTTTGAGCAGGAGTGGCTTTGACTGGTTCTTTTCATTTTCTTTTGGTTAAAGTAGATGTATGTGTGTAGCCAATGTGCAAAAAACATATTTATGCAGTCTGCTTTGGGTCATCACAGTGGGTGGGGGGATAAACATCCAGTTTGTGTAGAAAATGTAAGTGGTACAACAATACTCATGTATTTTCTCTCTTTTTACTCTGTTATATAAAAACAAAATATAAAATATTGCCTTGTTGAAATCTACTCTATTTCCTTATACCCATCACTTACATCTACAAAATATTGTTGTAACAGCTTTTAGTCAAATTAGAGGCAATGCTAGTAACAAATCGTGACCATCAACATGATTTGAACATACACAAAACTGTAACAGTTTGACAATCACAACATAATTTCAACATGTAACCTACTGAAAAATTTAGTGATCCCAAGATTTCTCAGTTACCTCCACTCTATTGTTTCATCCTCAGTGATAAAGTCACTAAGACACAAGTGACCTTGTGTCTTAGTGACTTTATCACCTTGCTTGCAGTGAAATGATTAAAAATCCTACAAGGTTACTTTATATTAATATTGATATAACTTTATACACACATTTGTACATTCATTCACATATATACTTGTAATAAGACTGGACAAATTCTCTCATTCATATAATGAACCTGAATAGAAGTTCAGTCTTTACTGTACTTCTAAATATCTAAAATGAATACAGCCACATAATCTTACTATACTTTGTATGAATTGCTTTAAAATGATGCTGACAATCTTCAGTTAGTTCAGGAAAGTTGTCTTCTGTCAAAATTGTTGTTTCTATAGGAATTAAATCCTATATATATATGTCAACCAATAAAATCCCTTCAGAAGGTTTGTTTGATAAACAATAATTACTATGGTAAATACTGTCAAAATACTAGCAAATGTAGTTGTAGACCTACCACGTGTTATTTTGGGGCCATTTAGAAAATAACAATAATAGCTCCTTTCATTACTTTCACAAATTCAAGAAAAACATTTTTGTGAGCCCGTGTGAAATTATTTTCTAATTAATGAAAACGTTGTATTCAAAAATTTCACATTTCTATGTGAAATTAGATTTCTCCCTTATGGATATAAAAATAGAAGCATATTGCTTTTTGAGGTTCAAAACAATTTTAGAGGCCTGTTTCATCCACATGTGTGTATACATGCACCCACACAATGGAAGAGATGAGCCAACAGCTGCCAACTAAGGCCTTGTTCATGCACTGAGAGAAACATTAAGTTGACCATCATAAAATCTGTCCACACATCTCACACTACACTATGAAAACTTAATTACTTTATAAAACAAACTTTACTGTAAGGAAAATTGAACATTTTATTGTCATTATATATTTCTGAAAAGAATATATAAATGTTATTTCAACTGACGTTCTGCTTCTACCTTCTTTCCGTCAGAAAAAACCTTTTATATATTTCATTTAAAAGATTAAATTGTTAAATAAGTTGTTAAATATTTGGAATCATATAGCAACAAAAACCTAAGTCGATGGATCCCAACACTTCCACACAATTAAGACAATATTTCTATTTTAATTTTATAAAATTTCACAACAACATATATAAAGAAAGGACCTAAAATGAAAATCTATTCATACATTTTTTTTTAATTTGGGTGGGGAGGGTCTGTGTTAACCCCCACCCACTTAATTTTGTGAATTTTTGAGAAATTCTTTTTTGTAGTGCATAATCTCTATCTATAAAAGGCAGGATGTGTGTGTGTAACAAATGCACGGCCGCAATTTTCGACAGATTTGCACCAAAATTTACATGCACATGCTCCAAGTTAGCGGGAAGGCGAAGACGGACTTTGCATTTCCCAACTCCCATCGATAGTGGAAATAATCGATTTTTTCATGCTTCTACGGCAGTTTTCATGTAGTTTGCGGACATTTTGTACTGGCCAGAGTGAGAGGCAATAGCTAGCTGCCACGAATAGGCAGGAAGATTCTACTGGCCGGTGTGAGAGCCAACAGCTGACTGACATGAATGTTAACTAGCATACTAGCATGCAAAAAAATTGATAGCTGCATTCGTTACAAGTGGGAGAAATATAAATCTGCATGGCACTTTACTCCAATTGGCTCATTCGCTTGCTTAAACTCAACGTTGATTCTGATTTCGCAGAACTGGGTTGGATGTGAAAAAGTATTTGTTGTTAACATTCTTTTTTCATTTGGTTTTTCCAGTTACGAGTCCTTTTTTAAATCTGATCGTTTTGTGTTCATTTTGTTTAGTTCTTTTTTTGTAACAGATTTAATGTTTAGTATAGAGCTTAGAAAAAATTCTCAGTGCAAGAAGTAAGGCATGTAGCAACATCAGCATGGCAAAGGGCACTCTTTAAAGGCAAGGAAGGGCAAAAATATTTTAAGTCAAGTGATAGCGATTGCTGTATGTGTCGTACAATTTTTGAATCAAGCTCAGGCAACGCCGGGCCATGCTGCTAGTAGTTTATATTATCTGTCTGAAATTCTGGAATAAGGAGTTATCATTACTTACATTATTTACATTTGGTCTATTGTCCTTATCTTTGTTGTTTCAGCCATTGTGCCCTCTGGCCTTCTTCAGATGTATATTGATCTGGGTAACTTACAGGGAATTCTGAACTGAGGCCTTTATTTAATCTATGGGAGTAGATTGTTCTCGTTCCACTGCCCATGTCTAGTTTTTATTTATAGTACTGCTCAGTTATTGCTCACCCATTTCCACTGACTCCAAGTACACACTGCTTGAATCAGGGATTGAACTCACAAGCTCTATGTCACCAAATTCACAAACCAACACTTCAATCCACTAAGTTGTTGTTTTGTCAGTTACCTAGATCAATATACACCTGAAGAAAGCCAGAAAGCACAATGGCTGAAATGTTGTAATAACAACAAAAATGAGGACAATAGTCTGAATATAAATAGTGTAAATAATGTTCATATTAGTTATAAGGACAAGTCCTTGAAGAATTTAAATCATCAAATGTTTTTGGTCAAACAGAACCCATAATTACAGAAAATCTGCTCTGAATCATAAAATAAAAAATGCAATAAAACTAAGACATTAATTAAAAATGTTTTAAATTGCTTTTATGAATAAAATATATTATGGACACTATTGTCTTAAGAAAAAAGTTTTTGTCAAAGAATAATCATTTTTTTTATTTTAATTAGAATATTATATAAACTGTAAATCTTTTAAAATTCTGTATTAATTTCTAACAATCAAGTGATATTGTTACTAAATAAAAACTGTATTTACTAATCATCAATGGAAAAGCTTACTACAATTCATTGACCCCAAGTATTTCCTCAACTAGCATTTTCATAAGTAACACTATAAAGTCAAAGTACCTAAAATTCAATAACATTTTAGAATGCTTAAAATATTTAAAATTTTTAATATTACTGTGTGGTTAAAAAGAATTATATAAAAAATTCATGTTGTAGTCAATATATAATTTTATTACAATTATCTACTGCTTATATAAATTTCCCAAATATCAGGCTGTCAATAAATGTGTCAACACCTGGTGAAAACATCCACCTCCCTATTCTCCATTCCCTATATGCTGCAATATTTTAAACTAAAAGTAAGTAATATTTGTTTCATTTCAGATTAATTAAAC
Organism: Acanthosepion lycidas; assembly: GCA_963932145.1. Lineage (NCBI taxonomy): Eukaryota > Metazoa > Mollusca > Cephalopoda > Sepiida > Sepiidae > Acanthosepion > Acanthosepion lycidas. The sequence continues at coordinate 77,115,297 of OZ010600.1, forward strand.
TTTAAATCAGTAATTTTTTCTCAAATGACATTTCAGAAAAGTATATTCTATTTTTGAAAGATTTTTAATAAAGAGAATTATGTTGTGCTGACATATTTGTCAATGTGGACAATTTTATAGATTTTACTGATAATCAGAAAAAATTCTTGCAATCAATTTAAATTTGGTTTGAAATACAGCAAAGTATTTTGCTTATTGGAAATATTAAATTTAATCTGTTAACTTGGAATTAAAACTAAAATAAAAGCTTCAAGAAAGATTTTTCCTTTTTAAAATGCATTTTAAACCTTAGGTAACACAATGCTGTGGAGGTATCTATATATTTCATTACTTGGATAACACCGTTGTGTCCATCACGTGGATAACATTGTTGCGTTTACTTGGATAACATTGTTATTTCATTACTTGGGTAACATCATTATGCCATTACTTGGATAACTTAGTTATGCCATGATTTGGATAACATCTTTGTCATGACTTGGATAACATAGTTATGTCTTTTGTGGAGTTGAATCAACCCATAACAACAAAAAAGGCAAAAATACGTTTAAATATAAAAATATAAGATATTTTTATTTTCATGTTTTTTATGACTAAATTTTTCATAGCGTATATGAGTGTTAAAGTTCTTACAGTCCTTGTTTGTAGTTGTTTGTTAAGATGAAAAGAAATGGGATTTCTTCATGTGTATGTGAGTAAGAAGAGGCAAAGGAAAAAGTGAGGAGGAAAGTGTAAGTGTCACATAGCTTGGTGAGAAAAACCAGTGAATGAGTAAGGGAATTTCTTTTAAGCTGAACCTTGTTACTCCTTACTCCTTTGTCTGTTTTAGAAACTTTGCTTAAATACCCTTTAAAGAGATCATAAAACATAGTTTTTATTGTCAGCAGAACTTGAAACATTGGTTGAAAAATGTTAAATATTTATTTTTTTTTTTTTTTATTAACCAGAAGAATGTATGATCCTCCAACTCAGAAACCATTTTTTTTTTTGTCATTTGGTGCTTGGCTGTCTTGCTGTTTATTTCTGTCTTTGCTCCACAATGTCATTACTTGGATAACATTGTTTTTTCATTACTTGGATAGCATCATTAAATCATTACTTGGATAACATTGTTATTATTGCTTATTTAAGATTATACAGAGAAACATTTCTATGCCATTGCTTCGAAGACATTATGTCTCTGACTTTGAATTATACATCAAAATCAGTTGACAAGTGAGAACAAAACACTATTCTTATAATTAAACTGTTTAATAGATAAATAATTTTTAACATCTTTTGTTAATTCTCAAGAAAAAAGTATAAGTCCAGATGCTCAAAAATTATTTTGGTGAATTTATGTGGTGAAAGCAAATGTAAGACATACTTAGAAAATGATTTTTTTCAAAATTTATAATTACATTTGCTCGTCATTATGTGTTTATTAAAATTTTCTTGTCCTCTTGTTCATATATTTTTTAAAAGTTATGAATAAAAAATTTTCATATTTATTTATTTATAATATGGTAAATAATAAATATTGTATTATAGTTGGTTCACATATATTTATAAATTTGTAAATGTGTATGTTTAGCTGTTGGAATTTAAATTGAGAACAACAATTTCACAAGTTGACATTCTCACTATTTTTTCTATCCTCACTCTAACCTCTATTTAATTTCAAAACCGGCTCCCAAGGCCTTCATTCTTATCAGAGATAAGAATATATTTTCTGACTAAGGAGAGAGCTGGAAAATAAAAAGGAATTCCACCACCATTATTCTTTCCATGGAGCCATAAAGTCTGGGGGAAACCTCACAGCTTCTTCACTTCAACCTGTCTTCAGTATCTTTGAAACCAGCTCCCAGGGGCCTGATTCTTATCAGAGATAAGAATGTGTTTTCTGACCAATAGAGGGGCCAGGAAATTTGTACAACAATTTTGGAGGGAAAAGTCTCGGATCCATCGGAGCCTCTCAAAACTCCATAAATTTGGAGAATCTTGCCTATTTCGGCAGTGAGATTTCTGCCCACTGTCTGTGAGGTCGACATTAGGAAGCTCCAGCACCTCTTTCACCAAAGAACTACTACTAAAAAGGGCTGTCAAAAATGAATGTCAGTCCACTATTCAAGACCAATCCAAAAAGCTGCATCCCTTCACCATTCCTTCTGATGAGCCCACTGGACTTCTGTCATCGACCATAAAAAAACTCACACAGCTGCAGGCTTCCTTCATCTACGAACAAATTTCCAACTTTACAAGAACTGTGAGTGTTTCTATCAGAACTTTAACAATAACATCTAATCGCTTAAAGAACTCTTTAGGCGCTCAGAGAAATATTTTGAGCAAGCCTTTTTTAAGTTAAGAACATTTTCTCTTTTCCCTTTCTTTCTCTACTAATCGTCCTTTTATCCCTTTACCTTTTTTTTTTCTGTATATGTTGTAAATAAACATTTTCTTCTTTTGTTGTTACTCACCAAGCAGGAGTTTTTTCTTTATTCGTACGTGCCTAAAAGAGAGAGTTTGTCCGCTCTAATCTTGCAGTTTTACTTGTGTTTTTTCGCAAAAACTTTAAACCTTGACCCTATTTTTAACCTCAACCCTTTCATGCGGGAAAGCTGGGACAAATTTCCTAGCAGAGCATAAAATCCAGGCAAAGTTTGATAAATTTGTCAAAATTGGAAAACTGTTTTATGACTTGATTATGTGTGTTCACCATTATTAAATTATGAAACAAGAGAACTGAAAAGAAAAGAAAACAGAATAGATTTTATGGTGGCATAGCCGGGGCATGGCCTGCTGTCTTTGGTCAGTGTTGACCCTGGTATCGGAGAACTAGCCATCAGCCTACACTCATCAATCTTTGGTGGCATTTGACACAGCAGCTGGTTTTTAAGTTGACCTCTTCAACTATGATCTCTCTTACCCACATTGTGATTTTTGATCTTAAGAAAGTCAAGCCAAATTATCACTGTGGCATCTCAACCAAGCTAAACCAAGGAGTTGAATATGCGTACACAAAATTGAAAATAAAATAAACAACACCTGAATAAGTCACTAGATGATATTCATATCAAAATAAAAAAAATATTTACAGTTCTTTTTTTTCTTTTTCTTCTTTTCCCAACTCGTTTCTAATATTTGGTGATGGAACAAAAATTTTGGCTAATTTCTCTAAGGGTGGCCAGACTTGACAACTGGATTTATCTTCTGTTGTTTGTACTTTCCAGAATGGCACAAGGTTTATCATCAGAGTTTTTCTTCTTCAGTAGATAATTATTATTATTATTATTATTATTATTATTATTATTATTATCATTAGGTTGGCAAAACAGCATAATGGCAGAAATCTCTTAACTCCCCGTCTGCAACTTCAACTCCAACTACTCCAACTAACTCTAGCCCCCATGGGCACTTGTATTTATGGATGTCCCTTCCAACTGGTGTGGTGTGGGCAAATAGGTGGGTTTTATGCAAATCTCCTAAAATTCAACCAGTCTCCATTTCTCATTTTCTGTTTCACACTTCTAATTTTGGAAGATCCCCTTCTCTTTTAGACTTCCTGATGTCATCTTCTGCCTTCATACTTACTCATTCTGTTTTCACAATTATAATTTTTTCACAGGGAAATTTTGGCTGACAATTTTCTCAGAATGTATACATCGGATATCTTTCAACAGACGACCTTAACCTTTGGCCCCTGACCTTGCACCTGTTCACTGTCTCTCGCCAGGCAGCAACCATATCATTCTGTATATTTTTTTCAACAAAATTCATACATCTGTTCCCAATGCCATGGGAAAATAAGTCTCTTCTAACACCAGCTTAGCGGAAAAAGTATTAACAATTAATATTGAGGTACACACACACACACAAACACACATATATATTTCTTTCATTCTGATCTGAGGAAGCTGATCTAATAATGACAAAAGGCATAATCAAGTCAATAAAACAGTTTGAAAATTTGTTAAATTTATCAAGCTTGTAAATATAAAGTTATTCTTGTAAATAAAAATTCTTTCATTGTCAATTCTTAAAAAGAAAGAGGATCATAAATCCAGTTTCATATGTTTGTAATTTTAATAAATAAAATTTTAAAATAACCTTTTAAAACAACAAAAATTGCTGAGGACGTATACAGCAACAGTGGTGTCAACAGAAAACTCTACTAAAATCCCTAATCCTTCCTACACATTCTAAAAATACTTATCTACAGGGAGCAATGAATAAATTGTTAGCTAAATTACGCGAAAATGAAAATAACACTGACATCTCATTTTAACACATATATTTACCAAAATTAAACAAAAATATCTTGAAATACTAAGGAGCGAATTCATTCAATAAAATCACCATTGGCTTCAACCATGGCCTGCAGACGACTTCAGAATCTGCTGCTACTCTTCTGGAAGGTCTCTTTGATTACATTAGTGAATGCTGCCATAATGCTTGCCTTCAGTTCATCTTTGATGTTAGAAGGGGTTTTGTTGATCTCTTGCTCAACTTCATTCCACATATAATAATCAAAGGGGTTGCAGTCTGGGGAATTAGGTGGCTAGATGTAAGGGGTGATTTGGTCGCAGAAATTGTCTGACAGCCATGACTGGGTTCTCCTGATTGTGTGGCATAGTGCAGAGTCATGTTGCCAGACATAGTGTCTTCCAGCAGCCATTCTCTTAACCCAGCAACAAATTCGGGAGTTCTTTTTTCTCATCAGAATGATCAGGGTGAGTTTTCCAAGCTGCCGTACCATCATAATCACCATTAGACTCATCCACCTCTTTCCGAATCGTCTGCACTGTCCTCAGAGCAACACCCAAACACTCTGAAATGTTTGTATTGGAGCTTCCAGCACAAATGCCAAGCAGTACAGCATGCAGTTTCCAAATTTCTGGTGGAATGATTTTTGTCTTGATGCTCTTTTTCTTGCAGACAATGCCCAAATGACCCTACTATACTGAGGAGTTGACAAAGTAAAAAAAAAAAACAATGCGCATAAATTAAATTAAAAATTATAATATGGTGACAATTTACCCATCACACCTTGTATATATTTCTGTCTCTCACAATGACCAGGTGTTCTCTCAAGGAGACACTTTGCTTTGAATGCCTATTGGGACTCAAGCCCAACCCAAACCTCAAGTAGAACTCAAATATATAATCCATGATGTTTTAGTAATAAAAAGGAATAAGAAAAAAGAGAGAACAGGATACAAATAAGCAATGCATAAAAAGGAACAAAGCAGGGAAGGAGGCAGTGGAACGATATGGAATTGGTGGAGGTTGGGCATAATTGAGAAAATTTCATGTTTTTAGCAAGAGTGAGTGAATTTAAAGATAACATTACAATTTGTGATTTGAGATAGTCAGCAACTTCAAAGGATATCAAGCAGTAGTCTTTGTTCAGTTGATATATTGGTCTATGGCCTGGAGAACCAAGAAGAGGACCGTGAATCTCTCAAAGGCCCATAAAAATTATAATTAATTAAATAAATAAATCTCCAACTTCTTTCCTGAGTTTTGTATTCTAACTTAATAAAATAGAATTGTTTTTAAAAAGGGAGCAATACCAAATTTAAAATACAGGGAACAAATAATAACTCAATTTGTGAAGGAACAAAGCAGTGTTAAACAGATGTGAAAAAGAGTGGAGTGGGGGATGGTTTTATTTCTTTGTTATGAAAATTAAATGATAGTTGTGGGTGGGTCTTCTTTGTCTCCTCGTAACCAATATTTTTAAACCCAGTCTACCACTGTTATTGGGTAATGTATAACTTCTTTCAATTTTCTTCTCAACAAGAGTTTAACTATAATCCTAAATCTTAAATTCTAAAAATATACATACAAAAGTTGTTAAACACCATATTACCCAATATATAAGAAACTGTTAGACATATTTGTGATCATAAGAAATCTTTTCTTTTTCTTTTTTGTTTGATTGATTGGTTTTATTTGCTAGTTATTTAAAGCCAGAAAATATTTTTAGATTGTAAGAATTCTGGTGGAGAAATAATAACGGTTTAGTGATAAAGTCTTACTAATTAACCCATAGATGAGGGGAGAAGAGGTGGATTCATACCTTTCTCAAGGTGTATTTGTGTGCAAGTGAATATAACAAACCCAACTGAAATTGAAACACAGATGTCTGATTAACAATTCCAAGCCATTATCCATTACACCAGCTGCACATCCATGCTTACAGCACCTGGTATTCCCAAGTGGTCACCCATCTAGGTATTGAGCAGGCTTGATATTGCTTAACTTTGGTGATTGTATGGGAACTGGTGTTTCAACATGATGTGGCCATAAGCCTCTAAGAAATTTGGATATTCAGTTAAAGACTCAGAGTCTAATGATAAATTATTTGGTATTTCATGACTGCTTTCCAGACAGTAAGATGATCAAATTTTAAATCTAAATTGTTTGTTCATTTAAAATACAACATTTATTCAAAAATAAAATATATTTAATTTAAATACAGAATTCATAAAAATAAATTCAAAATGTCACACATTTCAGTTTATATTCTATTCCTATTATTCAGGGGGTTGTTTCCCTACACACAGGGGGGATTTAGCTCTTGTGATAAAGATGGCCATATCAATTTCATTCAAACTCTGTATGTATGGTAATTTTTTAAGTGTAGTTTAGATGTGGCACAAAGCCAAAAGTATGGGTCACCTAGTGAAGATCAACTCAGTTGTAATTGTTCTAGCAAGACAAGCTTGCTAACTATTACACCATGCTGAGGTGCCCCTTTTCTAAGTGGAACTTAGACGTGGCACAAGGCTGAAAGTATAGAGCATCCAGTGAGGATCGAACTCACTACTTAGTCATAATTGTTACAGCAAGACAAGCTGGTTAACCATTTCACCACACCAAGATGCCCTTTCCTAAGCAAAGTATGAGACACCCAGTGAGGATCAAACTCACTATTCAGTTGTAATTGTTCTAGCAAGACAAGCTTGCTAACCATTACACCACCTTGAGGGGCTCAAATTGTATGTATATGTATGTATGACCAAAACATTACCACTCTAAGTGGTTGCTGTGGTTTCTGTAGCAATTACCTTTTTTATTGGGTGGAATTGCTAGTTCTACACTGAAACTCTTTTGACTTCAAAATTGTTGTTCTCCTTGACTGGTTGCCAGTCAAGGGTAGAGAGCCCAATCTGTCCTGCTATTAATACCTAGATGGGGGGAAAAAGAGATAGATTCATAATTTTCCAAGGGTATTTGTGAGAAAGTAAACAGAACAGCCTTAACTGGAATTGAACTTTACACTCCAATCCCAATTTTGATGCCAATAACCAATATTCCATGCATACATCACAATCATTGCATTTTGGTTAATACTATATTTCTACATATTTATCACATTGTTTCAGCCTTCCTAAAGGTCATCCATGTTTAGTCCTTATTTCAAGGGATAAGTCATCATTGTTACTATGCTTAAATATGTTTTCAGTAGTATGGTAAGGTATTATTTTATTTCATTGGGTATGAAAATAAAGTTTGTAGCTATAGATTTTGAAATGTTTCAACAAGAGATGTGCATTTCTTAAGTAGGATAATTGAACCTTGCTTTGCTTTAATGCCTTCTCATAGCTTAATGGTAAAGCATGCCTAGCTTGAAGGTAGTTACTCAGATTAAAAAGGGAATACAGGCTGGAATCTTATCTGGAGACACATTTTCTTGAATAAGACTTTCATTTTCACTCTCTATGAAGATAAATATTAATTTTACTGTTTAAAAAACACCAAAAACATGGTGCCTACTCAATACTCAAACATGTATACACATTAAATATAATGTTTATATATATATATATATATATATATATATATATACACATTGTGTATATTTAGGCAGCAATTTTTCATTGATGCATGTTTCATTAAATAATATAGACATGTTGTGTCTATTTATTTTAAGTAAGTTCCTTTCATATTGTCTGATAAGTTTAATAACATTATCATTGAAAAACAAAAGGAAATCACCATATTGTGACACTATTTAGCTATGGTAATTGGCTAACTAATTAACCATAGAAATTAAAAATGGGAAATACTTAAGGCGAAAAAGAGCTATATCAAAAGATAGACTGAGTGACATTAAAAAAAAGAATTTATTTTATTTACAAAAAAAGATACTTTTCGCAAAAGACAGAAAATCTGTAAGAAAAAGTGAAATTGTGATTCTGTCAAAACTGATTAATGTCATGATAAGAGGGGATGTCGCACCAAGAGAAACAGAATTCAGATAGAAAAACAATGCCAGCCAATGCATGCAGCCATGGAGAATTTCGGCTTGAGGCTACCCTGGAGAATAGATATTAGTTATCTTTCAGAGATATCATTTAATTTTAATTTCTGGTTCCAGCGAAGAAAGCCATCTGATATATGCATGAAATCTTGGCATGAGAAGGAAAATCAAAAAGGGAATCATTATTATTGCTTATTCAAACTGTTGACATCAGACATAGCGTCTTGAAAATGAGCATCTGGTGATAAGAGAATTTTAAGGCATGAGAAAAATAAAGAATTTGATTCTCAGGTAAATGCAACCTCATAAGCCATTATCAAAGATGACAATTACATTTCAATATATCAAACGAGAAGTATTAAGTATGCCAATGGCTTCCCATACTTAATACTTCTCCCTTTCACTCTCTTGTGGTCATCTGTGATGTCATGAGCTGCAATGCGATTTTCACTTTCGTGTCTCATATACATGAGTTTGTTGTTGCTTTGAAACTTTTCATGCAACAAAAACAGACTATCATTATTTCGCCCGTGTATTGTTTGATATATTGAAATATAATTGTCATCTTTGATAATGGCTTATGTAAGCTGAAAGCTTAGATCGGATTTAAACATGTATCAATATGGTGATTTCCTTTCATCTTTCAATGATAATGTTATTAAGCTTATCAGACAATATGAAAGGAACTTACTTAAAATAAATAGACACAACTTGTCTATATTATTTAATGAAACATGCATCAATATATATATATATATATATATATATATATATATAATCCTGGTTATTTATTATATATATATATATATATATATTTTTTTTTTTTTTCCTGGTTCCTCAGATATATATATATATATATATCTGAGGAACCAGGAAAAACATCCAATTCCTGAGGAAATAAAATATATTCTACAGACCCTTAAGGTTGTCTGTTTTTTATTTTAACTAATATTTGGTCTGTTTTTATATTGAGCTCTCTGGATTACATCCTCGTTGACATTATCCATACGGATTACCCAATATTTCATTACCTAACTATATATATATATATATATATATATATATATATATATATATATATATATATATTATGAAATATGAAATGGATTAAGTCTAAAAGTTATTAAATATATTTTCTGTTTATACGTTATTTTTATAGATATAATTTCTTCAAGTAATTTAAGTTATGCTCTGTTTTTAATTAAACAGTATTAATTACATTTATTGGTCAGAATATATGAAAAATTACTACTATATATATATATATATATATATATATATTTATTATTACTACTATATATATATATATATATATATATGTGTGTGTGTGTGTGTGTGTGTGTGTGTATAGATATAATATTGTATGAAAAGATTACTTAACTTTTAAATATCAATTTTATCCCAATTACAAAGTTTCTTGGTAAAATTCTCAGTGTTCAGAGGGTTCAGGTTTTAAATGCTATTTCCAACTTTTTTCAATTTTTCCATTTATTCTATGTCTTTTCCAATTCGCTTTTTTACTCCATTTTGTACACATGTGTATTCATGAATGTGCATGGGAAAAAGAACATTAAATTCATGAATATGAACATGTTTAAAACAGAGTAAAAAAGCAGATTGAAAAAGACACAAAACAAATGGAAAAAACTGAAAAAAATTGGAAATATCATTTAAAACCAGAACCCCCTGAAGACTGGAAATTTTATCAGGAAACTTCAAAGTCGGGATAAAAGTGATATTTAAAAGTTAAATAATCTTTTCATATAATATTATTAATGCTCTATTTTTAATATTATTTTAATATTTTTAATAGTGAGCACTATATATATAAAAATATCTGCCATTTCTTAAATCTTATACATATATATATCTTCTACCGTCACAGTGTGAGATATTTAATAACAAAGATGATGGAAACAAATATATATATCTATCTATATATATATATATATATACACATTAGTAATATTAAATATATATTTATGTAATAGTAATAAGAAATTTACATGTATATATAATAGTAATAAGAAAATTGTATACATATACATATATGTATATGTATATGTATATATGATAGTAATAACAAATTGTTATATATATATATATATATATATATATATATATAAATGTCAATGGAGTATTTTTTTAATAAAAGCCAATAATGACACAAGTAATTATTGAGTGTGACAGAATATGAGGAAAAGAAAACAGTATTAAGGAGAGAGAATAATAAAAGAACAGGAATTAAGAAGACAGAAGATAACGACTGACATTACATTGAAGTTTTTGAAGATCAAAGTTGGCTGGAAAGCAAGAAACTGAAAGAGAGTTCTACAAGCTAAAAATACAAGAAAAGAAACTATTAGCATAGAACTTAAGGTTAAATCTATCCATTTCAAATATAAAATGAGGGAACCTTGCCACGATTCTTGTACTGTGCTTAAATTCATAAAATCTAGGTATCTTAAAAAAAAGTTTTTCAGTACAATTACCATGAAAATATTTATAGAAAAGTCCCAGTTAAGATATGTTATGTATTGTTGACCCCCCATATGTCAAAAAATGTGAGAGAGTCCATCTTATTTATATTTAAATTGGATGGTTAACAATTAGATGTATACATGAAATAAGCTTTGGTTTAAAGGTCTGCAAAAAAAGTAAAATACTTTTGATATACCCTAAGGGGAATTTTGGAGTCCTTATCAGATATGAACATGCATTTAGCTGACTAAACTGACTGTACCACAGATGCCAGTTAATGGAGCTTAATTAGAAGCATGCTTATTAAGAATTAAACATTTATATAACTGACCAAATATATTTCTAACCCTTGCTCTTGGGCTAAAATCGGCTGATCGAATGATCAATATCTTTGCCAGATGAACAAAGATAGCTGTTCAAAGAGATGCCCTTGTTGAATCTGTTAGTGTCATTCCATGATTACAGCTTTGAGTTTCAAGTTAACATGTTTAAGGTTTCATCTTGAAATCTAGATCTATTTAGAAGATAAACTGATTTTAAGCTAAGGTAATTTTATTTTTATTAAATATTCATTCAATAGAAAACTCAAGAGCCACTCAAGGTAGATGGTTACTAAATAATGATGTTATATAGATGTAGGTGGGGGTAAGTGCAGATTATAAGGATATATAGGATAGGTAACCTAGACTTGAAGAGGTTTAAGTTTGTAGTGTTCAGAGAAGGATCTTCTTGGATGTTTGTTCCATTAAGTAGCAGCTCATGGGAAGAAGCTGTTCAAATTGAACTTACTTCTTACAATGGCATACAAATGTAATGAAGAAAATTTGCCCATGTATATATGGCATAGCAGGTCTTATCTATAAATTTCTGAACTGGTGGAACTAGGGAATTTGTAAAATATACAATGTCTTGAAATTATTAACCTAGTCCTAATGAAAGATAAATAATTTTCTTGTTAAAAGTGGATTTAGTAAGAGGAAGACTGGCTGATTTGAGGAAATGAGATATTAAAAAACAAGTTCAAAGCAACTATAAGTGTCTAGATTTGGGGTAATGTTTAGCGAGGTTCGTTTGGATGATCGTTAATAGTAATTTTTCTCATTAATGGGTGCTCTATAGAAAATTTGACATAAGATAATCAAACAAGGGTTGACATATGATACCAGAACAAATATACTTGTTTTAAGACTTGAACTAAAGAAGGTTTGTTTAAGAGATGAAATTCAGCATTCATTCTGTCAGATGAATATTTAAAATCCATGGATATCGGGAATTTTACAAGTTCAATCGCTGTAGAAGACCAGAATCCCAAGATACTGTGTAAAGAAAATATAAAAGAAAAGAATCAGTGCCTTTACCAGTTGAACTGCAATATGATAGCTTTCTAAAAATTTGCTTTTGAGTAATGCTTATTTTAAAAATATAAACGTTATAACAGTATGCTATAGTGATATGAATATACTTCTTGAGGCAGATATATTTATCTGTTTCAAGGCATGAACTTTGTATTTTAAAAAGTAAGGACGTGTTTGCTAGATGAGCTGCTTACTGAGATTTTTAAATGAAGCAGACGACTGAGTCTAGAGTAGCGGCCCTTTGTTGAGACCAGAGGCCATTTAAAAGCTAATGTTGAATGGCACACACTACGACTAATGTCTGGGATTCTCTTTTCTCTGAATTGTCTGCCGCCCGTTCCCTGTTTGTTGTGGCCGTCGTCTTAAAAATCCCACTACTTTGCTTCCAGTGGTGATTATCATAATAATGTCTTCGTCGTCAGGCCATAACAAAGCTATAGGACACTCGACCAGTGTTACGTACGACATTTTCGTTGGAAATCTACCCGCCGATGCTAACGAGGTGAAGAAAAAAAAAGAAAGAAATATTTCTTTCTTTTACTTGTTTATTTTTCTTTCATTCAAAATGTGATAATATTAGAACTCTTCATTAAAAAATGAATAATGCAAAAAAAAAAAAAAAAAAAAATTCAGAAAATAGCACATCATTGATATCATTTTTAGAAGAAAGTATAAAAAAAAATGTTTATTTTGTTGCATGTGGAATTAAGTGATAATAATTTATACTAATAAAATAGTCTTGTGTTTATTTTGGAATTAAAATAATAGTTACCTTAAATTAAGAAAAAAAAAAGCAGATAAATATAGCTATTTATTTTTATAGACGTGGGGGATTTTGGTAAACTATATTTAATAATAAGCACGTGTGTGGACATTTCTATTTAGGAATAAAAATACCTTTATTACCGTTTTCTCATTTTCTGCTTTTATTAAATGATTATCTTTAAAATTTGCTATAAGTTTTGTTTAAAAATAACTTAAAATGATTTTAAAATGCTTGTTTTTTTTTTCTGTTTGTTGATGTATAACTTTAAAAAGAAACATGCATCGTAGAAAAGAGGGAATTGAATTAACAGGTCTGAAGACGAAAAAGAAATATACAAACAAGACTCTTTAGAAATGAATAAGCTTTACTCCTTAAGAATTTACAAAAGATAATTTAAATTCGTCTTGTAATTAGTAAATTTATTAAATAATTCTCCTTTCCCCCCTTGCGAAATATATCAAGCTTGAAGAAGCCAGGGAAATAAATTAAAGAAAAAAAAAAAATGTTTTGAATTGCATATTTTTTATTTTAACTTGTCCCCTACCTGCAGTGAAAAGTAATAGTATTTTTTTTTTTTTTTTAGAAATGAATCTGTAATTTGATAATGAAACATTCCCCACACAAACAAAAAAATAATGAAAACTTTTAAATATTAAATTTAAAAAATACGCAATAATATATATATATATATATATATATATATATATATATATATATATATATTAGTACACACACTATGTTATATATAATTAAAACATGTGTAAAACAACGTCCTTTCTCCCTTTTTCTTTCACATTTTGTTCTCCTTCTCTTTCTCCAGAATATCAACATGGCGCGCCTTTTTCAATTCTCCAAATATCTTTTCCTTAAAATTGTAGTTTTCAAAGGGAAAAACTTTAAAAATCGTCTTAAACATAATTTTGGGGGGATTCAACCTCTGGAAATTCAGAATATATTTAAATTAATATATTGAATATTCTTTTTCCTCTCTCCATTTTCGTGAAAGAAAAAAAGTCTTTTGACGCGGTTGGTGGCTAATATTGATATTTCAAAATTCGTAATCTTCGTTTGAGGTGATATTGTTTTTATTGTTGCTTATTTGATAAGAACTAACACAATTTCCTCATCTCCTGCCAATGTTTCCTATTTCTGTTTTATTATTTTTGAACCTTCTTTTTGGTAAAGGACGAATGAATGTATTTTCCCCCCACGACGAAGAGAATAAAAACCCGATGTTTATTTTAAATGACATTTTCTTCTCAATAATCTTTAGCACAGAATTTCTTAATATAATATAAACAAATTTTATACTTGAAATATTTGTTTTTTAACTGACAGAAACTGATTTTTAAAAAGTTACAAGTAGAAAATGAATGTAAATTGTAAATATTCATATGACAGGGGCAAAATCCCTACAAAATTTTTCTTTCTGATCCATTTTCGCTTGTAATGATAAAAATTAAAAAAAAAATAAAAAATCACGCATTAAAACTCACTCTTAGGTCAAACGACGGTGTCAGAAGTGTTTCTGTTCAAAAACTACAGTCCACTTTTTCCTAAAAATTAGTCGTAGTTAGGATATTTTTGACAGTTTTTTTTTGTACACAAAAAAATAATACCCTCACTTTTTTTTCTCTCTCTCACAAAGTAAAGGAATGTTTTAACTTGTTAAGCGATGCCATGATGTTCTTCTTAGGGTTAATGAAAAATTAAAGTGATTTTAAAATTTTATAAGTAAAAGTTGTATATGCAAGAGCAAGCTATACATTTAGTTTTGGATGTATTAAAAAAAAATCAATTAACTTATTCATAAGAAGAATGTGAAGGGGAGGGGGAATTTATTAATGATGAAACCAACAAACAAAACTAAAAGTAACTGAAGTTGGTTTGGATAGCATTAACTTTTTCAAAACTATGTATTTGATATGAAATTGAATTTAGGAAGTTTTACTTTAGTTTAGAATTTAGATAGTGGTTTGTATGGTGGAGAGCTTTTATACCTGCTCTCTGTTGGAAAACCTCATTGTAAAATCTAGAATTTGATAGCGAGTACAATATAAAAAACTGCAAGTAGACACGGGATTCAAATTGTGTGGCATCCAATTTCTAGTTAAATTTGGAAATTAGCGAATTACATCTAAGTTTTAAATTTTTTTTTTTTTTTTTTTTTTTATAGCTTTTTGGTATTTGTAGCAGGTAGGCACTATGCAATAGAACTCGGTGAAGAGGTCCTAAGATTAGGCAGAAAAAGAGTAAAAAATGATTTTTTTTTTTTTTTTTTAAATTAACCATCTCTAATGAGTCTGCTAGAGCTACGTAGGATAGGAAGTTGTGGAGTGCCACACTCGCCCACATTCTGAAAGGATATGACAAATAAAAAGAATTCTTATTGTGTGGAATCAAGTCTAATATGTTGCATTCACTTTCACACTGAGGCTTTTGAGAAAGTGAATCCTCTCTTCTCTCTCCCAAACTATGGGTTAAATAGAAGGTTAGACTGGACTCTCTAGTTTTGGGTGTCAACCTGGACAAGTCTAAAAGAAAAAGAACTCTGAATTTTAAACTGGTGAAGACAATTGGAAACCACTGTATTTTTTTTCCAATAAGTCATGGCACTTCACAGATAATGAAGAGGAATCCATGGAGAGTAATGATTGCCTATTTTCTGAAAGGATATGACATTATTTACATGTAGACAATTGTCCTCATCTTTATTGTTGTTATCACAATGTTTTGGATGTAGTGTCCTCTGGCCTTTATCAAGTGCTTGTCAATCTGAGTCATTTTCAGGGAATCCCAAACTGAAGGTTTTCTTCAATGTAGAGGATAGACTGTTTATGTTCCACCGACCATATCTTGGAATATGTCTAGATTTTATTTTGGTAACGCTATGTTATAGATCACTCCATTTCCACTGGAGATATTAATCTGCATGTAAATACCTCCCATAAATTCAGATTGATATTGCTTCTTTTTATTTAATCATATTTAGCTGAAAAAAAATTAATAAAAATGCAATAGCCCCTGCCAGAGAGCACTATATGTAAATCAAATTCTCTATAAAGTAGTGATCACTTATAAGGCTAACTTGCTAATTCTTCTCTGAGGTAACCTGGCATTTACTAAGCTTAGCTTAGTCTGGCACAAGGTCACAAGTAAGGGTTACTTATCACAACAGAACATATTGTTGTAAGAGTTGTTAGTTAAGCTCTACTTTATAGTGGCCTTACAGTGATATCACATTGAAACGCCAGTTCCCGTACAGTCTCTGATGTTAGGCAACATCAAGCATGGTCAGTACCTTGATGGGTGATCGCTTGGATATACCAGGTGCTGTCAGCTTGGATGTGTGGCTGGTGTAATGGATATCAGATCAGAATTGTTAATCAGATAGCAAAGTTTCAATTCAGTTGGGTTCATTATATTCACCTACCCTTGAGAAATGTATGTAGCCACCTTTTCTTCTCCAGCTATGTGTAGCACTAAATCATTATTAACCCCCACCCCACCCCCAAAGAAAAATTCTCATAATCCCAAAGTATTTTCTGGCTTTAAATAACTTGCAAATGGCTGATAAATCATAGAAAATAAGTGAATATTAAAACAAGTTTGGGGTACCTAGTCACAACTGAACACAGTCATAAGATTTGCACTTTAACCTCAACTTTATAGTGAAGTGTCATATTTTAGCTTAGTTTGGCATAAAGCCACAAGAGCGAGGAACTGAGTGAGGATTGAAGTCTCTGTATAGCAATAATTGTCCTGCAAGACTGTTATGCTGAAAATTTTTTAATGATAAAGAGCTTGTATCACTTTGTACTTTTCCCTATTCGGTCAAAAAAGTCATTTAAAATTCAAATTGTCTTCAACAATGATTACTTTTGCCTTAAAGAAATGAAGAAAGAAAAAAACTTAAATATTTTAAAAATGATAATTTTATAAATAACACTTGTGCATCTTCAACTATATACTTGATATCACCTGATTATGCTGTCAGAAAGACTTGAAAAATTGTCTTCAATTTTGAAAATAATTGTGCTCTTGAATGTCTTTTATGCTTTCTTTTTATGAAAGTTGTTAATCAATTACAAAGTAATGATTTTATTTTTTATCTTTCTAAATAAATAAACTACAAATTCTGTCTGTGTGTCTGAAACCCATCCAACTCTGGCCACAGTTTCTCTACATAGACACATATCTTTTGGGGGTCAGGAGGATTGAAAATCTGCTCATCATCTGGTGATTGAACATCCAGTATTGGAATATGTGTCCAGATGAAGAGTTCAAAATTCATATTTTAAAATAGCTGTTAAATGATAGTGATTTTAAAAGTTTTTAATTTATATTCAGTATAAAGTAACACAAAAACTTTGAATATAAAAGTTTGTTTTAAATTCAGTTTAAAATACCACAAACTTTGATTTGAGGAAAACGATTTTATTTCTTCTAAATACCAAGGAATCAGAGTTAAAGTGAGAGATTTTGTGACATAAGATTTTGAAGTTCCTCAGAGTTTGTGATTTGAAGAACTCAATTTTTGGTTTGAATTGGAATTTTGGACCAAATCGGACTTTTGGCCAGAATTGGACTTATAACCTGAATCAGAGTTAAAGTAAGGTTTTGAAGTTCCATTTTGAGGAATTCAAAGTTATTTCTTCAAAATTATCATTGCTGTTTTCTAAGCTTGACCACAGGTCCCTTTAGATTTTAAGCTATTATATAACTGAGATTGAATGTGTCTAAACTGAAAGATTGGAAAATAGAAGCCAGGCCTTTATGGAAAGGCTCACAGATAAATAGAGAAAGAATTAAACATTTGAAGACAGCAAACATTGACTTTTTAAAAAGGGAGACTGGCAAGAAACTGATGATACATTATCACCACTTGAAGAATGATTGGAAAGCTTCAGGTTGAATGGGCTTATGGCCATGTCACCTTGAAACACCGGTTCTAATCTGATCAGCTAAGTTAACCAATGTCAAGCTTGGTCAGTAGTACCTAGATGGGTGACCACTTGGGGAATACCAGGTGCAGTAAATTTGGATGTACATCTGGTATAATGGATAACAGCTCGGAATTGGAAATCAGAGAGCCAAGCTTCAATTCCAGTTGGGTTCATTATATTCACTTATATGCAAATAGCCTTGGGAAAGATATGAATCCACCTCTCGCTCCCCAGCTATGGGTTAATTAGTAGAACGTGTATCACTAAATCATTATTTCCCCCAAAATCTAAAAATATTTTCTGGCTTTAAATAACCTGTAAATAGTTGATAGTCCATAACAAAATCAATCAATTTCAAGTTAAATCACTTTACATGTCTGTTGTCTCCTTTTGTTTGGTTTGAAGGAAAATTCTCAGTTTCTAAATTTGATTTTAATGTTGCACAAGCTCCAAGAACTTTCTAACCAAATAAAATGAATGTATAGCCAGAAATCCCAGCAGTACTTGACAAGTATATAAAGTTAGTTTCTATACTTGCAGGGTTTCTTAATCCCTCTAGTCATTAGGGATCTTCTGGCCAGAAGGTCATAAAACATATCAACTCTACATAGAGGTTTTAGTAAACTTTTCTGTCATGTTGGATTGTTGATAAACTCTAATTTGAACCCTGATAAAATTTATTGTTCATTGGCAACCTTGCAAAATGCAGAACTATTTTGTTGTTGTTGCATTGTCTCTTTGAAGTCCCTTAAAATAAATGTCACAAACAAATCTTAAAACTGAGCAACTTTTCAGGTGACAACAATTTAATCTGCTCCTCATTAAGATTTTATTGCATTCACTTATAGGTAAATACCTTTGGGAATGATACAAATCCATTTCTTCTTCCAGCTATGGGTTAAACAGTAGATAAGGTTGTGTTCTCTAGCCATGGTTGATAACCAGTCTAGGAGAAGGAATTCAAAACTGGTTGGGTGTGGAGCTAGTAACACTATCCCATAAAAATACAACTTGTTATGGCCCCATAGTCCAGGGAATCTACAAGACTTAAGTGAGGGATATTATTACAGTTTATTTTTCTTAGCTATGATTAGAAATTTCTATAGAAGACAATATTATTTTGGTAAATAAAATTATATTTATTAATCCCATTGGTACTAGTCATGAGTGCAGGCACATTTGGACACTTGGGGCCTTGAAGGATTAATGACACTAATATACTGTAAGTCCTCAGCACCGGCTATCTCTCTTTTTATTTTTTATATACGTACACACACACACTTTCAAAAATAAACAAACAAATGCACTATGTTGGGTGTAATAGAAAGGGAGGAAGATGTGAAGAAGAGTAAAGGGGAAGAGAAGAAAAGCAAAAATATTGTAAATGCATCAGGGGTGGGGTATCCAGTCTCATATGCACTTAAGAAAAATTTTCTGATATGTAAGCAAGGGCTTAAGACTTCAGATTTTTGGTTTAAAAGGTTTTCGGGACCCGGAAATGTCATAATTTTTCCTGTTGGCAGAGGTGGCAAATATTGTTGTAATTGTTGTATGGTTTTGCCTTTTTTAATTTTCCACCTTATCAACATGTTGTTGTGGCGGTGGTGGTCGTCTTTTAAATTCCACAGATGGTTATCTAGTTTGGTAGAGTACCTAAGATTTGCTAGCTTAAAAGATGACCTATGATTGTACCATGTATGTTTTATTTATATAGCAATGACCAAAATAAAATCCACATTGATAAGGTGGAAAATTTAAAAACATTAAAACCATACAACATTCACTACCATATTTGCAACCTGCCAACAGGAAAAATTTGCTGTTATGACATTTCCAGATCCCAAAAACCTTTTAAATCTGGAGTCTTAAGCCCTTGCTTACATGTCACAAAATTTTTCTTAATTGCATATGAGGTTGGATAAAAAAAAAAAAATGTAATCCCCCAACACCACCACCTACTCCCCACCCCCACAATGCATTTATAATACTCTTTTACACATATATTGAACACATTTTAATACAACTGTTTCCTATTCAACTCTGACCATTAACCTTTTTTTGTATGTTATGTATGTATCTAGCCACCCAGGCAAAAGTGACACCTACGTTTTAAAATGGATTTTTAAAAATGAAATTTTTTTTTTTTCCCCCCATTGAAGCTTTTATTTAAAACTAAAAGATTAAATTTAATTCCAATAAGCAAAATACTTTACTGTATTTCAAATCAAATTTAAGTTAATTGGCATGTTTTTGTTTCAGCCATATTAGGAAATCTGTTGAGACATGATTTGCTTTATTAAAAAATCTTTCAGAAATAAAATATTTTAAAACAAGTATTACTTTTAGTTTAAGATATCTCAGAAAAGCATTTTTTAACAGTGGTGGGTGTTTCATGAGGTATTGACAATTTTTTTTTGATAGACATGTCTGGGATTTTTTTTTCTACTGAGGATGTAACTGTAAAAATTACTTGATGAATATTGTGAGTGCCTTTCTAATATAATTTTTTAACTACCCAGTAATCTGTAGGAAAATATTCTAAATTAATAATTTATTGAATTTTAGGTACTTTAGCTTTTACTTTTTAGTCTTGCTTATGAAGATGCTTGTTTACCTAATAACAATATCATCTCACTGCTAGAAATTAATACAGAATTTTAAAAGATTTAAAACTTTATAAATTATTCTAATTAAAATTGTTTTAAAAATGTAGACAATTTTACAAAAATTCATTGATCATCAAAAAACAAATTTTCTAGACAATAACATCCATAATATATCATTCATAAAAGCAATTGATAGCTTTTCTAATTAAATATCATCTTAGTTTCATTGGATTTTTTATTTTACAATTCAGAGCAGATTTTCTGTAACTGAGGGTCTTAGTTTACAAAAACAAAATTGATGATTTAAATTCTCCAAGGACTTGTGCTTATAACTAATGTAAACATTAAAACATTACAAAAATAAATTTCTCAATGTCATAATATTAAATAAATGAGGGTAAAAAAAAAAATTTACGAAAATTTTCTAAGAAGAAAAAAAAAAAACATTTCTAGAATAAGTACTGAAAGTTTCCACTGCAAAAGATACGAAAATTTCCTATACTAATTTATAGTCACCTACAGACACAAGAAAAATAAAATTTCAACCCAAACATAGAAGGTTCTAAAATTAATCAAAAAAAATCCTTTTTTTTTTTTTTTTTTTTTTTTTTTTTTTTTTTTTATTATTATACAGTGAATCTTTAGCTGTATGTATGTATCTCCTCTCAAATTCAGATAGAAGATATATTTGTGTCATAATCTTTTTTTTTTTTTTTTTTTTTTTTTTTCCTTTAATAAAACAAAGCTTGACAAATCAAGGTTAAAGCCCCAAAATATTGTGAATAGCTACATTGACATAGCTGTTTGTATTGCCCTAGATAACATGGCTGGAACACACGTGTGTTATGTGGTAGTAAATATCATGCTAACTTATAGGTGGGCTGTAGCTGGCATGCTTATCTTGGAAACTTAAGTTTTTGTTGGTAGATGTTTTAAAAATGTACTAATTTAATAATTGTGCCAATGCACTGCAGACTGCATTGTACTTAAATAGGAATTTTTTTTTTTTTTTTTTTTTTTAACAATGATGTTCACCCTGTACAATGCCCAAGAGCCATTCGAGGTAGAGAGTGACAGAATAAGAAGGCACCACAAAATGCATAGCAATAATGCCACCAAGATGTAAGGGGTCATTGGAAGTGAAAGAGAAGGAAAACTTTAAGAATCTGAAACCCAATGCTAAATTGGAAACTAAGAATAAACCTCTACTCCTGTTCAAAAAACCAGGGAGGAGTGTATTAGGGAACTATTTTTTCTATATTTTCAAGGGAATT
This sequence comes from Acanthosepion lycidas, assembly GCA_963932145.1. NCBI lineage: Eukaryota > Metazoa > Mollusca > Cephalopoda > Sepiida > Sepiidae > Acanthosepion > Acanthosepion lycidas. The sequence continues at coordinate 77,136,973 of OZ010600.1, forward strand.
GCTTTCTAAGATCAATGGTTAAAAATGGCTTTGAGTAGAAGAAGACCACGCTTCTTTGAACCTTGTAGACTGGTGCTACAGAATCGCAAATAAAGAGTTGTACCAAATAACAGAAATCACACCACTTGAGGAATTTCAACCGCAGGAAATGGATATAACATAACTTGAAAAGAAAATAATGACATAATCAAGATATCTTCTCCAGGTGATATACGTTGGTATTTCAAACTGAACCCTTTATTTTGTCTACCAGGGTAGATTGTTTGGACTTTGCCTTTGTGCCTGTGGGTGACTATAAATTAGTATAGGAAATTTTAGTGTCTTTTGCAGTGAAAAACACATTGATTTGGAAACTTTCAGTACTTATTCTAGAAATTTTTTTTTCTTAGAAAATTTTTGTAAATTTTTTTTTTTACTCTCATTATCGTCATGAAACATGGCATGTGGAACGAGAACAATGTAAATAGTTACAACACCTCATCTCAGAAATATAGACACATAATGAAGATGTTGACATACCAAACTACTTCAAATAAAAGGTTAGGAAGGAAACTGCCATCAATACTGGAAAGAGCAAAAAAAGCTACTGGACTGGAGAAACCATTTATATATATATATACACACACACACACACACACACACAATCTCAAAACAATTTTAGATAATCTGACATTTTTGATGTCGTTTTTTTGTTGTTTTTTTTTTTGTTTTAAATCGGGAAATTTAAATTTCAGTAAATATGTGCCCTCCTACAAGAATCTAGCCTGTATCATACATGGCATTATCATTTGACCTGACACGCTATGCCATTTATTAGGTTGGTGCAAAAATAATATCGTTTTTTGACGTTAAAAAATACATCAAAAAACAATATTATTTTTGCACCAACCTAATAGTTACAGAGATGTCTGGTTTGTAAAGGCAAATTACTGTTTTTAAACAACAAATTTCCCATGATTTTTCTCAATCATATCTACTTGAGGCATATCTTAGCATAAACAAATGACAACATGTATTATGAAATGGACTAAGTCCAACAATTATTTTAATATATTTTCTGTCTATACGTTATTTTTATAGATACAGATATTCAAATAATTTGACTTTGCTAAAAAGACACTAGATGTTATATTTATGAGTTTAAAAGTGATATCACGGATAGTGTATGTAAATAAGTGGATATTGAGGTCAACGCCCAGCAGTGATAGTTTGTTTCATGTCTAGATGTATATTATACAATCAAAAGAAACTAGAAACATTGCAAAAGTATATAGTTAAGCAAAAATCATCAGAATGACATCAGCTGCTAAACGTGAATTTTGATTTGTAGCCAGTTTAAAAACTCTATGTTGTGCATTGTCAGTAAAAGAATATGCATTGTCTGTGATCATAAAATAAACATTGCTGATCCATAGGGCAGGTTGATTTTTTTTTATTTTTTTTTTTTATTTATTTATTTATTTATTTATTTATTTATTTATTTAAATCATTACACTCGGGGTGTGAAATTTGGGGTTTGATGTGATAAGTACTGACACCAAAAATTAGATTAATAACTTTTACCAATTTTTGAGCATTTAGTTTTAAAGATTCTCTGAAAGTTTTTGAGCATTTTAGTTTAAAAATTGATGGTTATCAACTTGTGGGTGGTGTAATTGGAGAGCTGAATTTAAATTCCTGTCTGGTTCATTACGTTCACTTATGTGCAAATACCCTTGGGAAAGGTATGGATGGATCTATTTCTTCCTCTAGCTTTGAGTTAAATAGCAAGACAAATCTGGAAAAATCGTTATTCTCAAAAAATTTGTCAATGTATTATTCTATTCATTTGCCCCCAACCCCCCAAAAAAAGGGTACTTGTGGGCTATCCGTCACCACATTATAAATTAATTTTCCAACTTTTTCACAAATGCAGATGTGTAGAAAATATATTATTTGTTTCTTAAATTATATTTATTTCTACCAATAACAAACATTAATCATATTTTTGGGGTGACATGAATGTGGCAATAGCCTGCAGAATGGTGTTGAATGGGTCAACTCCATCAGGTAGTTGCCTTCTCTACAGGTCTCAAGCTGGTGTCATGTTGTTCTTTGGTGTTGTATCGTTGAGGTGAATGATACACAAAAGAATGAGTGCTTAATATATTTATTCAGCACCAGTATCCGGTGCTAACAGGATATTATATCAAAGAAAACGGCAACTTACCTCGTTAAACCAAGTGACAGCGCGTCACGTGTATCCTATGATGGAAATTGTGGCAAAAAAGAAAATTACTTACCTAAAAAAAAAAAAGGGTACATATTCCGCATGATATGCTGAAGACGGAATATTTAAATTAAAAAAACAAATCCATCGCAGGAGTTGCTATAAAAGTATTTTGATATGCAAAAATTGAACATCCTCTCCCAGCTGTCAACGAATGGAAAAAATGCTCAGCCGATAAAAGCAGTTGGTGTTCTTGAATCGGGGAGGAAATTTGGGTATTTTGGCTACCGCGTTTGTTGGAGAGTGAGTTATTTTTCTGACTGGTTGTGTGCATTGTGAGATAGTACCTGCAAATCTAGTTTACGGCATTTCTTTCTGCCCCCAATGTTCGAGTCTGAACTTGGTGATTTATTCTCTGTGTTGTGGAAGTAACCTGTGACAAATATTTCCTTTGCAATCTCAGATCACTTACATATATATATATATATATATATATATATATAAAAACACAGAACAATAAGTTACAAAACAACTTAAAAGAAATAGAGGGTCAAATGCTGTATAGCCAAACAAAGTAGGATCAGTCTGAATATCAATCAGCTTAGTATCAACTTATTAATAAATTGTTAAACTCCTTAATAGTAGACTATTTAGGGCTATGAACCAGGCCATCTGGTAGAGTGCTGAAGGGGTGTTAGCTACTCTACAACATCTCCCCTTTGAAATTTTATATCTCCCTGGACGACATATTTCTGTCTTTAGGGTCTGTTTCTATATAATACCTGTGGGAATTTGTTTTTGCTTACTTGAGCTATTCTGTTGTGCTAGTTGAGGCATAGATGCGTTGAACATATCGTAAATCACTGTCAAAGGTTGCTCCTTGCATTGATCTATGTCCGCCATATATCTTGTTTGTTTGTTTTTATTTATTTATTTAAATGTCTCTTAATCACTCATTTTGAATGTTTTATCCAAGTACATTTTACCAATTCCTTTGTCATTGGTTCCTTTTCTTCCCACATTGCTTTTCCAAGTTTATAATTCTTAAAATATATTTTTTGCTGGGGTTGTAGTGTTTAACATTGGTATTTTTTCATTCTTCCACTTTTCTGTAGGTCTCAGTTTATTGAATACTGAACAGATTTTTCTTGCAAACATGATTTTGGCTGGGGTCATTCCTGAACTTGCATTTACATTAGGTGCTATGCGATGTATGGACATTAATTTTTGTGATTCTTTGTTCACCGTTTCACTTCCGCTTACCATAATTGCTCTCTTAAACACATCAATAAATCTTTACACCATTCCACTTGACCTTTGGTGGTAGGGTGGGGATGTTAAGTGTACAATTGAATGGATTTTACAAAAACTTTCAAAGTCTTTCGAAGAAAACTATACCATTGTCGAACACAATAGTCTCTGGTACACTGAATCTAGCGAATAATTCATGTAAAAAAAAAAAAAAAAAAAAAAAATCTATTGTGACTCGACTAGTTGGCATTTTACCTTTAAAAACTTCTGACCACTTTCTGAGGCTGTCTACCACAAAAAAAGTAATGAGTCCCCTTTATTGTGTTGGCATAGTCAATGTGTAACCTTGACCATGGCTTATCAGTCTTTGGCCAGGGATTGAATTTCACAGGTGGCGCCTTAACTGTCAACACACAGTTTTTGCAAGTTTTTACAAGTTTTTACCAGATTTTCAATTTCTTTGTCCATGCCATACCAATAGATGTAACTCCTCATGAGAGCTTTCATTTTTGATATTCCTGGATGTCAATATGAATATCCTTCAAGATATTTTTTGTTAAAACTGCTGGTATTACCACCCAATCTCCAGATTACAATATACCGTTACACATAGAAAAAATATTATTTCTTGTATTTTTCTTCTGGTCCATTATCTGATCACTTTTCTCTGTAATAAACTTATCAAATTTTCCTTTCAATCTTATTTCTTACAAAGTAATTGGTAGTTCTTTTACTGTGTTATACAGAATATTTTTAATATCCATTTTGGAACTCTGCAAAGCAATAACTGCCTCTTCTAATGGTAAAAACTACATTTTGAAAGAGTAATTTAACAAGATAGTTCCCCATCTTTGTAGGCGATTAGCTGAATGTGTAGGAATTCCTTTTTTCGAGCTGAATGTAGACAGTAGAGGGCAGTGGTCAGTTTGAAGAATGAACTCTCTTCCATGTATGTATTTGTGAAATTTCTTAATGGCAAATATCAGGCCTAACCTCTCTTTCAATTCGCGAATAATTCATTTCTGCCAGGAGCAAAGTCCTTGAAACATGATGTACAGCATTTAATTGACCATCTTTCCCTAAACCCAGATTACTAGCATCACTTGCAACATAAAATCTCTTTATTTGGGTTGCAATGCATGAGAGGTCCAACATCAATGCTGTTATCAAAAGCCTTTTGGCAATTGACCGATCGGTTCCACTTTCTTTCTAAGAAGTTTGTTTAATGGTGCTCTTAATCTGTGCATCTTTGAGATGTAATTGCTATAATAATTTGCTAACCCCAAAAATGATTGTTGGAGCAGGCATGTTCTTTATTGTATTTGCCCAACTAGGATCAGGCTGCCTCTCTTTTTCATCTATAATATGTCCCAAATACTTGATTTCTGGTTTAAAAAAAAAAAAAAAAAATTTTTTTTCAATACTCAGCTTAAATCCAAACTTTTTTTTTTTTTTTTTTTTTTTCTTCTTTTTTGTGTGAAGACTTCCTTTACGTGTTCTTCTCAGGTTTTGCTTCTTATTAATCTATCATCTTGATATGCTATTGCAATGTCTAACCCACTGAGCATGGTGTTCATCACCTGTTGGAATATCACTGGTGCTACCTTTATTCCAAAAGTTAGTCTATTAAATTTATAAAGCCCTTTGTGCATGTTGATAGTATTTCAGTACACTTTTCATCGACTGGTATTTGCAGATAAGTCTCCGATAAATCCAATTTTGAAAATATCTTACACCCCCTCCCACATTTAATTGCGTAAAAATTCTGTCTGCCGATGGGGGAGGATAATTAGTTTGTTTCAAACAGTCATTTAGTCCTGTTGAATAATCTGCACAAACCTTAATCTTGTTATTTTTCTTTTTTTACATATACAGTTGGGCTTGCCAAGGGACTATGATCTGTTTTTTTTTTTTTTTTTTTTTTTTTTTTTTTTTTCCAATTACCCCCAATTCTTCCAGCCGTTGAAGTTCTTTGTTAATATTCTCCAATGCTGCAAAGGGTACTTGCCCTCTTGTTCAAAATACTGGGGTCACATCTTTTTTAATTTAAATTTTGCTTTTACATTTGAGCAAAATGCAAGACCATCTGAAAAAAATTTCAGGAAAATTTGATTTGAGTTCCCTCTTCAGTTTTCCAGTGTTGGTTGACAATTTATTTACATTATTACAAAATGTGTTTATTGGTATGTTGAACAAGTCTGACAATTCCATCCAGTCTGTACCGAATAGGTTTTGTGATTGACCCATGACATATGCTTTTAATTTTTTCTCTTTCCCTGGCACTTTTACCCAAGAATTTTAATTTTCCTTCTGTCACTCCCCTGGTGATTTTTTTTTTTTTTTTTTTTTTTTTTAAGTAATTGATGTTAGTCTGTCAATTCTTTTTCCAGGTTTCTGTGTTTATTATTGTTAAGTCTGTACCTGTGTCTAATTAATTGAAATTTGACTCTATCATCTAGTCAAACATTTATATATTTTCTTTTTATTGACTTGACTGTTTTTTGTTCAATAGTACAATGGACAAAATTTTTATTTTTCATTTTACTTTTGGGCTTTTTCCTACAATGGGAAAATTTATCTTTTGTTCCGACAATTTTTACAGTTTGTTTTTAAATAAATGTACCAAAATAAGAATTAATTTTAAAAAGGTTTTTTTCCTAACTTTTAACTTCTTCTGGACTGTGTGAATATTGGGAAGTATCTCATTCCTCAATTTTCGCTGTGTCTGCCCCTAAATTTAAAATATGTTGACACTCATTTGCAAGATTTTGGTCTTGTTCTAGTTTCATTAGCAATCTCAATCTTATTTCTGCATCTTTTATTGTGAATAAAAATTAGGCATTTAAACATATCTGTAATTTCACTCAATCTAAATTTTTCACATTCTTTGTTGACTGCTGGCAAAAGTCATGTAGTCTTCATTTTCTTTCTATGTAAGGTTCAAGCACTGCCATTGTGTATTGAAGAGTGAACTCTGCTCCCTGAATATTTTCGTTAACATTTGTATGGTTTCCTGGAATTAAATTTCTCTGGGATATCTTGGGAGTATAAAATTTGTACTTTGTGTGTTCCACAACACCAAATATACTCAGCAATAATTGCACCTTTTTTCCATCTGACCATGTTGCAGTCTTTTTGGAATATTTCTTCATATCTCTGAAAGTATTCCCCAAATGTGACTTCTTCGTCTGGTTTGTATAAAAATTCACCAATCAAGTTGATTACAGAATCCTGAGAAAAAATTAGAGCTGCCTTTGAGAATTTCCAGTAATTTTGAAGACCTTTTTTTTCTTGTTGCTCAATTTCTTTTTGATGCCTTTCTATGTTTTTTCGCTGTTGGCGGTTCTCAATTTTTCCTGTTTGTGTAAAATTTCTTGCTTTTTTACAAATTCCAGCATGCAATTTTTAAAATCCTCAATTTTTGTGAGTAGTACTTGTCAATTTGTACTTCCAATGAATGTTTCTGTGTGCTTGTTCATCCTTTGCTGCTATCATTGCGTTTTATTCAACTATTTGTCCATCCTGGGTATGACGATAAGCTACGTCCAACAGCAAGGCCTCTGATCAGGAGGCTTTGAGGAGTGTGGAACCTCCTCTTAATTGCTGATGTTCCCAGGTCCACCTGACTTGGGTGGTAGCATCTGTTAGGATCCCAGCTATGGGCAAGTAGTTGACCTCAAAACTGAGGTAAAAAGCATTATAAAAGCATAAAACTAGGTTTTAATACCAGAAATACTTTGTAAAAAAAGCTATTACCAGAAATAAATTTTTGAAGAAAAAAAAAAAAAAAGCTATTACCAGCTGTACGTTTTTGAAAAAAAACATTTTTGAGGAAAAAAATATTACCAGAAATAGATTTTTGACAAAACAAAAATATTACCAAAAAAAAAAAAAAAAGTCGTCAGCATTAAATGACCCATTGAGGTTGATATGCCATAAAACAAACCAAACCAATTATTTGTCATAACTGTTGTTTCAGCTGCGATTTCTCAAATCCTCATCACCAATCTGTTGTATCATAGAGGTGAATGATATATGGAAAAGAATGAGTGCTTAATATATTTATTCAGCACCAGTATCTGGTGCTAACCGATACATACAAAAAACACAAAACAATAAGTTACAAAACAATTAACAAGACAACTTACAAGGACTAGAGGAGGGTCAAATGCTATATAGCCAAACAAAATAAGATCAGTCTGAATATTAATCAGCTTAGTATCAACTTATTAATCAACTGTTGAAGTCCTTAATCATTGACTATTTAAGGCTATGAGCTAGGTCATCTGGTAGTGCTGAAGAGGTGCTAGCTACTAGTCACACAGCTTGATTTAATCTTTTAGAAATGAGATATTCCGTTGTTAAGGTAAAAAAAAATTACATAACTCAACATTAATAAGAGAACATAAACATAACAATGAAATAGCTCATTAACATGTTGGTGAGCTCAGGCTATTAATGTGTATTTCTTTTGTTTAATATTTGCTTTTGTTTGATATTTTTATTGATTTTATTTATTTATTTTTAATTTATTTTCTTACATGTAACAATAGTTGTGTAGGTTAAAATCCTACATTACTCATGCAACAAAAATATAACCACTGTAACTGCAGAATTATTTTAATATTTTGTTGCCTTTAACTATCCAAGTTAACTAGCAAGATATTAATTAGAAATACCCATGCAAATTTCAGTTTTCTGATGAATCTTAACTCTTAAGTTAATGATTGAATTCTTTGGCTAAAAAAAAAAAAAAAAAAAAAAATAACCCTAAAGATTCTGCTACTGCATCGTTAAACATTTGAGCTTAACAACTTGAACAAAATATTGCAATAACAATCGTAAATATGAATGCAGGTCATTATTTAAAGAAGTAAGAGGGTACAAACGAAAAGATTAAAAATTAACAAGGTTTTCCATTTCACTGAAGCAATGTTTGTGGGCCCTCTTTCCTTCCTCTCACTGAAACCATGTCTCCGATAAGTCTTTCCTTGTGATCAAAATGGAATAGTCCTATTATTTATCAGGTATTGGCAGGGTGTAATGTACAAGCTAGCTAGCTAAGAAGCAAACAGAATTACAATATGAAGATAATAATACACTAATGGTACATTAGATATGGTTCTCGGGCTTTTGACCTGAAATGATAATATGTACATGTTTTGCTACAGTAAATATCTTTCAGTATCTGAGATGAGGTATTGTTATCATTTACACTATTTACATTGTTCTTGCTGTTGTCCTCATCTTTGTTGCCATATTCACATTTCAGCCATTGTACATTTGGCCTTCTTCAGGTGATTGGAATTTCAAACTGAGCCCTTTATTTTGTCCACTGGGGTAGATTGTTCTAGTTCCATGGACCATGCCTCTTCCGGATATCTCAGTATCAGTTATCTCCCTTTTAACTCAACTTTTCAAGTTTTGTTTATCTCGGCTGTAACCAGGTATTGAACTCAACTCTTTGGGTCAAATCAGTGAATTCAACCAACACTTGCATCCACCAGACCATGTGTCTTTGATTGAATCCAATGACTTGAGTTGTGAGTTCAATACCTTACTACAGCTGAGGTGAACAAAACTTGGTGAGTTGAGTTAAAGGGAGATAACTGATACAGAGACATCTGAAAGAGGCATGGCATGTGGAACTAAAACTCTACCTAGTTGACGAAATGAAGAGTTCAGTTCGATATTCCAATCACCTAAGAAGGTCGAAGTGTACAATGGCTGAAATGTGATTATGACAAGAAAATGAAAACTGTAAATAGTAAATATCCTGTTCACTACCACATATTTGCTTCTCAGTTGCCTGTCCATAACCAGTTGGGCATGTCTCTTAGGGGCTGACTCGCACACTTTGCATCTCTGTTCATGAGCAGGTGTCATTGTGTCAAGAGGGTTGTTTTCTTAGGTTTGAAGGATAAGGCAGTCACATCAACTTGGGAGTCACATCTAGATACTAGGAAACACCCTCTATTGTAAACTGCCTGAACAGACTGGATTACTTGACATGAAGGGATTTCTAACCTGCAAGGTCGTGTACTGCTTTTATCAAAACATGTCACCATAGTGTACACATTTGGCTGTGGCGTATGTACCTAGTATACTCTTATCAAACTGGGTAATGGGTACATTGGGCTTTATATGCTAATAGTTTCTTCTCTTGCATTTCTTGCCTGTGGTGCTCCCTTCCAGCTCCATGCCTTCCAGCCAACTTTAATCTGCAAAAATTTAAATGCAATGTCAGTTGCTATTTACTGTCCACCTGATTGCCCTCTTCTCTTTCTGTTGATCATTAATATTTATCTTCTTAATTCTTCTACACCCTTTAACTCCTTGTGTCTTGGTGGCATTACTGCCTTGCTCAGTGATTCTGATTTTAAAAAAAAACAACAAAAAACAAAAACCCTTTGCTTAGCTTTTGGAATGTTTCTTTTGCCTGTCCAATGCATCTCTGTCACATTATCCATGCCCCCCCCCCTCCCAAAAAGTTTGTGAAAGAGTGAGATATTGTCTCAGTTATAATGAAACTCCTAAGACAACCTTCATGTTTATTTTTAATGTTCTAGTAATTTGGGTGGGGGTGCTTGACACAGATTGTATGGGTGGGTGAAGAGGTGATTTTTAGTACAAGGTGTGGAGGTAAAATCTAGAAATCAATCGCTTTCTCCCAAGCAATTGTACACCATTGTACATAGCTTATATGGATAGCAGGTAATGGTTAACTCTAGACTTGAACAGGTTAAGATTGTAGTGATCAGGGAAATATCTTCTTTTCCACAGAGCAGTAGTTTGCTGGAAGAAGCTGTTTTAGATGGGATACGGAGGGAATGTGGGAGTAGCATGGTGGGTCCTAGCCATGAGGGTCAGAACTGATCTGAATGTGAGTAAGGATACTAAGTAGCAAATAGTACCTATAATAGGTCAGTTGCTGATTCAAATCCACTGATCACAGTATCTTGCTTTAGCTATTATATATGACCATCTTGCTGACTGACTGTTGTGCTAATTCCAGCACCTTTTGTGATTTTTGAATTCAGAATTGTCCTTCTCCAAGACTGGTTGCCAAACAAGACTAGTTTACCTTGCTTTTTGACCCATAGCAGATGAAGTTAACAGTAGCCCAAAAGAGTGTAAATAGATTTTATCCATATCAATAGTCAATACTTGTAGTTATAGTAAAAAAAAAAGGTTTTGGTACCCATATTTTTTACTGATATCTTTTAGTTCATTTAAAAAAAAATAAAAAAATACAGTACAACTATTGTTACTGAGTATCCTTACTCACAGGTCACCAAACAAAACTGTCTTTGTTATAATTCAGAAACTTCTACCCATTTAAGTTTTTTATCTTTATAACTATATATCGACCCAGATAGCTTGAGCCTGCCCACAGTGCTAAATAAAACATTATAAACAACTTTGACAGTTCTAGAGGCTGTGTTTTCAATTCATCATCTGCCAATTATTGTCAATCTCTTCATGTACAATTCATTTACTGTTCTGTTATTTATACTGGTCACTGTAGTACTGCAGCTCCATTCAATATTCAGCTAAGAGCTTCTATCATGGTTTTGCTATTTTTTCTATGATCTCTGTTAATTGTATTTCTATTAATGTTTTGTTTAAGAGAACTACTTTCATAGACAGGGATATGAAAAGTAGGTAATGCAAGCAAAGTGAAAGGAATAATATTGAATATATATATATGTTTTTTTTTTTTTTTTTTTTCTGTGACTATAACAAAAGGAATTAGTGAATCTTTCTCAGGGAGGAAAGTCAAAAAAGATTTGTTGTGGTGCATCAATATTAAATCTGGTCTCCTAGTTTAATTTCTTACACACATGTGCATACACACAGGGTGCAAAAGATAGATTGTTTTCTAAATTACACTGAAATCTTGAAATATTAAGTAAATTTATTCAATAAAATTGCTCATCCTGTGTATGACGTTAAACTGTATCCAACAGCAAGGCCTCTGATCTGGAGGTTTTGAGAAGCGTGGAACCACCTCTTAATTGCTGGTGTTCCCAGGTCCACCCTGACCCGGGTGGTAGCAACTGTTAGGGTCCCAGCTATGGGAAAATAGTGAAGTCCCAGTCTAGCCCGCGTCCATGGGTATGGCGGTAACCTGCATCCGCGTCCATGGGTATGGCGGTAACCTGCATCCGCGTCCATGGGTATGGCGGTAACCTGCATCCGCGTCCATGGGTATGGCGGTAACCTGCATCCGCGTCCATGGGTATGGCGGTAACCTGCATCCGCGTCCATGGGTATGGCGGTAACCTGCATCCGCGTCCATGGGTATGGCGGTAACCTGCATCCGCGTCCATGGGTATGGCGGTAACCTGCATCCGCGTCCATGGGTATGGCGGTAACCTGCATCCGCGTCCATGGGTATGGCGGTAACCTGCATCCGCGTCCATGGGTATGGCGGTAACCTGCATCCGCGTCCATGGGTATGGCGGTAACCTGCATCCGCGTCCATGGGTATGGCGGTAACCTGCATCCGCGTCCATGGGTATGGCGGTAACCTGCATCCGCGTCCATGGGTATGGCGGTAACCTGCATCCGCGTCCATGGGTATGGCGGTAACCTGCATCCGCGTCCATGGGTATGGCGGTAACCTGCATCCGCGTCCATGGGTATGGCGGTAACCTGCATCCGCGTCCATGGGTATGGCGGTAACCTGCATCCAACAGAAAGGCCATTTTTGAAAAAATAATGTTGTCACCTATACATTTTTGGGAAAATAGTATTACCAGCTATACGTTTTCAAAGGAATAATGTTGCCAGCAGTGCATTTTTGAAAAATGATATTACCAGCTATACGCTTTTGGAAAAATAATATTACCATCTATACATTTTTGGAAAAATATTGCCAGCTATACATTTAACAAAACCTTATTCAATGGAACTGTAACTGGGGTTAAAACACTGTGAAAGTGTAAAAATGGGTTTTAATACCAGAAACTCTTTGTAAAAAAAAAAAAAAAAAAAAAAAAAAAAATTTATCATCAATACATTTTTGTAAATGTTGCAAGCAATGCATTTTTGAAAGGAAAAACCTAAACAAACCTTAAAACACAAAGTAATCCATTGAACCAAACAGGAAAACAATGATCACAAATACACAGAAGATACTTCAATGGAACTGTAGAGGAATAAATAAAAAAAAGATTTTTTACCAGAAATAAATTTTTGGAAGAAAATATAGTACCTGCAATATGTTTTTGAAAAGATATGCTAGCTATGCGTTTTTGAAAAATACTATAACCAGCTATACATTTTTGGAAAACTATTACTAGCTATATATTTCTGAAGAAAGAGATATTGATAGAAATGGATTTCTAACAAAACAAATATTATCGGGGGGGGGGGTCGTTGGCATTAAATGACCCATTGAGGTTGATATGCCGTAAAACAAAAACAATAAAATTGCCATTCTCCTGCTTTTGTGATGCAGAGTCCTATTGCCAGACATCGGGTCTTCCACACTCGGGGCAACACTATCTCCTCAAGGCATTTGATGTAGGCCTCAATGTTGAATCTCGGGAGCCCTCATCAAAAATTCAGGAGTTCTTTACTTATCAGAACGATTAGAGTGAGTTTTCTGAGCTGCCGTACCATCATAATTACCCTTAGACTCCTCCACCTCTTTCTGAATCCAAATTTTTTTTTTTTTTTTTTTTTTTTAATAGTGTTCATAAATTTTTATTTTTCAAAAAAGAAAGCATTAGGAACTCAATTGACCAAAACCACCTGAAGATACTGAAAGGCTAAGGCCAAGGTAGCAGAATCTTTTATATGTGTATTGAGCATTTTTAATATTACTGTTTCCTGGCCTAATTCAACTCTGGCCATTAACTTCTTTATTTTATATATTATATTATATATATATACATATCTATATATATATATATATATATATATATATATATATATATATATATATATATCTCTGGACAGTGCTGAAAAGTTCTTGGCCCAACCACTTCATATGCCTTTTTTTTTTGTTTTTTTTTCTTTCTTTGTAACAGCAGCTTCGTTGAGACCAGAACTTTTCAGCACTTACTTGCATGTAGCCATTAGAAAAATCAGTGCTTCATAAAACTAGAGTAAGGTTTTCCTCTTTTCCTTTCCTTGTCCTTATAGCAGTTTTTGTACTCTTGAAAATAAACTATCAATATCCTCAGTAATATGCAATTTAAAAAAAAAAATATTCCCAGTTCATAATTAAAAAAAAAAAAAAAAAAAAAAAAAAATTAAAAAGTGCTTAATGTTACTTTTCTTCTAACAGAATTTGTAAGCTAAATTTAAGCTAAATCATTTCACAAATAACTCATGGCGAGTTTTGCTTGCTGGATAGCAAACTAAATATTTGTGTCCTTTTTAGCTTTCATTGATTATTAATAGAACTTCTACAATGTTTGTACTTGAAGATCCATTCTCTCTTTATTGCTTGGGGAACAGTTTTAATTTTGGAACTTTGCTTTTATGGTCATAAAATATGGGAGACAACTGATTAATAAAACCTACATTTTTCAAATGCAAGTCTTCAGAAATACATGGCTGGTCAATTATTCTTTATTCAACTGTAAATGGCTGCTCCAAAATTTTACACTCTTTCAACTAAAAATGAATGATCATGGCATTAATTTTTAACTAATACCAAAAAAAAAAAAAAAAAAAAAAATTAAATCTTATTAATAGAAAACATAATTTACTCACTAAAATAAATTTTAAAAAAAGAAAATTATTTTCATTCTAGTATTTAATTATTTATTTGTGAGAGCAGAGAAAGTGTGTGTTAGATTTTAAGTGTTGGTCAGTCGTCAGTATCTGTCTTCATTAAGTTACAATTCAGCCAATGCTGTAGAATTAATCAATATCTGAGAACATAGTTGGTCAAACAGCCTTTCTGCTTCTGTCCAGTTTCCTTTAGCTAGCCAGAGATTCTAATGCAGGATAGTAAAATAGCTCTTGCTTTTTTTTTTTTTTTTTTTTTTTTTTTTTTTTCACCTTTTACTCTCATATTCTTCTCTTTTTTTTTTTTTTTTTTTTTTTTTTTTTTTTTATTCAGTTTTCTTGCCTCCTACATTTCCTTCATCCCTATCTCCACTTTTTCCTGCTTGATATTATGTGTGTTACACTTCGATCCTAGATAGAAATTTATGATGATGAAAATACTTTGCTTATTAAGGATAGACTGAAAGTTAAAAATTACCTAGGGCCTGATAGCAAAGGCTGTTTATTTATATATATTCACATGGCTGACCATGAGACCCAGTTTCAAATCTCACCATGGTCAATTTGTCAGGAATTTTTTTTTTTTTTTTTTCTTCTAAGCGTTTCACCACAAGCAAGGCGAGAAGCCACTAGGATGCAAGGGGTTACAGAAAATTTGGAGCAAGATCAGATAGGAGTGATAGAGGAAAAGATGAGGAGAAGGATAGTGGATAGAACAAGGCAACTGGAGATGTTGATTGACATTACATTTGAATAGCTGGAGATTATAGCTCTCAGGGAAACTGGAATAGGGAAAGGAGTTCCACAGGCGAGAGGTGCGAGACATGAAGCTATTTGAGTAGAAGAGGCTGCTACATTTAGGAGTTTCAACAGTGAAAGGGTGAGAGCAGGATGCCAGCCTCGTAGGGCACTTGAACTCATAAAGTCTGGGAACCAGCGAAAGCAGCTCCTCGGAGCAATTGCCATGAAAGTATTTGTAAAAAAGATAGAGAGAGGCGACTGCACATCTATGAGAGAGTGACTGTAGACAAGATGCCAGAACAGGGGCCAATTATATTGCATATCTGCCTCTGGAGCCTATCAAGAACCCTGAGGCAAACAGAGGGGGCTCCAGACCATATATGGCAGCAATACTCCATGCAAGGGCGAATTGTTGATTTGTAGATCTGGAGGATCGATTCCGGGGAGAAAAATTTCCTGGCGCGGCATAGGGAGCCAACTTTCCTTGCGGTGGACGAGGCAATTGACTCAATATATTTGTTCCATCTCAGGTCAGCAGTCAATGTGAGACCAAGCAGCCACAGAGAGGTGCTCTTGAGAAGTTGAGCATCAGACATTCTAATGGAGGGCAGGGAAGGATCTCTGTGGTAATTAATAGAGCAGTTTTGTTGTTTTTGAGGCATTAAAGTTGACCAGCCAATTCCTGCCCCTGTTCACTACCGATGGAGGCCCTTTTCGAGACGCACGGCCAGGTTAGTCTTGTCAGTGACACTAGATTTGTTTTTGAGGCAGGAGTAAATTGTGGTGTCATCTGCGTAGATGCCAACTTGGGAATTTATGGTGTCAGGAAGGCCATTGATGTAGATAAGGAATAGTGGGGTCTAGGATGGAGCCTTGAGGAACACCTGCGTTCGTGGGATAGGAACTGGAGGAGAATCCGTTGAGAACGACCTTCAATTCATGGTTTGACAGGAATGATTGTATTAGGTCAAACAATTGACCTGTAATGTCATAACCCTGGAGCTTGCAAAGAAGGCCGGCATGCCAAACCCTATCAAATGCTTTGGAGATGTCTAGGGCCACGGCACAAGCTTCCCCATCATTTTGAAGAGCTTGGTAGACAGTTTCAGTGATGGCCATAAGCACCATTGCTTGTCTTAGAGCAGATCATGGGATGTAAGGTGGTTAACCACTTTGGTATTGATTAGGGCTTCAAAGACTTTGCCTAAGAGGGGTAGGAGACTGATAGGACGGTAGTTAGAAGTGTCAGAGGGGTCGCCAGAGTTCTGGAAAGCTGGAACAATCGAAGAGAACGTCCAGCAGTAAGGAAAACAAGATTCCTTGAGGCGGTAGTTGTATAGTTTAGAGAGGGTGGGCGCCAGTTCAGGCTTGCATTTCTTCAAGACAATGGCTGGTATCCCATCTCCACCACTAGCCTTGTTGGGGTCTAGATTGGAGATAATGCCCAATACCAAAGACGGGGTTTGTGTAACCCACTCAATAGGGCCTCAGTTCTAAGAGGGAAGTCTGGTATGGGTATACCGGAAGAGTCGAGCATTGAGTTGAATGAAAATTTCCGAGCAAAGCATTCAGCCTTATCGGCAGAGGAGGTCAGGACTTCGAACTGGTTGAACAAAGGAGGTATAGAGGGTTTGCAATTGTTCAATACGCTCTTGCAGAGACGCCAATAATCTTTGGAGCCAAATTTGTGAGATGCATTATGCTCCTTCATCTGAGCCGCAAATAGTGACTTATCATCGTTGAGGACACGCTTACACTCATTACGGGCGGAGGCAGAGAGACATCTATTGCAGTCAGACATGTCGCTACGGAATAGGTGAAAGAAGTGGTTCCTATGGGCGATGGTGGCTGAGCAAGCAGCGGAGAACCAGGGTGAGGAGTTCGACTTGACCCTATATTTCCTTGAGGTCGATTCCAGCTTTAACCCAGGATGAGACCTCAGAAGCACATTCTTGGGGAGCGTAAAGACAACATCCCAGGGGACATCGCGGAGGAAATCACGGAACAAGTCCCAGTCAGCTCGTTAATAGTAAAACAAAGTTCTAGTGGTAGGAGGTTCTTTGCAAGGGGTGGAGTTGAAGGAGATGTTAACAGATACTACCGCATGATCAGAGTTACCAAGAGGGCAGAGTTGCATGGCGCTATGAGACTCAGGGATGGAGGTAAAACACAGATCGAGAAGAGAGGCTTTACCTTCCCGGTTGAAGGCAAAATGAGTGGGGAAGTTAACTATCTGCGTGAGGGATTGAGAAACTGAAAAATTGAGTGTTTGAATGCCTGCGTGGTCAGTAGTAGCATTCTTAAGCCACATGGTATGATGGGAGTTAGTTGCCAAACACAAATATGTGAGCGAACGGGTGGAGGGAGAGAGCCTTGTCTATGCTGTCAGAAATGCTATCGAGTATCGCACAGTCTTGAGAGGATGGAGAGTGGTAAAGGAAGAAGAGATAGCTTACCGCATTGAGAAGAGATAGTCGGAGACATGTACGACTGGTCTGGCGATTCGAGAGACAACTCTCTGGCCAGAGGGAGATGATCCTTGATATAAACACCAAGGCCGTGCATGTGGGTTAGAGTATTTTCTGAGGAGAGGAAGGTAGCCTGGGATCGAGAGATCAGAGGATGGGATAGATGAGACAAGGTTGGTCTCACAGAGCGCCAGTATATCCGGGCAGTTTGCAGTGAGAAAAGATTCCATACTGCAGAAGTTTGTTCTAATGCCACGGATGTTGGAGAACGAAATGTTGAGTGATTTAGGTGATTTTTGAGTGGCTGGTTTAGGGTTACTTTTTCGGTCTTTGTAAGTCATGTGGAATTTTGGTTGGAAGATAAGGCCCAAAGTAAAAGAAGCAGACAGTTATCGACTGTGACGTGGGCAGAGGAGTTGGCACAGCCTGCATCATAATGTGGCCTCAGGGTTGCCCACCAGAGGTGACTGCAGGGACACCTTTCCATGTGCGACATGGCACTACAAATACCCAGGTATTATACAACTGTTGATCAGAGGGGCCACTCAAGACGCTACGCAAGAGTTAGGGCTCCTAACCATCAGTCGGAAACAGCAACCAGAGAACTGTCAACCGTGTACCCTCAGAATGAAGAGGTAATGCCACAGACTGCACATATCACGGGAGAAACAGAGCTGCACTAATACAGAGGCCAGAGAAATAGAGTACCGGGAACCCCTTCCTAAACAAGAAACAAGGCGTAAGCCTCTACTCATGTCCAAGAGAAGGGGGAGGAGTGTTGACTGGGCGGTAGGAAAGCCTACCTACTCCTATTACATATAACACATACAAGAATGGCAAAAACAGGGGGAAGGATAAGATGGGGAGGTAATTGGCAAAGAGTCCTGGCTGACACTTGGATTTTACCCTTTTACAACATTAAGTTTTTACTTAGTATAAGTCCCATTGTCTATTCTAAAAAGAAATTGAAGAAAATAAAGTTATCTGTATTTATTGATATGTCATAGTAAATGCCCCAACATACGTGGTAGTGAGTGTTTGTCTGCTTTCTTCCTCATGATAACAAGTGAATGTACGGCTTACCTTAAGTCCAAGCATCAAGCTGGTAGGGGCGGGGATCAACGGCCAATCCTCCGCCCTCACCAAATAGTGGGCTTGGGAGACATGCTTCCAATAAAATTAAGAACAGCAGGAGAAAGAAACAGTGAAAACAATTCCATGTTCAGACATTTTACCAAGCAAGATGATTCGGCCAACTAGATCATGAGAATACTGACGAGACACTTTCGCATCTAGCCAAAGACATTCAATTTTCCTCTTTTTCGATTTTTCTTTCGAACCGGGATTTCTAACTAAACCATCAAATAGGTTAGAATGATTACGACAAAAATGTGTTACTACAGTCAAACACACTGACGAGTGAGGGGATAGGAAAAAAATAAATAAATAAAATAAAATTTAAAGATTAAAAAGTAAAGAATTAAAAAATAGAGAAAAATGAAAATGAGTTTTCGGTAGAGCGAAATTATACTCTCACAAGGCAGCAAGTGTTTGTCCGCTTTCTTCCTCATGATAACAAGTGAATGTACGGCTTACCTTAAGTCCAAGCATTGAGCTGGTAGTGGGGGGGTGGAGATCAACAGCCAATCCTCCGCCCTACTGGAGGGGTTGATCCCAATGTGCAGCACCTTTTGGTAAGTGCCTGAAAACCATACCACAGGTTGACCCATGCCCTGTGAGTGAAATTGGGTAGACAAAACTGTTTGGGATCATCACTTCTATCTTTCACTAAAACAAAGTAATGTCCCCCTCCTTCCACATAGGCAAAATGCGGAATAGTCCATTAATGCCCATACTAAACAACAAAAGGAGGGGCAACCACAAATGTAATAGAATTGCCAATATTTATGGTTTTCACTGATTTTAAAGATATTTGATTGCATACCAAATACATGCCAAAAGAAATGTCTACATCTTCCAGGCATGTTGGTCTGCAGTTTTAAAAAATTATGTTCTTCAGTTCTTGCATGATGACTGAAATTAAGCAGCATCGAGCCTAGTCATGTTCTGAATTGTAATTCTGAGAGCGGAGTTCCAATTCCAGTTGGGATCATTATATTCACTTACGCACAAATAGCCTTGGGGAAAGGTATAAATCCACTATTTCTCCTCCCCTAAGCTATGGGATAATTACTAGAACTTGTCATTAAAATCATTATTGTTGGTTTTAATTCACAGTAAGAATGACTGCAAAACACTTGCTCCTTCCCAATTTATAGGTAGAAGCATGCAGATACATGCTGGGATTTTTTTCCTAGCCAATGAAATAAGCCAATTCTTGGTTTCATCTGACTGTCCCAGTCTGTCTTGTCTTGAAGCCAGAACACTACCTTCACTTGTCCAAACTTGCTCTTGTGTATGAATCCTAATTCTTAGTTTGAACTTTTGCCTTATTACTGTTGCTTTGCCTTGCATATATTGTTTGCTTGCTTTATATTATTTTTTCCCCCCTGTTCTTTTTCTTGTTATTGCTAACTTTTTCAATTCTGTTTGTTGAACAGTTCTATCATTTATTCTACACTAGCAGTAGAGCCTGGCGTTGCCCGGGGATGTAACAGTAAGAGATAGATCAAGTATCGACCATCATAAAGACTGAAAAATAAAATTGACAAAGATTATTGTTTAAGGTTGACAGACACGCATGTCTTAATTAGTTTTTTTTTTTTTTTTGCTTTTTACGAATTGGTCAAACTCAAATAAAAACATTGTTTTCAATCGTTATGAGTCTACTGATTGAATAGAATTTTATTATAAACAATTGTCTTGTAAATGGAATTTTTAAAGCATTCTGAATGTAAAAAAAAGTGAAGTTTTGTTGAAATCAGTTGAAAAATGTAGGAAATCCAATCCCATATATTTAAGCGAACGCACGCACACACACACAACCTGGCTATGATAACTCGATATGAGTTGTCCCCCTTTCATTCTCGAAACAGCGATGCCTCTTAATCATGTTTTCAAATTGATTTCATCCAAAACAATTGTTTTTCCAATTTTTGGCACTGACAGAACCACCGCAAGGTAATTTTACGTAGTCCTGTGAAGTTTTGTTGAAATCAGTTGAAAAATGTAGGAAATCTGATCCAATATATAAATGGACACACACACACACACACACACACACACACACAACCCGGGATTTATAATAAGTATGATTTAATCATGACCACTCTACAATTATTATATTCTTACAATCTAAAATTATTTTCCGGCTTATATAACCTACAAAAGGTTGATAAGCCATAAAAACCAAATCAATCCATCCTGTTCTTGATATTCTTCAGATCTAGGATATATCATTGGATATACTTTCCCTTTCTCCTCTTGATTGCCCCACCCTTTTTTTTCTTTTTTCTTTTTTTTTTTTTTTTTTTTTTTTTTTTTCACCTCTTATATATTTCTTTGAGAATAAATGGAGAAAGACAGATTATTTTTTCTCTCATTTAAGAAACACAAATAGGTCAAATATCAATGTTAGTGTTTTGACTGGTAATGTCAAAATTCTATCAAATCCAACAGTTAGTGCCTGCATTGTTTTTCTTCTTGATGGCCCATAAACAGGAACCAACAGTATGAAAAGAATAAGAATATGAACATTTCTTTAGAAAAATGTCTTAGTTGTACACTTATGCAAAAAAAAAATGAGTTCCGTAATCTGAACAATGGGCATGTGGCCAAGTGACTAGAACATTCATTTTCTGACTATGAGACCCCTGTTCAAGTCTCACCATAGACAATTGGTCAAGTTTTTTTTATGTTATCAGCCTAGTGAGGCGATTCCAGTGTGCGGCACCTTTTTGTAAAGTTCATGAAAACTAAGCCTCAAGCTAACTCGAGCTTTGTACGATGACTTTTCCTTTTCAATATTGTAAATGGAGATTAATTAAAGGCATTAATTAAGAAATCGCCAATTATCATTAAAAGAAAAAATATTTCAAGGCTGAGACTTACCAGGTAAAAAAAAAAAAAATTTTAAATTTATTGACAAAGCAATATGGACCCCCCCTTTTTTTTCTCCTGTATTGTCAAGCTGTTTTTGTGAGTCATTTTGGAGAAAGAATCTTCTTACATTAGCCACACTTCCTAGTTTGGGTAAGTCTTTTGCTTACTTTTGCACTAACACCTTTGGAGGAGGCATGAATCCACCTCTTCTCCCTCCAGCTATGGGTTAAATGTCAGAGTTGACTAGACTCTCTAACTTGGGTGGAAACCTGCCTAAGAGAAGGAATGCTCTGAATTCCAAACCGAAGAAGGCAATGGGGAAACAACTCCTGGCAATTCAAAGAAAATATAAAGGAATCTTCAGAAAGATATGACTGCCTATGTCCTGAAGAGATATGACATTTAGGCACACCCAAAGTGATGACTAAAAATATTCCTTTTTCTTTTTAGAAATAACTAACTTTGACTTCATGCCTGTCCTTTTTTTTTTTTTTTTTTTTTTTTTTTACATAAAAATACATTGAACCAGAATTTGTGGACAAATAAAGTTACTATCATTGTTGCTTGTCATGTGTATATTTTTGTTATTGTTAGCCTTCATTAAATTTTTTTTTTTTTTTTTTTTTTTTTTCCAGAAAAATGTTGGACGTTTGTTTTCTAAATTTGGAGAAATTCAATCAATCTCTGTCAGAGACAACAATAGTACACCTGGTACTAAAATTTCGTAAGTTGCATTTTATTATCTTTCTTTGATCTTCTGTCATGTTTATAAAAAAAATATATATATATAAGATCTTCCTTTTCTTATGTATACATATAAATACTTTTAAAAGAGGCTTACAAAAACACTAATAAAAAAATGTAATTGTAGAATCAAACCAAGTGTCCAATACAGGGAAATTGCTGACAAGAAAATGTTATATATAAGGCAAAAGTGATAATGAAAGAGAATGCAGAAGAGGAGAGGATTTATATCGGAGCAATTGGGAAGGAATTAAAAGATATGAAAACTATTTATCATTCAAATATGAAATGTATAGAAATAACACCATCTTGTCAAAACCTATCTGGAAACTAAAAATGAAAAACAGCAATAGTCGAATAGGATATAATAAAAAAAAAAAATAAAAAAAGATGAGGAAAGTGTTGCATTGCAGCTCAGACCAGACACCAAGTTTGTTGACAGAATGCCGTTTCTAGTCAAACACTTGTGGCTTAAAAATTACCCTTTGGCCAGATTGTTACCAACTAGTGAAAAACAAAACAATTTCCAGCAGTAAACCAGATTTTATTCTTGGGTTGTAACCTACTGCTATAAGCGAGTTAGGTAGATGAGATGTGGATGAGGGAGCTGCAATCTTCCCTGTTTGTTCTCCGAGACACTCTTCAAGTTTTTGTTCACTTTTACTGTGGTCTGGTATTGGACTCACAACTCTTTGGGTCAAGTGACTTTTTGGATTACTTCAACCAACACTTTTATCCACTAGCCTATGTGTCCTTGGGGACAGTTGAGTTACTAAAGAGAATTAAATGAAACTGAGATATCCAGAAAACGCATGGCATGTGGAACTAGAACAATCTACACTCGTGAACTAAAGGGTTCAGTTTGAAATTCCAACATATATCAACAGAAGAAGGCCAGTGTGTTCAATAGCTAAAATGTTGTGAATAATGTAAATAGTGTAAAAAGTAAATTTGTTGATGGGTCAATAATCAAAAAATGTTCTACAGGGTGTGGCAGAAATACCTCCCTCATAATAGTAAGACATTAGCTAAATGAAAACACTATTACCACTAATGTCTTACCATTATCTGCCGTATACTGTATAATAATTTTGCAAAGTCTTTTTTTTTTTTTTTTTCTACGTTTTTGAAAAAGTTTATAAATATTTTGGGATCCGTTTTCATATTACAAATATTATCATTTAAGAAAATAATGAGAAACTTACTTTCATCCGACAGCTAGAAATTGAGAGGATACGTTCTTTTGCCAGTGCCATTGGCACTAAAAATTGAATCAAGATCAGTTCAGATAGATCTATATGCCATGTACCTTCAGGACATTGGTTATCACAGATTTCCACGATTTTCAGTCTTAATAAATTTTGTCTTTTTGTTGTCTCTCCTCAAACCTGTTCTACCATCCATTTACTCAAGTTCGCTAGGTAGATGATGTTTTCCTCTGTCCCTCTTGTGTTTAATCTGATCTGTGAGTATCAAATTTTCCAAACCCACTTTCCTCATTATGGTCCCTAGAAGTTTCAACTGTCAGATGTTAAGTATAAGTCACCTTTTTTCTTTTCTTTTTCTTTTTTTTTCTTTTTTTCTTTTCTTTTTTTTCTTCTTTCTTTTTTTTTTCTTTTCTTTTTTTTTTTCTTCTTTCTTTTTTTTCTTTTCTTTTTTTTTTTCTTCTTTCTTTTTTTCTTTTCTTTTTTTTTTCTTCTTTCTTTTTTTTCTTTTCTTTTTTTTCTTTTCTTTTTTTTCTTTTCTTTTTTTTTTTCTTCTTTCTTTTTTTTCTTCTTTCTTTTTTTTCTTCTTTCTTTTTTTTCTTCTTTCTTTTTTTTCTTCTTTCTTTTTTTTCTTTTCTTTTTTTTTTTCTTCTTTCTTTTTTTTCTTTTCTTTTTTTTTTTCTTCTTTCTTTTTTTCTTTTCTTTTTTTTTTTCTTCTTTTTTTTTTTTTTTTTTTTTTTTTTCTTCATTTTCGCTAAAACTTCATAATTGCTGACATATTCAGTCCATGGTATTCTCGGCATCCTTCTGTAGAACCACATTTCTGTTGTGTCAAATGTCTTCATCTGTGAGATTGTCCAGAATTCATTGCTATATAGAAGGACTGATATCTTCTTTATTTCTATCAAAATCTTCCTGTTTACTAATGCTTTGCTTAGCTTATGGAAGGCATCTTTCACTATCCCAATGCACATTAAAAAATACGTCAAAAAATGACATTATTACATCATTTTTGCACCAACCTAATATTTCAAATTATTTTGTTAATACCTGAAATAAATCTCAATTGAAAGAAAAGAAAAAAAAAATTGAAATCAATTATTCCTTGACTCATGGCCCACCCTTCCGCAAAATGCCAGTGAAATTCAGGACCTCATGGATACATTGTGCAGATAAGGGTGCTTTAAGGTAGGGTAATGGTAAACAAGCTATCATTGCTAATAATTTTTAATGAATCGGTCAGTTAAGTGCCATACATGATAAATGCATGGGCAATTATGTCTCTTTTGATTCCTGACTAACTAGGCAGATGATTTTCCTGCAGTAGGCTGCCTTTTCTTTCTGCCATAGAGTGGTTGCCAGCCTAGGCTATATGATCCAGTCTGTCCTACTATTCAACCCATAGCTGGGAGTAAGAGATGGATTCATACCTTTCCCAAGTGTATTTGTACTAACACTTAACCCTAAATATGTGATGGAAGGCGGTGGCTGAGGGTCAATCAATTTGGGAGAAAAAAAGGATCTGACACACTTGCTAAACCTTCACAGCCGTAATACTTGGAAAACGGAAACAAAGGAACACGCGTGCTCATAGACTCCTCCCAAAGAGAGTATATCATTCACGTAGCCCCGACATGGCAAGGCGAATGGGTTTCCCCCTTGTCATGTCCCAATACTGGACTCCGCGGTGGGTAGGGAGCGAGAATGATGAAAAAAAATAAAAACAATCAATGGAAAAAAAGAAATCTTCCAAGAGACCACATGTGGATAACGACTCGGAAACAGAAAATGACAGCGAAAACTTTCCACGATTTATTGTACTTGAAGCAATAAGCAAAAAAGCATTAACAGAAATTTCACCATTTAAAATACAAAAAGCAATATCAAATATCATTATACCAAAAAATGTAAAAAAAATTACAAAATGGAACACTACTAGTAGAAGTAGAAAAAAAGATATATGCGGACACATTAATAAGACAAAAAAAACTACAAGAAATAGAAATAAAAGCCTACCCACACCAAACCCTAAATTTCTCAAAGGGAGTAGTAAAAAGCAAGGAGCTCTCCCTGTGCACTCTAGAGGAGATAAAAACAGAACTCCAAACTCAAGGAGTTACAAATGTCAAAAGAATAACAATAAAGAAAAATGAAGTAGAGATACAAACTAACACCTACATTATAACTTTCAACTCCCCCCAAATTCCAACAACAATTAAAATTGGATATGAAAGTATAAAAGTAGAACAATACGTACCAAACCCTCTTCAATGCTATAGATGCCACAAATTTGGGCATCACAGAGATTCCTGTAGAAATAAAAGAATATGTGGAAAATGTAATGAAAAAGAACCTGAACATAAAGAAGAGAACTGCCCAAATGAGAGCCTATGCTCAAACTGTTTGGGAAACCACTCTGCTCTTTCAAAACAATGCAGTATATATAAACAGGAGAAAGAAATAATTAGAATAAAATACAAAAAAAATATATCTTTCATAGAAGCACGAAAGGAAGTTAAAAATAATATAAAAGAAAACACCTATGCTTCCATGGCACAAAAAGCAAATAAAATAAATAATGAAGATAAAATAAAAGGTTCAATTGAAATAACAAATTTATGCAAAGAATTAAAAGCTTTCCTCGAAGAATTAAAAACCTTTTTAATTGAACTTAAATCGGATCAAAATAAAAATCAACAATCCAGATCAAATGGAATAAACCCAGAAGGGAAAAAACTTTGGAAAGAAAACATAGAACAAAACTTCAGCGAACCCTCTTCTTCCCAAACCCAAAATAAGAAAATGAAAAATAAACAAAAAGAAAAAAAAATGACAACAGAGCAAGAAAGCACCCAATCAAGATCTAATTCAAAATCAAGAATCAATATATCAAATGAAAATAAATTTGAGCCTATGGAATATATGGAAATAGAAGAGAAAGAAAACAAACAAAATTCAAAACAAAACCAAAAATCTGACCGAAGGATACCACAAGCAGTTGAAGACAAAGCTTCTAAAAACTCAAGAGATGGAAAAAAACTACAGAGGACAAATGATATAAACCTAGCAGGTAACTTTACCCCAAAAAAATGAAAGTATAATCATGGCACATAAGATCCTGCAATGGAACTGTTGTGGAATAAAATCTAATTACAATGACCTACTCATACTTATGTCACTACTGTATCCAGCCGTCATCTGCTTACAGGAAACTTTTTTACAAGAAAATGCCAACTTAAAAATTAAAAATTATAAACAATACCACTATAACCACAATACAGGACATAGAGCTAATGGAGGAGTGTCAATATTGATTAGAAATGACATACCGCAAAGTAAAGTACACATTAAAACTAAATTACAAGCAATAGCAACACAAGTGACACTAGATAAAACCATCACAATTCTTTCCATCTATATACCCCCACAGGAACCAATAAATACAACAGAAATAAACAACTTGATGGAGCAACTCCCTAAACCCAGAATCTTACTAGGAGACTTTAACAGTCATAATCCTATATGGAATAGCAAAAAAATAGATACTAAAGGTAAAATAATGGAAGAAATAATTAACACCCATAACTTATGTCTATTAAATCATAAATCCTCAACCTACCTTAATCCCTCCAATGGAACAGAATCGTCAATAGACTTAAGTATATGCGATCCAGAAATTTGTATGGATTATACATGGAAAACACATAGCGACACATGTTGCAGTGATCATTACCCAATCATTCTAGAAAATCAAAAGCCTGCCAAGGAAGAAATTAAAATACACAATCAGAAACAGTCACAAGAAAAAGCAATCCCAAAAAACACAGAAGATTATGAAACCCAACAGCCTTTCAACCTTTTATACAAAATAACCATCTTAAATTCATAAATTAATAAGGCTTCGGCATAAATTGACCCAAATAGTAGTTGACATGCCGTTAAATCCAACAACCAACCAAGTGTATTTGTGCATACTATGAATGCAATGAACCTGACTGGAATTTGAACTCAGTTTTCAGATTTCTTGTTCCAAGCCAATATCTATTAAACCATGATGCACATTTATTCCTCACTTGTGGCCTTCTCGAGATTATAGAAAGATAAGAGGTAGTTCTAGCTAGACTTCTCATTGGTCACACTCTTTCATGGTTTTCCACCTCCCTCTATTAGCCCAGTCGGCTGGGGCTTTAGAATACGCCGACTGCACCTCTGTAGAGGGGTAAGACCCCGCCCCAATGAGGCGTCCTGGGTATGACGTTAAATTGCATCCAACAGCAAGGCCTCTGATCTGGAGGTTTTGAGGAGTGTGGAACTACCTCTTAATTGCTGGTGTTCCCAGGTCCACCTTGACCCTGGGTGGTAGCACCTGTTAGGGTCCCAGCTATGGGCAAATAGTGAACTCCTAGTTTTCCAGGTTTTGCTCACGTCCTGGGTATGGCGGCAAACTGCATCCGCGTCCTGGGTATGGCGGCAAACTGCATCCGCGTCCTGGGTATGGCGGCAAACTGCATCCGCGTCCTGGGTATGGCGGCAAACTGCATCCGCGTCCTGGGTATGGCGGCAAACTGCATCCGCGTCCTGGGTATGGCGGCAAACTGCATCCGCGTCCTGGGTATGGCGGCAAACTGCATCCGCGTCCTGGGTATGGCGGCAAACTGCATCCGCGTCCTGGGTATGGCGGCAAACTGCATCCGCGTCCTGGGTATGGCGGCAAACTGCATCCGCGTCCTGGGTATGGCGGCAAACTGCATCCGCGTCCTGGGTATGGCGGCAAACTGCATCCGCGTCCTGGGTATGGCGGCAAACTGCATCCGCGTCCTGGGTATGGCGGCAAACTGCATCCGCGTCCTGGGTATGGCGGCAAACTGCATCCGCGTCCTGGGTATGGCGGCAAACTGCATCCAACAGCAAGGTCTCAGATAATGTTTTCAGAACAATAATGTTGCCAGCTCTAAGTTTTTGAAACAATAATGTTGCCAGCTCTAAGTTTTTGAAACAATAATGTTGCCAGCTCTAAGTTTTTGAAACAATAATGTTGCCAGCTCTAAGTTTTTGAAACAATAATGTTGCCAGCTCTAAGTTTTTGAAACAATAATGTTGCCAGCTCTAAGTTTGTTTTTTTTGTAAAGGAATAATGTTGCCAGCTATACATTTTTTATTACATACAAAATAGGCATTTAAAATTCATATAATCTGGATTTGGCATTAAATAACCCATAGTGGTTGATATGCCATAAAACCCAAACAAACAAACCTACCTCCCTCTATCCCTTGCAGCTCTCAACAAGTTTCTTCTGCTACCTCTCCCAGACTATGTTCTGTTATCCACCTGCTCAAGCCCACCAGGAATGTCACGCACTGCTTTCCCTTGTCTCTCTTTCCCTCTATTTTCTCTTTGATCTGGGAGTGTCAGATTCTCCAGACCCTCCTTCCTCATGTGTCCCAGAAACTTCAGCTGCCTCTTCTTGATGTTAAGCATAAGCCTCCTCTTTGTTTGCATCCTCTCTAAGACCTGATCGTTGCTCACTTACTTGGTCTATGATATCCTTAACATCCTTCTGTAGAACCACATCTCCATCCTTGGGGAAATCGTCCAGCATTCACTGCTGTAAAGGAGGACAGATGTCATGTAACTGCTCGGTATTCTTTTCTTTGTTACCAAAGAAATCCTCCTGTCTGGCAATACTCTGCCTAGTTTTTGGAATGTGTCTTTGGCCATCCCAATACGTCTACAAATCTGTGTTGCACTTACTGTCCTTGGTCAAAATGCTTCCCAGATATTTAAACTTCCACATCTGCTTGATTCTAGTGTACCCGACTTGCAAATCGCATTTCTGACTCATCCTCTTACTGATGACCATGCATTCCGTCGTCTTGTAGTTTATACTTAGTCCCTTCTTCACACTCTCCGTCGCTACCTTCTGTAAGAGATTTTGTAATTTCTTTTCCATGTCTGCTATCATCACTGTGTCATTTGCATATCTTATGTTGTTAAGATTGTGGCTGCCAATGCTAAATCCTGGTAGGGTTTCCAATTCTCTCAGAATTGCCTTGTTGTATAGGTTGAACAGGTCAGGTGAGAAGACCCATCCTTGCTTTACGCCCCTGTCTATTTTTGCATATTCACTGAACTCATTCCCTACGCACATACATGCTGTTTGCTGCCAGTATAGGTTCTTGATTATTCTGATATCTTTCCCAAATATATCAAGGTTGCTGAGCAATTCCAACAGATCCTTGTGGCGTACATTGTTGAAACCCTTTGCATAGTCTATGAAACATAAGTACACGTCCTTCTGCATTTGTATCGCTCTCTCTGATAAAATTCTGAGCATGAATATCGTGTTCCTTGTTCCAGTGTCTTTAATGAACCCGCACTGTTCTTGTCCTATCCTGGTGTGCGCTCTATTCATCAGAATATGGATGGTGAATTTTGTCATGTCGCTCATTAGGCTTATTGTTCAGTGGAGTTCGTATTTGTTTGTGCCTGGTTTTTTAGGCATAGTTATGAAGATAAATTTGCTGAGGTCTTCTGGTATATCCCCTCTGTTATAGATTTCATTTGTTATTTCAGTGATCTTGTCTATTCCAAAGTCATCTGAGGCTGTCAGCATTTCCATTACAATTCCGTCTGGCCCAGCTACTCTGTTTCTGTTCAATTTGGCCAGTGTGGCTTTTACTTCTGTTTTCAAAATTCCAGGTCCATCAGTCGTTCTGTGTATTGCTTTTGTCATGGAAGACTTTTCCAATATACTCACTCCAGCATTGAAGAATTTTTTTCCTTCTTCTGTTCCATCCTTTGAATTTAGGCAGTCTGTTGATGAACATATCTTCTGTCCTGTTATTTGTCTTATTTTTTTGTGCATGTCTCTTTTGTTGGTAGCACTCAATCTTTCTATTTCTGCACATTTTTCGTTTCACCATTTTTTTTTTTTTTTTTTTTTTTTTTTTTTTCAGCTTGCCTGCATTTGGTCCTTATTTCATTGTTTAATTTTCTGTACTCTGTCCCTTATTTTGGCAGAGTTTTCTGTCTCCTTTCCATCATGTTCAGAATCTCATCAGTCATCTATTTGTTTTTGTTTTTTTTCTTCTTCTTCTTTGTCCTGCCTCGTTTGCTGATGTCACTAAAGCATCTCTTAGTGTGTCCTATTTCAAGTTTCCGTTGTGTGCTTCATATCTTTCTACATTGTCCATATATTTTTCTTTTAGGCTAGGGTCACTTGGGAGTTTGTTGTATTGCAGTTTGGGTGCTGCATTAGGCTTCCTCAATTTCCGTAGTTTCACTCTTAGTTTACATGTAAGAGGATGATGATCATTTTCACAGCCGGCACTTGGGTAGGTTTTGCAGTGAATCATTGCATTCTTAAATCTTGATGGTTATATAATCAATTTGTATTTTAGTTTCTCCTCCATGTCCATAGTTGTCTCGGATGTTTTTGGAACCATGTGTTGACTATTACCTGGTCACTGGCTGTGGACCATTGGGTTCATTTTACTCCACATTCATTGCGGGTTTCTAGTCCAAATCTTCCTGCTGGATCTCCTGCCCATTTTGACATTTAGGTCTCTCATGATAATGATGACTTACTGTGATTTGCATAGAGCCTTGGCACTGTCCAGCATGGAGTAGAAAGATTTGACGTCCTCTTCCTTGCTTTGTGCTGTCGGTGCATACACTACTATAATAGCCACATTGAAAAGTTTCCCTTTCAACTTCACTACTAGAATTATTTTGGGAAAGTTGGTGGTATCCTAGAATGCATTTCTTAAATGCACTATCTAATATTAGTCCTACTCTTCTGTCGTTCTTCTCACCGCATGCATAAATTATCGTCTTTGTCACTGACAAAATCACCATTGTTTGGCCATCTGGTTTCACATACACTTAGAATGTTGATGTTAAGTCTGTTCATCTCTTGTTTAACATTATCAAACTGGCCACAGTTGTTCAATGTTCAGGCATTCCATGTCCCAAGAGTTATTGTGTTTGATGCAAGCAGTCACAGGATAACAGTCCGGTGACACCTGTTGCTCATGTTTCCGGGCTCGGGATAGGTTTTGAGGACTTTTCTCCCTTTTACACTGTTTATGCTAGCAGTTGCTGAATGACGGTCAGGTGACACCTGTTGCGCATGTCAGGCAAGGAGCTAATTCCCATGGACTTAACCTCCTTCACACCATTAGGTTTCTCATTATCTGAGTTGATTTTTCTTGGGATTGATAGTGGAGTGGTTTCCCGTTACCTTCTCCATGGTGGTTTAAGGAGACAAAACCTAGTTTGCTAGCCATTGATTCAGAGTTCCTCCACCCTTTGTTAGGTCTTGTTTCTCATCCTGCAGGCTTGCTAATGAGCCGCCTCACTCGGAACTTGGAATGGGGTAGTCAGTTTAGTCGCTGACATTTCGACTTGAATACTTACCAAAAAGTGGCAGGGAGGGGATAAAAAAAAGTTTTTTTTTTTTTTTTTTTTTTTTTTTTTTATAAGTTCCATTGCCCCTTACTAAAACAATGTGATTATCCAGCGTTGTGGAAAGAACGATTCTTTCTACTTACAGTGGGACCTTGTGATTAACTCTTGCTATCTTCGGATCAAATGGTTTAGTGAATTGTTCTAGCTCACTTTATCAACATGCGTCTCCATTTCAGAGACCACCATGGTGGGTGGGGGCAAATCTGACATGTCAGCATCCCCTCCCCAACAGTTGGGAATAGCGACTTTGCTTTTAAATAAAAAAAAATAAGACAAAGAAAAGTGGGTAGGGAAATAGAAGAAAATATTTCTTCACTTTCCTGCCTTTTATCTGGCAATATAAGGTCCCACTGGTTGCCAAAAACCCAAACAATCTTGATTTACACGTGCTATGTATGACGATTTTTTTGTAATTTACAAATAACTAGTCTGAAAATTAAAAATTTATAAAATATATGAATAAATAAATAAATAAATACTAAAGGCAAGATTTAACAAGACAAAAGCCACATGGCATTGTGTAAAAAGTGATTCTTTCTACTTACAATGGGACTTTGTGATTAATTCTTGCTATCTTTGGATCAAATTTGTCTCCATTTCAAAGACCACTGAGCTGTGGTGGTTTGGTAAATCTGACGCTCACCTAACTTTTTTTTTCCCCCCCGAGAAATGAGGAACCTCCAATATGTAAGGCAGACCAAGAACTCCTTTTTTAACCAAAAAAACTCCTGTAAAGAACTTAACTACAAACTTTCTTACAAATCAGAAATGTACTAAATAAAAGATTTGACACTAAGATGACCTCCAGAAGTTGATGTGCCATTAAAAAAGAAAAAAAAAAAAACCTAAACCATCACCTTGTCACACTGAGTTTAGTAAATAACATTGAGCACTTTATGGTGTAACAGTTCACAAACATGCTCTTTATTGTGTTAGAAACGGGAGGCATTAAAACAAAAATTACTAGCTCAATGGGAAATGTGTAAAACCACTACAGAATAGACATTATATATAAAACAAAATAATAAGACATGCTCTTCAACAAGATGCATAAAAAAAAAAAAAAAAAAAGCAATGTTCATAAGATGGATACTACAGAGATGGAACAAATACATTGTAAAGCTTTTCCATGACAACAGATGAAGGAACAGTGTAAGAAGTTCAATCCTCACCGTTATGTTTTGAATAAAGCCACACTTTTCTTGCCAGATTTCCAACCTTATTTTGCTCTGAGTTCTATTCATTAGAATCTTAAGTTTAATAATGTTGCACATTGAGCTAATTGCCCAATGATGTTCACATTCATTTGCACCTGGC
This sequence comes from Acanthosepion lycidas, assembly GCA_963932145.1. Lineage (NCBI taxonomy): Eukaryota > Metazoa > Mollusca > Cephalopoda > Sepiida > Sepiidae > Acanthosepion > Acanthosepion lycidas. The sequence continues at coordinate 77,170,129 of OZ010600.1, forward strand.
GTCTTGTATTTTACTGTCATCTGCTTTATTATTTTGGTAATCTTTTCAATTCCAAAATCCTCTAATGCTGACAGCATCTCTAACACAATGCCATTTAGATCTGCTATTGCTTTATTTCTATACAGCCTGATGAGTGTTGGTACTACAGTGTAACCCGGATATAAGATAGTTGTCAGGACCGGAGAAGAAGTATCTTATATCCGGGTTTGGTCTATTTTGTTTAGGTAAGTATGGGAATAATTTGGGGCCCAGAGAAAATCTCTCTTATATCCAGGTTTCACTGTATCTCCAATTTTAATATTTCAGGCCCTTTTATGCTTTTATGTATTGTGTGGATATCTCTCATCTGTTGTCATGGAAAAGCTCTACAATGTATCTGTTCCATCTCTGCAGTATCTATCTTATGAGCATTGCTTTTTTTTATGCATCTTGTTGAAAGAGCATGTTTTATTTCTTTTGTTTTATATATATAATGTCTCTATTCTGTTGTGGTTTTACACATTTCTCATTGAGCTAGTAATTTTTGTTTTAATTCCTCCTGTTTCTAACATCTCTGTTTAACATCTTCCCTGTGCCATTCCTTGCTATTATGTGCTGCCTTGTTTTTCTGAGTTTGAGAATTTCGTCTGTCAACCACTTTTTTTTTTTTTTTTTTTTTTTTTTGCCTTCCCTTGGGATAAAATCTTTTTCCAATGTCACATGCTTACTATGTTATTTCAATATCTGTCTTTGGCTATAATGTTTGCTTACAAAATTGTGTCAATCTGGAGTTTGTTAACCCATTACCCTACCCTAAAGCATCCTTGTCTGCACATAATTGATTAAATGGGAAAACATGGTTTTTTTTTTTTTTTTTTTTTTTACTTTTTGCTCTCCCTCCCTCGTTCTCCCTCCCTCGCTCTCTCTCTCGTTCTCCCTCCCTCGCTCTCTCTCTCGTTCTCCCTCCCTCGCTCTCTCTCTCGTTCTCCCTCCCTCGCTCTCTCTCTCGTTCTCCCTCCCTCGCTCTCTCTCTCGTTCTCCCTCCCTCGCTCTCTCTCTCGTTCTCCCTCCCTCGCTCTCTCTCTCGTTCTCCCTCCCTCGCTCTCTCTCTCTCGTTCTCCCTCCCTCGCTCTCTCTCTCTCGTTCTCCCTCCCTCGCTCTCTCTCTCGTTCTCCCTCCCTCGCTCTCTCTCTCGTTCTCCCTCCCTCGCTCTCTCTCTCTCGTTCTCCCTCCCTCGCTCTCTCTCTCTCGTTCTCCCTCCCTCGCTCTCTCTCTCTCGTTCTCCCTCCCTCGCTCTCTCTCTCTCGTTCTCCCTCCCTCGCTCTCTCTCTCTCGTTCTCCCTCCCTCGCTCTCTCTCTCTCGTTCTCCCTCCCTCGCTCTCTCTCTCGTTCTCCCTCCCTCGCTCTCTCTCTCGTTCTCCCTCCCTCGCTCTCTCTCTCGTTCTCCCTCCCTCGCTCTCTCTCTCGTTCTCCCTCCCTCGCTCTCTCTCTCGTTCTCCCTCCCTCGCTCTCTCTCTCGTTCTCCCTCCCTCGCTCTCTCTCTCGTTCTCCCTCCCTCGCTCTCTCTCTCGTTCTCCCTCCCTCGCTCTCTCTCTCGTTCTCCCTCCCTCGCTCTCTCTCTCGTTCTCGCTCTCGTTCTCCCTCCCTCGCTCTCTCTCGTTCTCCCTCGCTCTCTCTCGTTCTCCCTCGCTCTCTCTCGCTCTCTCTCGTTCTCCCTCCCTCGTTCTCCCTCCCTCGTTCTCCCTCCCTCGCTCTCGCTCGTTCTCTCTCTCGCTCGTTCTCTCTCTCGCTCGTTCTCTCTCTCGCTCGTTCTCTCTCTCGCTCGTTCTCTCTCTCGCTCGTTCTCTCTCTCGCTCGTTCTCTCTCTCGCTCGTTCTCCCTCCCTCGCTCTCTCGCTCGCTCTCCCTCGCTCTCTCGCTCGCTCTCCCTCCCTCCCTCGCTCTCTCTCTCTCGTTCTCCCTCCCTCGCTCTCTCTCTCTCGTTCTCCCTCCCTCGCTCTCTCTCTCTCGTTCTCCCTCCCTCGCTCTCTCTCTCTCGTTCTCCCTCCCTCGCTCTCTCTCTCGTTCTCCCTCCCTCGCTCTCTCTCTCGTTCTCCCTCCCTCGCTCTCTCTCTCGTTCTCCCTCCCTCGCTCTCTCTCTCGTTCTCCCTCCCTCGCTCTCTCTCTCGTTCTCCCTCCCTCGCTCTCTCTCTCGTTCTCCCTCCCTCGCTCTCTCTCTCGTTCTCCCTCCCTCGCTCTCTCTCTCGTTCTCCCTCCCTCGCTCTCTCTCTCGTTCTCCCTCCCTCGCTCTCTCTCTCGTTCTCCCTCCCTCGCTCTCTCTCTCGTTCTCCCTCCCTCGCTCTCTCTCTCGTTCTCCCTCCCTCGCTCTCTCTCTCGTTCTCCCTCCCTCGCTCTCTCTCTCGTTCTCCCTCCCTCGCTCTCTCTCTCGTTCTCCCTCCCTCGTTCTCTCTCTCTCGTTCTCCCTCCCTCGTTCTCTCTCTCTCGTTCTCCCTCCCTCGTTCTCTCTCTCTCGTTCTCCCTCCCTCGTTCTCTCTCTCTCGTTCTCCCTCCCTCGTTCTCTCTCTCTCGTTCTCCCTCCCTCGCTCTCTCTCGTTCTCTCTCTCTCGTTCTCCCTCGCTCTCTCTCTCGTTCTCCCTCCCTCGTTCTCCCTCCCTCGCTCTCTCTCGTTCTCCCTCCCTCGCTCTCTCTCGTTCTCCCTCCCTCGCTCTCTCTCGTTCTCCCTCCCTCGCTCTCTCTCGTTCTCCCTCCCTCGCTCTCTCTCGTTCTCCCTCCCTCGCTCTCTCTCGTTCTCCCTCCCTCGCTCTCTCTCGTTCTCCCTCGCTCTCTCTCGCTCTCTCTCGTTCTCCCTCCCTCGTTCTCCCTCCCTCGTTCTCCCTCCCTCGCTCTCGCTCGTTCTCTCTCTCGCTCGTTCTCTCTCTCGCTCGTTCTCTCTCTCGCTCGTTCTCTCTCTCGCTCGTTCTCTCTCTCGCTCGTTCTCCCTCCCTCGCTCTCTCGCTCGCTCTCCCTCGCTCTCTCGCTCGCTCTCCCTCCCTCTCTCGCTCGCTCTCCCTCGCTCTCTCGCTCGCTCTCCCTCGCTCTCTCGCTCGCTCTCCCTCGCTCTCTCGCTCGCTCTCCCTCCCTCCCTCGCTCGCTCTCCCTCCCTCCCTCGCTCTCTCGCTCGCTCTCCCTCCCTCCCCCGCTCTCTCGCTCGCTCTCCCTCTCTCGCTCGCTCTCCCTCCCTCCCCCGCTCTCTCGCTCTCCCTCTCTCGCTCGCTCTCCCTCTCTCGCTCGCTCTCCCTCTCTCGCTCGCTCTCCCTCCCTCCCTCGCTCTCTCGCTCGCTCTCCCTCCCTCCCTCGCTCTCCCTCCCTCCCTCGCTCTCTCGCTCGCTCTCCCTCACTCCCTCCCTCGTTCTCTCCTTTTGACACACGCACACACACTTATTATTTTAAGAAAATAATGTGGAATATGTAGTTAAATCTTGCCTTGGCCTCTACCTAAGTTGATTTTCATTCAATTTTTAATGACATGGTGATTGGCAAAGATATGCCCTCTGACAATTAAATGGCAATATTTGTAATCTGAAAGAGAAAACATGAACAAGGCTTCAATAAGTAATTCTAAACACTTTCATAAAATGATGTCTCAAATGTGTAAGAGTTATAACTCTAAGTAAGCAATATATATACAAAAATTCACGTAAAAATGAGAAACGCCAAGATGTAGAATCAACAAAACTAGTATTATTTATTTGGTTGTTATGTGGTGTTGGAGAAACGAGAGACAGTAAGACTGAGTAAAATTGTGAGTTTCAAATCAAGTACGGATCAGAATCTAGCAGGATAAGATAAAGAATGAGTAAAGTGTATACAGTCTTTTGCGTATGTAATCTTTTTTCTTTTTTATATATATATATATATATATATATATATATATATATATATGTGTGTGTGTAATTACTGTCTAAATAATTTAGTTGGAAAAATACAAGAAATGTCTGAGGTTTTCGTACCTCAAATTTTTGTTGTGTGTTAAAAGACAAATGTACCATTGTGGCCTGATAAAGGAAAGGAGTCAAAATTTTTGTTGACGCATGTTTTGACAGCCTATTTGATAGTGTCACGTGTTTGTGTGAAGAGGTGAAAAGTGGTATTGATTCTCATTGATTGAGAAAGAGTGAATGAATTGTTACAATTATTTTATTATAGTTATTTTTGATATTATAATTAATTTTTATTTATTTTTTATGGAAATGACAATATAATCAAATTTTTTTATTCAAGTATTTTTTTTATGGGCACTACAGATGAGCATTAAAACAATGAATCTCCAAAGTGTATTTAAAATGGAAAGTTGTGATAAAGAGCGACAACTAAATAAAGACAAGACTTGCCAAAAATTAAGATTAATTTTTTATTTTATTTTAGCTTCTAACAATTCAAATAATCTATCAAGGAAACTTAAATATCTTTTGCATACTTATCAGATAGGAAAGAAAAATTTTTTAAAGTAGAGACAACTGCCATTGCTCTTGATTTCCTCATGGAAATTAGACTTTCTTTTTTTTTTTTTTTATCACACAGGTATGTGCGCTACTATTGTGATGAGGATTCCAAGAAAGCTGTTGAAGAATGCAATGGCTGTGAGGTAGACGGCAATCGAATCATAGTGAAGAAAACAGGCAAGAATGACAAGAGACAAAGGTCAGTTTGAAGCTGGATATTTTCTCCACCCTTCTTATCCCATATATATATATATATATATATATATATATATATATATATATATATATATATATATGTGTGTGTGTGTGTGTGTCTTTCTGTCTCGTATACACTCCCACTTCACCTTCACACAATAATAACCTTCTTTTTTCTTTTTCTTTTTTTCTTTTTCTTTTTTTCTTTTTCTTTTTTTCTTTTTCTTTTTTTCTTTTTCTTTTTTTCTTTTTCTTTTTTTCTTTTTCTTTTTTTCTTTTTCTTTTTTTCTTTTTCCTTTTCTTTTTCTTTTTTTCTTTTTCCTTTTCTTTTTCTTTTTTTCTTTTTCCTTTTCTTTTCTTTTTTCTTTTCTTTTCCTTTTTTTCTTTTCTTTTCTTTTCCTTTTTTTCTTTTCTTTTCTTTTCCTTTTTTTCTTTTCTTTTTCTTTTTTTTTTTCTTTTTTCTTTTTCTTTTCTTTTTTCTTTCTTTTTCCTTTTTTTCTTTTCTTTTTTCTTTTTCCTTTTTTCTTTTCTTTTTTCTTTTTCCTTTTTTTCTTTTCTTTTTTCTTTTTCCTTTTTTTCTTTTCTTTTTTCTTTTTCCTTTTTTCTTTTCTTTTTTCTTTTTCCTTTTTTCTTTTCTTTTTTCTTTTTCCTTTTTTTCTTTTTTCTTTTTTCTTTTTCCTTTTCTTTTTTCTTTTTCCTTTTTTTCTTTTCTTTTTTCTTTTTCCTTTTTTCTTTTCTTTTTTCTTTTTCCTTTTTTTCTTTTCTTTTTTCTTTTTCTTTTCTTTTTTCTTTTTCTTTTCTTTTTTCTTTTTCTTTTCTTTTTTCTTTTTCTTTTCTTTTTTTTTCTTTTTTCTTTTCTTTTTTTTTCTTTTTTCTTTTCTTTTTTTTTCTTTTTTCTTTTTCCTTTTTTTCTTTTCTTTTTTCTTTTTCCTTTTTTTCTTTTCTTTTTTCTTTTTCCTTTTTTTCTTTTCTTTTTTCTTTTTCCTTTTTTTCTTTTCTTTTTTCTTTTCTTTTTTCTTTTTCCTTTTTTTCTTTTCTTTTTTCTTTTTCCTTTTTTTCTTTTCTTTTTTCTTTTTCCTTTTTTTCTTTTCTTTTTTCTTTTTCCTTTTTTCTTTTCTTTTTTCTTTTTCCTTTTTTTCTTTTCTTTTTTCTTTTTCCTTTTTTTCTTTTCTTTTTCCTTTTTTTCTTTTCTTTTTCCTTTTTTTCTTTTCTTTTTCCTTTTTTTCTTTTCTTTTTCCTTTTTTTCTTTTCTTTTTCCTTTTTTTCTTTTCTTTTTCCTTTTTTTCTTTTCTTTTTCCTTTTTTTCTTTTCTTTTTCCTTTTTTTCTTTTCTTTTTTCTTTTTCCTTTTTTTTTCTTTTTTTTCTTTTTCCTTTTTTTTTCTTTTTTTTCTTTTTCCTTTTTTTTTCTTTTTTTTCTTTTTCCTTTTTTTTTCTTTTTTCTTTTTCCTTTTTTTCTTTTCTTTGTTCTTTTTCCTTTTTTCTTTTCTTTTTTCTTTTTCCTTTTTTTCTTTTCTTTGTTCTTTTTCCTTTTTTTCTTTTCTTTGTTCTTTTTCCTTTTTTTCTTTTCTTTGTTCTTTTTCCTTTTTTTCTTTTCTTTGTTCTTTTTCCTTTTTTTCTTTTCTTTGTTCTTTTTCCTTTTTTTCTTTTCTTTGTTCTTTTTCCTTTTTTTCTTTTCTTTGTTCTTTTTCCTTTTTTTCTTTTCTTTGTTCTTTTTCCTTTTTTTCTTTTCTTTGTTCTTTTTCCTTTTTTTCTTTTCTTTGTTCTTTTTCCTTTTTTTCTTTTCTTTGTTCTTTTTCCTTTTTTTCTTTTCTTTGTTCTTTTTCCTTTTTTTCTTTTCTTTGTTCTTTTTCCTTTTTTTCTTTTCTTTGTTCTTTTTCCTTTTTTTCTTTTCTTTGTTCTTTTTCCTTTTTTTCTTTTCTTTGTTCTTTTTCCTTTTTTTCTTTTCTTTGTTCTTTTTCCTTTTTTTCTTTTCTTTGTTCTTTTTCCTTTTTTTCTTTTCTTTGTTCTTTTTCCTTTTTTTCTTTTCTTTGTTCTTTTTCCTTTTTTTCTTTTCTTTGTTCTTTTTTTTCTTATATATAGACTCCCTGGAGACAAATCACAATCTACAGGAAATAAAGCTGTTGATAAAAGAATGGACAAAATGAACAACAGAGGACCAGACATTGGTGAGAATCTTTTTCATATTAAATTTCTTTGGTAATAATTAATGTTTCCTCTTCATCTTCAAAGTGATAGAGAAAGGATAAAGATATGATTTGGTTGTTGAAAATTTTATGAAGCCTTTTCTAATTCATTACTTTGATCAATACTTCATCTTGTATTGTCTATGTTAATCTACTAAGAGGAAATAATTTTAGCATAAAGGCTTAAAAAAAAAATGTTACTATATAAAAAAAAAAAAAAAATATGAATGGTATTAACATTATAAATAAGATTCTTTTTGTCCGAGATTTTGGGGATTAATTTCTTGCTAAGAAAATTTGTTTTTTAACTGCTTATAAAAAATTATTTCTTATCTCATTAATGATATTATTAATCTAAGAGTTTGGAAGGGGGGCGGCATGTTAACCCCAGCTGCAGTAAAATGGTGAATAGAAGATATCTTTCTAATTCTGGTTAACCCTTCCACTGCCATCAACATACAGGGTTATTCAAAAAAGAGCAAATTTCAAAAATTTAATAAAAACGAATGCTAATAGACAGCAACATATTCAACACATTTTACTAGATAAGAGTTCAAAATTATCAAAATAAGTGAAACATTTTTCAACCTTGTTGAAATGCTTTTTTTTTTTTGTATAACATTAAATTGTCCTAATTTATGGAAAAGAGAACTTTGTTAATTGTTTGTAGCCTCCCAAGTCACCAGATCTTACCCAATGTAATTTTTTATCTTCCACCTATGCCTGCTACTCTTGAACATTTTAGACATTGAATTGTTGAAGCTGTGAAGTCAATATCCACAGATCAATTGATTCAAGTGTCAAAAAGTGGGATATATTCCTTTGATGTTTGCCACACAACACCTGATGCTCATGTTTAGTGTATACATGTTGAATAACTTTAAGACAATAAACTTTGAACCTTTTCCTATCCAGTAATTTGTCTTATTAAATTTTTTAAATCTGCTTTCTTTTTTAATAATTCTGTACCTATACATGTTTATGAAACTTACATTGCCTTTTGCTGAAGTGTGTGTGTGTGTGTATGTATGTATGTGCGTGTGTATGTATGCATATGTAATAATAATAATGTTAATGGTCAGAGTTAGACCAAGAAACAGCAGTATAAAAAGTGCTCAATACATGTATAAAAAAGATAAAAATTTAATATGTAGAGGTTTTTAAGTATAAAAAAAAAAATTAGATTAACCAATTCTGCTACCTTGGTTTCAACCTTTCGGTATCTTCAGGTGATTTTGGTCAATCACCTGATGATACTGAAAGGTAGTGATGAAGGTAGCGCAATTGGCTGATCTAATTTTATTCTTATCTTCACCTTAGGCCCTTTCCTCTTCTTCTTTTGTTACACCTCTCTCTGGAGCTTTCATACATTTCCCTCTTACCCTTGTTTCTCACTCCCACACATACACTTTCACTGAAATTGTTTTGTTTTGTTTTTTTTTGGGGGGGGGGGGTGATTTTTTTTTTTTTTTTTTTTTTTTTTTTTTTTTTTCTGGTTTCTTTTTGAATTTGTAGGTCTGATGAATGGGATTGTGATTACAATTCCAATGTAATAAATTATAACCATGGAATATGAGTGTTTGAGTATTTTATATTCTTGCTGTCTTGTACATAGAGCTCTAGCTGGATTTTATCCTCTTGAAGAGATACACACATATATATATATATATATATATATATATATATATATATAAAACCAATTTGTGACTGGTAGGAATAATTCCAAGAGGATATTAATCCAGGGAGAGCTCAATATAAACTACAGAACATTATAATAATCAAGAAGAAAACCTTAGATTCATTTCCTGAATATCTATATAGTCATCTCTTCAGGCTGAAGATATATATATATATATATATATATATATGGAAATTTCCTATTTTTCCAAAATGGGCAAGCACAGCCAGGCAACAATGCTATAAAAATGCAACAGTGACAATGTTAATATTTTTGCACATTAGTAATCGAAGGGATACTTTGTATGTTAGAAAATCTAGCTATTTATTAAGCTTAACTTAGCACAAGACAACACATATAGAAGCACCCAGTGATTCTGAAAAATATTTTTTTTTTTGTTTACCAGACTAAAGTTCAGTAAAACTCGTCTGTGTATATGTAAGATATTTCTTATTTTTCTTTCTTATCTAACATTACAGTGCCATTTGAGGACCGACCAAACCGGCATGGAGGAAACAACAAGCAAGATGGCAAAAGTTCTCGTTCCAGTCAATCCTCTTTGGAGGATTCTGGAGATGTAAGATTATCAATTTCTAGTATTTTTTTTTTTTATGTTGTCAATTTTTTCTTTTATTACTTATAGTTATTATTCAATAAATCAAGAAAACTTAATGCGACTTGTCTGATTCACCAACTGACACATTTTGTATCAAAACACTAATTTGTATCAGATGTGAAAATGTTGTCATGCAACCAGACAAGTCAATTGAACTTCTGTTGATTTATTGAATATTAAAGTTCGAGTGATCTATTGAGTACATTTTGCAGTTCAGTCCTGCTAGCCTGGAATTCTCACAATTTCTATTATTTTTAGCGGTATTTAATTATATATATATATATATTGTGTATTATGTCTATAGGTTTGTACACTTAAAGAAAATCTGCTCTCCGGCTGGAAAATCTGTATCCTCCTTTGTAGGTGAAATAGCAGTTTGATTTGACCTTGGCAACAAGGCCGTATTTTCTTAAGATTTCTTGTATGTGTAGGTGTAATACATGCTGTTTGAAGTAATAAAAATCCATTAATTCTTCTTATATATTAGTGGTGACTCTGGGGGTTGGGCTTAGCCCAAATGAGTCAACATTCAAGTATATCTATTTCAAAGCAATGAAAATCTTTCATAGTGCATCATTTTCATTCTTGACTTCAGTTGGAACCAAAATTGTTTTAACTCCATACCTTAAAATATCAACTGAAATACATTTTGTTGATATTGTTCATAATAAACAAGAAATGAAGAAAAAAAAAAAATGAAATAAAATTAACATGGTTAGTTGGGCTGCATAGGTCTGGCTCCTATCGAAGCTGGGGACATAATACGCAATGTAATTCTTGCATTTATTTTATAAATAATCTTTTAAAAATCTCTGAATTGTATGCCCTGTTTTTTCAAATAACACATTGCTTTTCAACTTATTGTTTTCAAATATTCATTTTAAATAATTTATTCCATATACTATAGGTTTTTTTTTTTTTTTTTTTTCTTCTTCTGAATGTATCAATTGAAAAAGGGCAAATTACATTTAGCCTGACTTGGTTGGCAAAGATCAAAGAAAGTGGCAGCCTTAACTCATCAACTGGAGGGTTGAGGTGAGGAGTGTGACTGGGGTAGTAGTGTTGAGGAAATATATCTGTTGGCAGTACTGATCATAAATGTATAATAAATTAAACTAAAAATTCACAGACATACATAAACACTCTGGCACATAGACATATTTGCAAACACCCACTCAAGATAGATACACACACACACACTAGTTTAAAAAAAAAACAAAAACAAAAAAAAAAATAAACCTATCTGGCTAGTGCATTCCACTAACCCTAACCACCAAAATGTTTTTTTGTTAATTTCATACACAGATTTTTAAAAATTATGTATTTTAGTTAGATGCTAAAATGATTCCTTTACTCCTTAGTTTTAGCAATAGTATATTTTGTTAAAGATTGTAATGAGCACAACAAACATTGACCTAGAGTTGCCACTAAGATATATATATATATATATATATATATATATATATATTTAAGTTATAAGGAACTTGGTAAACCGAATTGGTAAATCCAAAGAGGATGAAATCCTGAGAGCTCAATGTTAGGACAGAGCTAATATGTAATGAAAAACAAACCACTTTAATGTACCATTACGATAATTTATTTCACCTAAATCCTTTTTTAAGGATTCAGGATCATCAGGTAAATCTTCCAACAACGAATTGAGAAAAAATTTCTAATCCCATTTTTTTCTCAATTCATTGTTGGAAGATTTACCTGATGATCCTGAATCCTTAAAAAAGGATTTAGGTGAAATAAATTATCGTAATGGTACATTAAAGTGGTTTGTTTTTCATTACATTTTATATATCTATATATATATATATCTATCTATATATATATATATCTATCTATCTATATATATATATCTATCTATCTATATATATATATCTATATATATATATATATCTATCTATATATATATATATATATATATATATCTATCTATATATATATATCTATATATATATATATATCTATCTATATATATATATATATATATATATCTATCTATATATATATATCTATATATATATATATATCTATCTATATATATATATATATATATATATATATCTATATATATCTATCTATATATATATATCTATCTATATATATATATCTATCTATCTATATATATCTATCTATATATATATATATCTATCTATATATATATATATCTATCTATATATATATATATCTATCTATATATATATATATATATCTATCTATCTATCTATATATATATATCTATATATATATATCCCAAGCAAGGCAATAATGCCACTAAGATGCAAGGGACTACTGAGAGTCAATGAGAAAACTTTAGAAGAAACCAGGGATAAACCACTACTCCTCTTCAAAGGACCAGAGAGCTTTGTGAACTGGATATTAGGCAAAACTATTTACCCCTATTGAAGGAAAAATATAAAATAGATATTAAACAAAATGAAGGCACATACATACATATGTGCATAAAACATTGAATGTTACAATATGGTATACACTCATTTCATAAAAGACCTTAACTGGACTCCTCCTGATCAAATATACTGATTGTGATATATATATATATATATCCCTGGTGTATCGGCAAAAATTTTACCTCTTGACCAGCATTCAGATCTTTGATGTTTACTTGAAAATAAAATGACATTTTTACACACATTTTGTAAAACTATTTTGGCCATAAAACTGTCAATTGAAAAGTGGCCTGAAATGAGTTTATTTCTTTAAAAAAAAATAAAAATAAAATTGTGAGGTTGGTATATATCAATCTCGCAATTAATTTTTGCTGTGATTTGTCTCGATGATTTGAGACACACAATACGCAGGGTGTCCGCCTACCCCTGTGCATGCAGGGTGCTGCAATCCTTAATTTGAATCCTACTCTTAGTTAATACAAAGGAAAGGTTTCTTAAAGTTCTCAAGAAATAAAAAAAATATTCACAAGTAGCAGTTACTGTGTTTATCTTCTATTTTGATTTTTGTCTTTTTCAGGAAACGGTCTTAGTAAGTTATGTGGAAAACTGTAATGTCTTGTGGGTGCAAGTTGTGAATGAAGATGTACAGGAACGTCTCCTTTTTGTGTCCAACCAATTGGCAGAGATATGTCCTTCGGCGAAAATGGCTGACAATTTCCAACTTATTAAGGTAATTTAAAAACATATTTTTTCTTTTTTAGTAAAGAAACTAATATTCACAATGAAGATTCTTACTTGGATAGTATTATTCAAGATTTTATTTTTCCATTGTCCTGGTTATAAACTTTGAATCATTACTGTATATACTCAAGTATAGTGCCAGTTTTGATGATCAGGTACTTATGCCAAAAAAAAAAAATAGGAGATTGCACTATATGTTTTTTTTTAAGTTAAAAATCATGTATTTCAGTGACCAGTTGCACTATGCACTATATTAGATGTTTTACAGTGAATAGTTTTTCTCACCATTTTGTAGTAGCTTTGTACAAAAAAGGAATTAAAAAAAAAAAAACATTTGCTATAAAATATCTGGATGAATGCTAGGGTAACATTATACACAAGCAATATGAAAAATTGGGTTTTTCATTTTAAAAAAAAAAAAAATCACAGCTCACACTATACATGAGGTAGGCTTATACACGAGTATATATGGTACTTTTATTAAATAATGGATTGATATAAAAGTGAAAGTTGTTTTCCATAACTTATCTGATGATACAATGGAAATTCTCCCTCACAGTTCTCTCCCCTTGAATAACGCCTTGGAAATTCCAGTTAAGAAAAGTTTGTTTTTTGTTCTCAAAAATTTCTATTTTCAGTAACTACTTCAAAGATGAGCCATTTTTAAACATGACAACAAAATTGTCAAAATGCTTTGATTTCTTTACTTGCATAGAACTTTAGTGATGCTCTTTAGCACATTTAACCTTTTATCACTCTGTAGATGACTATTTTCGCCAAGTAAAATGTTAGTCCTGCCAATGCAGTTTGAATTTCTTGGTTGTGTAGTCATATCCTTCTATGGCAACACCTAAAACAATCTTGACTGAAATTGAGGGACAGGCTATTGCAATTTCAAATATATAGAACTTATAACACTATTTTGAAAGGATTCCATATACATTAAAAAGGGAAGTAATATTCATAAATGATGCAGAGTGCTAAATGTTGATATGATTTTAGATAGCTTAAAAACATAAGTATTTGTTACTGCTACATTTTACTTTGTAACTAAATAAATTCATTTCTTAGTAAAGCAAAATTTTACTACCAACTTACTTGCCTTGGAGATGGTCAAGTACCAAGTTTAGGAACCCTTATTATGGTACTATTGAACCTTTGCTACTGGATGTTCATTATCAACTCTGAAGCAGTTTTTTTTTTTTTTTTTTTTTTTTTTTCTTTTTGTCATGTCTCTTTAGAATGTAAACCATCAGGACTCAGCACAGATTCTTTTTCTTTATTTTCCATAATTTTCCATGTATGATAGTGGAGTGGTTTACTGATGCCTTCTCCATGATTAAAAATCTAGTTTTCCATGTCTTAGACTAGTTGCCACCCGAGGCTAAACATCATAGTCTGTAGTTCTATTTAACCTATAGCAGTATGGTGGGGAGAAGATATGCATTCATGCCCCTTTTCCAAGTGCATTAGTTGGTACTACTAGCACTTGCACATAGGTTGACTGGGTTGGTATAATGCATTAAAAAAAAAAAAATTGTTGTGGTTGTAATAATTGGATAGTTTTTTTTTTTTTTTTTTTTTTTTTTTATGGAATTTACCTCCTGACATGAGGCAAAAGTATACTTTATGCAAATATGCATCCCCACCCTTTTCAAAGGGATTACTTTGTGAATGCAATAGCCTCAGCTGGAATTTGAATTTCTGTTTACATTTTTTGTATTATTAGCTGTCATACCACCTGCATGTATGATCATTTAAAAAAAAAAAAAAAATGTATGACTTCAGTAAAGGTTTTTAATTTTTTATAGTTATTTGATAAGCTTAGTTTCACAAGTGCAGGGGAGATCTATTGAGCTTGCTATACCAACAAAATTAAACTTGACTATGTTAAATGTTTTTAAACTTTTACTTTTCTTAAAAAATTTTCAGTCTTTATTAACTGAGCTGTATCCCTTTCTACCACTTGGATTTTTTTTTTTTTTTTTTTTTTTTTTTATCCCAACTTTTATTTAATGATTTTTCTTTTTTTCTTTTCTTTTTTTCTTGGTAGATCTATGCGGCTAAATTTTCTGAAGATCAGCTGTGGTATCGATGTATTATTAGGGAACAGCTTGGTTCCAACAGGGTAAGACATGAATTAATGTTTCTTTTTTTTTTTTTTTTTCTGATCTTGCTTTCTTGAACTACTTTATAATTGCTGGTGTTCCCAGGTTCATCCTGACCTGGGTGGTAGTACCTGTTACGATCCTAACTATGGGCAAATAGTGAATCTAAAAACAAAAACCTATGAAAGTATAAAATACATTTTTATAGTAGTATTACTTACAATACAGTTTATAGTAGAATTAACAATACATTTTATCTGTAGTTGAAGGCAAAATATTTAGATTTTGGTATTAAATAATACATAGGTTGATATGCTGCTAAACTATGCATTTCTCACATTGGGACCATTTCCTCCAGAGAAATAAAATCAGGAGGTCACCTTCTTGACAAAATCAAGTGATATTCAAATCCCGATCTCACAGTTGGAAAGCAAATATTTTAACCACTCAACCATCAAATACAATACTTACTACAACTAGTAACAATTTGTTGCATTTATCTTTTTTTCCCCCCCTCTTTATGCAATGTTTTTTTGTTTTTTTTTTTTGTTTTTTTTTTTTTTTACCCTGACGTTATAAACGTACACCAATAATTGAATTGACTGGTTTTCTGTCAAGGTTGACAATAGGAGTAACTTTTTTTTTTTTTTTTTTTTTTTTTTTTTTTTTTTTTTTTGGCAAAATAGTTACCAAAGAGTAATTATTTTTTCCTTAGGTACCTGTTCCCTCTATTCTTTCTATCATAATGACATGCCAGTGATATGACTTCTTTTTATTAAGATATATCTGGGAAGAGGAAATTGGAGATATCTTGAGAAAAAAAAGTGTTTAATGAACCTCAGTTTGTAGATTCTATTTTCTTTACTGATAACTGCTTTACACTTGGTGGGGCGAGGGGGGTTTAATTAATCTTATTATAATTTTGTTTGTTCCTCTCTTGGTTAGCATATACTTTACACCCCTGCTAATACTTCATAAATAATGGATAATTCCGTTTTGATAACATGGATAGAAAATAATGGACAAAAGACATCAGAGAAGCTCCTTGGTTGCTGAAGGGAAGATAGAAGTGTTTAATGTCTGTTTTAAATGAAATAGAAAATGAAATGTTAATTTCAAATCTTTTAATTTGTACCCCCCTACTTCTTAAAATAACAACCAGTATTCATGTTTAGGATTATTATTGCAGTATTTTGTTAAAGTTAAGCTCGAATATTTAACGATGCAATAGGGGAGGAGAAATTCTACGGATATTTTATTGTCATAGAATTCTCCATGAGCTTACTCAATCATTAAATGAAGAATTATGATTTATCATGAAATTTCAAGAGGGAAACTGGGAAATTTTCACTGTTATTTCTAGTATAAAATATTGCAAGTAGATTTGTAAGCTTCAGTCCTATTTTGACAATGTGAAATGATTTTCATGTGCTTTATTGTTGACTGATGTTCTTAGACAGGGTTTTCCAAGCCATGGCCATATCTGCCCTATGACAAGATTCCATATTCTAGTAAAAAAGAAAAAAATCGAATAACTTTTAAATTTTATTCACTTAAAAAAACATTTTTTTGTCCTTAAATGCAAAAAACCTTAGATGTGGTTCTGAAAAAAAATGTACTGTTATCTTGGAGGTTACAATGTATTTGGTGTATGTAAACATTTCTGAGCATTTTTTGCACACCTAATATTAAAAAGTAAAGTTTATAACAAACTCTCTCCTAATCTCTAGGTGCGAGTTCTGTTTGTGGACTATGGCAATGAAGAAGAGATGGCTGCAGCTAATGTTGTTGAGGTTCCCCAATCTTTATGTGAATTCAAGCCATTTGCCAGGAAAGTGATTTTACATTTGACTAAAAGCAAGAAGTTCAATGATGAGAAGGTAAGAATTTCACAAATTATTCAAGGCAAAGAACTAGAAAAGCGATTTTTTTTTTTTTTTTTTTTTTTTTTTTTTTTTTTTTTTTAAAAAAACTTAATTTTAACACCTTTATATCTATAAATCATTTACTCTTACATACAACCTGAACACAGTAATCAGTTTTTTGTGTGTTTTTTTTTTTTTTAACACTAGAATTCATGCTGCATGTTGACAGCAGTGAACTATCTCAGCTTGGCTTTTTCTCTCGGCCTCACTAGTCATTTTGGTTCAGCAATGAAACGCTACAAACACAATGAATGTTAACTATTTTTATTAATCATATCGATATGGACATTATCTCATTATCCAGTGTTGTTGTGGGTTTTTTTTTTTTTTTTTTTTTTTTTTTTTTTCATAATTGGATTGTTCGTTGGTTTTGCTTTTGTTTTTGTTTTTTTTTGTTTTGTTTTTTTCTGTTTTATTTAATCTAATAGATTATGGTAAACAATATTTTATCTACACTTCTATTATTGATGGTTTTTATCATACTGTATCAAATACAATAAAATGATGTATAACTTTTCACTGTCAGTTCAAATGTATATCAATCTAAATTGTGGTTGCTTTTATGACAATGCCAAGATGAAGTAATAAAATAATGGCTAAAATGCTTAATTTAATAAATATATATATATATATATATATATATATATATATATATATATGATGAAAAATAAACCACTTTAATGTACCATTACGATAATTTATTTCACCTAAATCCTTTTTTAAGGATTCAGGATCATCAGGTAAAACTTCCAACAACGAATTGAGAAAAAAAATGGGATTAGAAATTGGTGGGTAGTGTAATTTTTGTAATTTAATAGAGGGGGTTGAGAGTGGTAGTTAAACAGACAATATAAAGTATAGGGAGAGGTTAATTTTATATCTCTCTTAAGTATGTTTTATATTGGAGTAGGAGGAGTGACAGAAACTTGACCTCTTTAGATGGTTAATAAAACGGAAATGAATTGTAGAAAATGTATGCAAGTGAGTCTTATGGTAAAGAGAGAGATAGGGGGAGGGGGAAAGAGAGATGGAGTTGTTATAATTTTGTTTTAACAAAATTATGTAAAAGATAGTTTACAATGTTTGATAGAAAATTCGATGTCTGAAAAAAATTTTGTTAACTTAAATGTTTAATTTTTTAAGTAAATAACTCTCAACCCCCTCTATTAAATTACAAAAATTACACTACCCACCAATTTCTAATCCCATTTTTTTTTTCTCAATTCGTTGTTGGAAGTTTTACCTGATGATCCTGAATCCTTAAAAAAGGATTTAGGTGAAATAAATTATCGTAATGGTACATTAAAGTGGTTTATTTTTCATTACATATTAGCTCTGTCCTAACATTGAGCTCTCAGGATTTCATCCTCTTTGGATTTACCAAGTTCCTTATAACTTATATATATATATATATATATATATATATATATATAGTTATAAGAGTAATAACTTCTCTTAAGTTATTAAACTTTTAAATTTTGAAATCTACAACCATATTTGATAGCCAGTGATACCAAGGAGGCTAAATTTGTTATCAGTGGAAAAAGAGAATTAACTTTCATATAAACTTGGCTTGTAATGCATAATATGTTTGTTTTTTTTTTTGTTTTTTTTTTGTTTTTTTTTTTTTTTTTTTTTGTTTTTTGTTTTTTTTTTGTTTTTTTTTGTTTTTGTTTTTTTTTGTTTTTGTTTTTTTTTTGTTTTTGTTTTGTTTTTGTTTTTTTTTGTTTTTGTTTTTTTTTTGTTTTTGTTTTTTTTTGTTTTTTTTTTGTTTTTGTTTTTTTTTTGTTTTTGTTTTTTTTTTGTTTTTTTTTTGTTTTTGTTGTTTTTGTTGTTTTTGTTGTTTTTGTTGTTTTTGTTGTTTTTGTTGTTTTTGTTTTTGTTGTTTTTGTTTTTGTTGTTTTTGTTTTTGTTGTTTTTGTTTTTGTTGTTTTTGTTTTTGTTGTTTTTGTTTTTGTTGTTTTTGTTTTTGTTGTTTTTGTTTTTGTTGTTTTTGTTTTTGTTGTTTTTGTTTTTGTTGTTTTTGTTTTTGTTGTTTTTGTTGTTTTTGTTTTTTTTTGTTTTTTTTTTGTTTTTTTTTTTGTTAGATGTACTGATTTAATTGCACTAACATCATGTATTGCTTTTTCTTTTTTCCCAACAATACAATCAAGACTCCAGAAATTTAACTATTTAAGTTTTTCAAGGCTGGTGGTGGTGTTGTTATTATCATTATTATTATTAATTAATTAATAATACACTAATTTTTCGAATCACAATATTTTGACCATTGTGTTCTCCAGCCAAAATCTATCAACCATGCCAGTTTGAATAAATAAGTGTATAGCAATAGTTCTTGACCTCAGAAATCTGAATAGAAATTATCTTTTATTATATGCAAGAAGTACTATATTTTCTTGTGTAATACAACCCCCATTTTTCTGAAACTAAAAACAAATTACATCCTAGAGTATAATACGACCCTATAATACAGTTTTCGCTATGTCCTATTTTTTTTTTTTTTTTTTTTTTTTTTTTTTAAGTTATACCATATTATCTCAATGTTGTATTCACTTGTCACAATATTAAAAAAAAATAGAAATGAACGACATGTTTGCTCATTATGTGTTTCTTATAATTTCCATTTCAAAATTTATTTTCAGGAAAGGTGCTAACTAGGCATATCCAATAATACATTTTAAAGTGTTAATCTATCATATTTCTCTATTTTATATGACTATTATATATTTCTATATATTATTTGAAAGAAAAAAAACTTTATAAAAAAAAACAAGAAAATCAAAATATAAAAAAACTTGTGAGAAAAACCAAGACAAAAAGACTTCAATTATGCTGATTACCAAAGAAACACAGCTAACATATATTACTTTTGTAAACAATTATCAACACCTGCCAACTTTGTTTTATTATCTATTGTGCTGAGTGTATTTGCAATCTTGCTGTTTCAAATAATTTTTTTTTTTTTTTTTTTTTTTTTAACTGAGATTTTAAATTTTCAAAAACATACTTATGTATAATACAATCCCCCCCTTTTTTTCTGTTTTTAATTGTTAACCAAAATTTCTCGTATTATAAACAAAAAAAAAATATGGTAACTAAAAAGCTTTGTCTACTATTGTATTATTTTCCCCATTTCTATTTTCAGGGTGTAGCATTTGTGAAGGAGTTTACCAATGGTAAGCTGCTCAGACTCCGGCCTTCTGTTCGTCTGACAGATGGCACAGGCATTTATGGAGAATTATTCTATGAAGGCATGAACTTGACTGACCTATTTGTGCAGGAGGGTTACATTGTGAAGAAAATTCTACACCAGAAAAACAATCAAACAATACCTGTACCTTCCCCTCTGTTAACTCTAAGCTGTTCTCAGCCACCACTTTCATCATCTACCTCCTCTTCCCTATCTACTTCCAACATGGCAAGCCTCAACGCTGGACCTTTACCAGCACCCTGCAGCAACATGGACCAGTTGATTAATATGAACAAGGCAGTCATCTCCCAGTAAGTCTTTAGTATCAGATTGGTAAATGACAACAAAATTTAACTGTGTGTCTGTTGAAGGGGTGCATGTCTATGCTAGCTTGTATGTGTTTTTGTCCATTCTTTACAAGTTTGAATCTTTAATGACTGTACACAGTAAGCCAAACCAGTGCCAGTTTCCAGGCTTCTATCTCTATCTATAAAAGGCTCTGTGTGTGTGACTAATGCATGGCCACAATTTTCGACGGATTTGCACCAAAATTTACATGCACATGCTCCAAGTTAGCGAGAAGACCAAGACCGACTTTGCATTTCCCAACTTCCATCGATAGTGGAAATAATCAATTTTTTTCATTCTTCTACAACAGTTTTAATGTACTTTGCAGTCATTTTGTACTGGCCAGAGTGAGAGCCACAAATAGGTAGGAAGATTCTATTGGCCAGCATGTAAGCCAACAGCTGACTGACACAAATGTTAACTAACATGCAAAAAAAATCAATAGCTGCATTCGTCACAAGTGGGAAAAATTTAAATCTGCATGGCACTTTATTCCAATTGGCTCATTCGCTTGCTTAAACTCAACGTTGATTCTGATTCCGCAGAACTGGGTTGGATGTGAAAAAGTATTTAACATTCTTTTTTCATTCGGTTTTTCCAGTTACGAGTCCTTTTTTTAAAGCTGATCATTTTGTGTTCATTTTGTTTAGTTCTTTTTTCGTAACAGATTTAATGTTTAGTATAGAGCTTAGAAAAAATTTGCAGTGTGAGATAGGCAAGAAGTAAGGCATGTAGCAAGATCAGCATGGCAAAGGGCACTCTTTAAAGGCAAGGAAGGGCAAAAATATTTTAAGTAAAGTGATAGCGATTGCTGCATGAGTCATACGATTTTTGAATCAAGCACAGGCAATGCTGCTAGTAATATATATATATATATATATATATAATTGTGTAGCTTTCATTAGTCCTTCTGTCACACCCTCTAAAATAGCCATACATTGATCAATCAAAACCAATTTAAAAAATATTGTTTACTATGACTTTACTATAAAATTAAAGAAATTAAATCATGAAGTAGGGTTTTTCAAAAGTATTTTTCAAAACAAATAAGCTTATTCAAATTTCATTGATTGGCTTGCGAAATTGAGTTTATAAATCATTGATAAAAAAATGTTAGTGATAACTTCAACAATACTAAATAAATTGAGGATTTCAACAGGCATCAGTGTTGCAAAAAAAATCTAATATATAAAATTCTATGACTTCTGTCACACAATGTAAAATACATTTACTGATCAAAACCAAATTTTGGGGAGAAGTACAAACAGGTCAGTGGGTACAAAGTAGTTGATTTAACTACTGTGTGTAGTTTAGTACAATAAATTTTCATTAAATTTTTGGAAAAATTGAAAGTTTTATTATTTAATATACAATATACTCTCACTATTTTAAAAACAATTTAATGATTAAAATAAATACTATTTAACAAAAATGCAATACTGTTTTTTGTACATCTTTTAAGTTTTTATATACAAGAGTCCACTTTCCTGTTCACACTGTGTTTGCGAGAACTATAAACGACTCATAAGGCAAAACTCTTCAAAAAGTTGGAATTTGACCTCGGAAAGAAATATTTACACATGGCCAGTAATGTTGCATGCTCAAGAGTATGAAATCCTAATAATTTATCCTTCACTGTTAAGAAATTTTCTTAAAAAAAATATTGTTTACCATGAAGTTCTATTAAAGAAATTATTAAACCTCAAAGTATTTTTCCAAACAAATGAGCTTATTCCAATTTCATCGATTGGTTTGCAAAATTGAACAAAACGTACAGTTTATAAATCTCAACAAAAAATGTTAGTGATAATCTCAACAATATTAAATACTGTGAAGATTTGAACACATGTCTGCATGTTGCAAAAAAAAAATTTACTGAATTTTGCCTTCTTTCAAAACAGACAAGTGTTCATCACATGCATGATCTTTCTACCTACATTTTGTTCCAATGTAGTACTAAACTAACTAAATATTGATACCCTGGCACACAATACAAGAAAAATAATAAAACCTATATTTCTGATATGAACAAATCTATTCTATGTGATGTCACTTTTTAGGACTTGGGCAATCATAGCTCTCCATAACTTCCTGTTCTTTGTAGCTTTTAGTAAGGTTTATCTTTTTGCTATCTCTCCTAATCGATATTCTGCCAACCATTTACATAAGGTTGTTAGGTAGATTATTTGCTGCTTCCCTCTGTCCTGTGAGTGTTAGATTCTCTAAGCCCTTTTCCTTATATGCATTTCAATTGTCTGTTTCTGATTCTAAATACAAGCTTCCTTGTTTCCATTTTCCTTAAAACTTCATTGTTGATCACATCTTCAGTCCATAGTATTCTTAGCACCCTTCTATAGGACAACATTTCTGTTACCTCAGGTCTATTCTTCATCTGTGAGGAGATTGTCCAGTATTAACTGCCACATGTCAGGATCACTATCACACAACAGTTCAGTATTTTTTGTTTTTTAAAACAAAATTTCCCATTTCTTTATACTTTGCTTAGCATTTGGAAAGCATCTTTTGTTATAGGTTTATACAAATGTCAGCATTTTGTTTTTGCAAAATGTTAGCTTCATTGGAACTTACTCAATTCTTTATTGTTTGTGCATGTAAACTCTTTAAAAATTGTCTGTAGAAAAGATATATACGAAAAAGGACAATAAAAGAACAGGATTCAAGCAAGCAACAGATAGGGATTTGTGTTACATTAAAATTTTTGAAGATCATAGGTGACAGGGAAGCAAGAAACTGGAAGAGTTTTGCTAGTGAGATGTGCAAGATGATTAGAAGAGAACTTTGTTACATCTAGCAATTTCAACAGTAAAACAATGGGACCCACTTGCCAATCTAGTACTATGCTTAATACCAAGGAGAAAAGCTCAGAACAATTGCCATGAAAATATTTATAGAAAAGACACAAGTTCTGTCACGGTAGTGGGGAAAGTAGCGATGCCAAGTTGGGACAGGTGACATTACAGATGCTTCTTTGGATTTTGTTGAGAATCTGCAGATATACAAGAGGAACCCCAGTTCAAATATGGCTGCAGTATTTAATGCACAGACGAGTGGTAGATTTATAAATGTGCAAGATGGATTCTGGTGAGAAACATTGTCTGGCACATCAGGGAATCAACTTTCCTAGCAGCAGATGTAACGATTGATTCAGTATTATCACTCCACTGTGTATCGGTGGAAAACATGAGACCAAGAAGGTGCAGTGGGTTGCTCTCCCGGAGGTTAGCATCAGCCATATGCTGATGTAAGGCAAAAAATGTTTCTCTATAATGATTAAAAAATAGCAGCTCTGTTTTGGAAGTATAAAAATTTGCAATAAAATATATATATATTTAATTTGTAAAGTGATAAAATTGAAATAAGCACATAATGATTAACTGTAATTATAAATTAAAAAAAAAAAACAATGTTTTCCAGACCTTCTCTTGTGAGTAAGGGGAACACTTTCCAGACATTTCTTACACTTGCTCTCCCCATATAAATTCAGTAAAATAGAGGGCATCTCTTTTTCTGAACCAAACATTCTCTTAATTTTAGGCGAGACCAATATTTTTGGTGTATATTTTCCTATTTATTGGGTGAACAAAGTTTTCCTTATATTTTCACAATGTCTGTAATTCTAATGGGTATTTGGGGAATGAGAGCCAAACCATCTGAAATTGTATCCCTAAAAAAAATTTTTCTAAAATTGTATTTGTTACAAGAAGTCTTTAGTTTGGAATTTTGAAAATCTAATTGTCCATATTATGAAGTCTGTATAATAATAGCGAACTATCCCCCACGCCAGAAAATTAAAACTAGAAATAATCAGAGGTAATTATGATTAATGCAAGAAAAAATAAATGAATAAATCCAGTTTCATATGTTTTTTGGGGTTTTTTTTGTTTTTTTTGTTTTTTTTTTTATTAAAATTTCTAAAAATAGCTATTTAAAAACAATAAAAATTACTGAGAGAAAAATGCCCTTTTCACAGGCTTTTCTCTTTTTCTCTCTCCTTCTCTTGCCCACTGTCTCTCTCCCTCTCTTGCCCACTGTCTCTCTCCCTCTCTTGCCCACTGTCTCTCTCCCTCTCTTGCCCACTGTCTCTCTCCCTCTCTTGCCCACTGTCTCTCTCCCTCTCTTGCCCACTGTCTCTCTCCCTCTCTTGCCCACTGTCTCTCTCCCTCTCTTGCCCACTGTCTCTCTCCCTCTCTTGCCCACTGTCTCTCTCCCTCCCTCTCTTGCCCACTGTCTCTCTCTCTCCCTCTCTTGCCCACTGTCTCTCTCTCTCCCTCTCTTGCCCACTGTCTCTCTCCCTCCCTCTCTTGCCCACTGTCTCTCTCCCTCCCTCTCTTGCCCACTGTCTCTCTCCCTCCCTCTCTTGCCCACTGTCTCTCTCCCTCCCTCTCTTGCCCACTGTCTCTCTCCCTCCCTCTCTTGCCCACTGTCTCTCTCCCTCCCTCTCTTGCCCACTGTCTCTCTCCCTCCCTCTCTTGCCCACTGTCTCTCTCCCTCCCTCTCTTGCCCACTGTCTCTCTCCCTCCCTCTCTTGCCCACTGTCTCTCTCCCTCCCTCTCTTGCCCACTGTCTCTCTCCCTCCCTCTCTTGCCCACTGTCTCTCTCCCTCCCTCTCTTGCCCACTGTCTCTCTCCCTCCCTCTCTTGCCCACTGTCTCTCTCCCTCCCTCTCTTGCCCACTGTCTCTCTCCCTCCCTCTCTTGCCCACTGTCTCTCTCCCTCCCTCTCTTGCCCACTGTCTCTCTCCCTCCCTCTCTTGCCCACTGTCTCTCTCCCTCCCTCTCTTGCCCACTGTCTCTCTCCCTCCCTCTCTTGCCCACTGTCTCTCTCCCTCCCTCTCTTGCCCACTGTCTCTCTCCCTCCCTCTCTTGCCCACTGTCTCTCTCCCTCCCTCTCTTGCCCACTGTCTCTCTCCCTCCCTCTCTTGCCCACTGTCTCTCTCCCTCCCTCTCTTGCCCACTGTCTCTCTCCCTCCCTCTCTTGCCCACTGTCTCTCTCCCTCCCTCTCTTGCCCACTGTCTCTCTCCCTCCCTCTCTTGCCCACTGTCTCTCTCCCTCCCTCTCTTGCCCACTGTCTCTCTCCCTCCCTCTCTTGCCCACTGTCTCTCTCCCTCCCTCTCTTGCCCACTGTCTCTCTCCCTCCCTCTCTTGCCCACTGTCTCTCTCCCTCCCTCTCTTGCCCACTGTCTCTCTGCTAGACTTTGCTAAAAATTTTGACTGAAATCAAACCTTTACTTTTCATTAGGTACCTCCACTTTTTTGCGGGGAAAAAACATAGCATGATGAAAAAAGGACCCAAATTTTGCCATCAAAGTGTCATTATTAATAGGAAAGACCAAAGTATTTTATTTTTTGAAAACTTTTAATCCTTTCTAGCACATTCAAAATCTTGTTTTATTTATGTCAGATAATGATAAAGATTGTTTTTTATGGTGAAAAAAACATTGATTTGGAAATTGAAACTACTTTTGAATTTTTGTTTAAAAAAATCATGATAAAAAATTTTTTATTTTATTTATTTATTTATTTATTTTTTTGACATATGTTACTACCCACTTAATTTCATGAAATTTCAAGAAATTCAATTCTTAGTGTAGAGATTTTTTTTTATTATTTAAAATCAGGACTCCTTGGAGAAAGTAAGTTATCAATTTTTTTATATATATATATAAAACTTTTACCCCTTTCACTAAAAATCTACTCTGAATTGTATAATAAAAAATGCCATAAAACTATCTAATTATTTAATTAGGAAAGTTTTTAATTGCTTTGATAATTAAGATTTATTAAGGATGCTATTGTTTTAAGAAAATTTTTTTTAATGAAGAATTAATTTTCACAAGAATTATTTTCATTTTTTAAAAATTTTAATTAAATAATTTATAATATTAAAAAAAAAGTTTAAAATTCTGCATTGCTTCGGGGCAGTGGTTTGGTGATATTGTTAAGTGAAAAGTACATTTACAAATCAAAAATTGAAAAGCTCATAAGTCATTTGTATGCAAATATTTAAAAAAAAAAAAAAATTTTTTAATGTATATACATTGCCAATTTTTGGTAAGCAAGCTTTTAAAATCATATTTTAAGAGTCATCTGGTGCTTTGCAATTCTTTCAATTTCATTATTCACTTCTGTTTCATCATTAACGTCAAATCATCCCTTCAAAATTTCAAGGTTTTCTTTTTTTAATTATTATTTCACTAAATATTTTTTTATTTTTTCCAGTAACTTTTTGTTTAAGTTAGTAAACTTAAGAACCTAGACAAAACCCAAATTTCATAAAGCATCTTGAAACCTAAGTAAAAATCAAGAAAATATGAATTGCTGAAAATATGTTGATTTTTAAAAAAAAAAATTACTAGGTAGTTAAAAAACCCAAATTTATGTCACTTCTAGGTCATCCATACTAGCTGTCATCACCTCAGAAATGATTGATACATCAATAAAGATCAAAGAAATGCTTGTATATTATTTTTTATGCTATAAGTAATATTTATTCCAAGTCAGATTAATTTAACTTTAAATTTGCTAATTTTACTTACATAACATGTCACAAATATATATTTTATTTTTGGAAGATTTTTAAAACTGATAATTTTGTTTTGTTTACAAATTTCTTAATTTTAAGAAAATGGCAGCTTTTAAGCTGATTTTATGAAATCAGCCAAAAAGTTGAGGTTCTGATCTATACAATTTCTATTTTGCTTACTGGAAACATTAAATTTAATTATATAGCTTTCAATTAAAGCTAAAATGAAATCTTCAACAATACTTTTTCATTTTTAAAAGTTCATTTTAAATCTTAGGTATCGAAGATTCAGTGGAAGTAACTATATTTCATCTATGATACTTATATATGCAACACAGTAGATTGTATTAGTTTCAAACTGATATTAAAAACATTGTGTGGCTAACGTATATATATATATATATATATATATATATATATATATATATATCAGTAACTATAAAAAAAATTAATTTTAATTACTATGGTTAAACTGAATGTTTTTATTGCACTAATCGAGTATCATGTATGCACTAATCCAATTTTGGTATATAGAAATTTTAGCACACTAATTGAAAATGCATTAATCTAGGGATGCCTGTATGTCAAATTTATTCATGGCTCTTATCTTGGAAGTAGTCATATGACAACAAAAATGTTAGAAAATTATTGTATTTGCTTTATGCAAGTAAATCTATTTGAATTTCTGCTATTGTGAAGGACAATTTCTATGAATTAGTAACTGTTTTTTAACTACTTTGTTTTCAAACACTTTTTTGTTTACAGTGATAGAAGAGAAATGACTTCCACTTCACCAAGCTGGGGTTCTGTTGAAAATATGAGTCTTATCCAGTTGAGATCAGAATTAACTTCGGTTAAACAAGAATTAGTTCAAACCAGGCAAGAGAATAATGTTCTGTCTGTGGAATTGGCAAATACTCGCACCAAGCTAAAGGTAAGTGATTTCCAACTTAATATGAAGTTTCAACCAACGTTTTTTTTTTTTTCCGAGCTCCCAAAGTCAGATGTCTATTTGCATTTTAGCCCAAAACTGGCTGGGGCTAAAGGTTTCTGGGGATTCAGTGATTCCCCAATCCTCACATTAATCCCAATAAAGGTTTTATTTGTTCCCTATTTCTACTTTCTTAATCAAATTTCCGAATTTGGTGAATTATCCACCTTCCTTGGGTGTAGTCACAGGGATTACTCCTCCCTCCGAGCTTTACTTCACATCTGACACCACCACTCCACACAGGCAGGGCTAAATTATGCCTCTTTCTCCTTCCTTCTCGGTATTCTAACTCTGCCTACTTTTCAGGGCTGGCATAACTGTCTTTGTAACAAATCTAATTTTTAGAATGAGTAGGTGAAAGGCTGTAGTTTATTCTCCTTTCTTAATTTCAATTCCCTGACTCCCTTCCACTTCTCTACTATTACCTATGTCCAGCAAGAACACAAACCAAACCACACCACTGCTTCTCATTTTAACCTTCCAAGCAATAGATAAAAATTTTCCCAATTTGTTTTTGTGAATAAAATATATTTGTTTACCTAAATTCTCAACAAAGAGACATGCTGTTCTCCATCCTTGGGCCAATTGTTGTTTTAGTGAAAATACAAACCTGAGCACCTGCCTGTTATGACAGGATTGATTTTCATAATCCTAACTCCCCCGCCCCCCACTGCAGCGAGTTTCCCTGTTTTCATTTCTCAATTCATTTTCACCAATGAAAATATAATTTCCATCTGCTTCTCTTTTTGCCAATGACATATGTTTTTCTAATTGCCCAAGAAAGAGATAAAGCCATTTCCCAATTTGCTTTACTCGCATGCCAGTTTTTGATAAAGAAAAAGTAAACTCTTGGTGCACTGTTCAGGGGGTGAGACAATCCAAAGGGCACATTTTTTCACTTCCACATTACCAGGGAAAATGTCTTCCCTTCTATCTATCTCTCTCAATTTATATTTCATTTTGTGCTTAAGCCTTTTTCTGCTTAAATATAGAATGCTTTAAATTATATACCAAACTTACTTAAACTCTATTGGGTAACAGTTAAAAAGCAAAAACAACCTAGGTGGGGGGGGGGGGGTGTTTAAAAAAAAAAAAAAAAAAAAAAAAATTAGGAACATCTTAATTTCTGAAATGAGAATTACAACTTTCTACAAAGTAACTTTTCTTAGTTTTTGTTGGCAAATTCTTCAATGACATCATCAAAAACTATTTCATTTGTCAATTGTCATTCTGTAGACAATAGATAAGCCAATATATATGCCATAGTTTAAGTTGCTCAAAATCAAAAAGATCCTTCAACTGTGAGTACTGTCCTGAGATTAAAACTACTTTTATTTCAATATTGCCTATACAGGCTTATAGCCTACAGCAGACACAAAAGTGACCGATAAAGATGCCGTCCTGTGTAGACTGCCCCCTCCACTGCAAACTTGTGGCCATAAAGTAAAGTCTGCCTGTAATGATTGTGTTTGAATTGTATCCAAAGATGACAGTAACCTTCTTGTTCATTGCTTGGAATGTGATGAACCAGTCAGATTGTTTATAAAATTGTTTTAACTGAAAAGAAAGTGAAACCTATTTTTTTATATTTTAATTTTTGAAACTTCATTTTTGATACTATTTTTTTTTTTTTTTTTTTTTTTTTTTTAATCCAATAAAACCAGGGAAAAGTTCCCTGAAGATAATATATAACAAAACAAGGTCTAAATGATATAGCTATAATATTTTAAATGGGATGTTTGGAAAACTCCAGTACTAATACTGTGACAATTGCCCACAGTATTAACTGGGAGAAAAGAAGTAATGAAGTGATTATGAGAATTGCTGCTCATTTGCATCTACAATAGGAAAAAGTATAAAGGAAAAATCATGAGAAATTACTTGGGTTCAGGCAGAACATATTAGGCATGAGTCCAAGCAATTCGATAAAGTGCTCATGCATTTTTGGATTAAGATTAGAATATAAATTTCACTGGCATACTAGAATAGGATTTGTCTTTTCTTCAAAATTAAATGAGTTCAAATTCTGAAAAGGCTAGTCAATTAGATTCTTCATTACATTATTTTTTTTCTCTTTCAATCAATATTTTTTTTTTCCATTCTAGAATTTACAAGTAGAATATAACAACAAACTTGCAGAGGAGTCACCACACGCACTGGCAAGTAAAATTAGTTTTCTTACATTTTTCACTCTTTTTTTTTTTTTTTTTACTCTGATTTTTCTTTACTTTTTTTTACTCTGATTTTTCTTTACTTTTTTTTACTCTGATTTTTCTTTACTTTTTTTACTCTGATTTTTCTTTACTTTTTTTTACTCTGATTTTTCTTTACTTTTTTTTACTCTGATTTTTCTTTACTTTTTTTTACTCTGATTTTTCTTTACTTTTTTTTACTCTGATTTTTCTTTACTTTTTTTTACTCTGATTTTTCTTTACTTTTTTTTACTCTGATTTTTCTTTACTTTTTTTTACTCTGATTTTTCTTTACTTTTTTTACTCTGATTTTTCTTTACTTTTTTTTACTCTGATTTTTCTTTACTTTTTTTTACTCTGATTTTTCTTTACTTTTTTTACTCTGATTTTTCTTTACTTTTTTTTACTCTGATTTTTCTTTACTTTTTTTTACTCTGATTTTTCTATACTTTTTTTTACTCTGATTTTTCTATACTTTTTTTTACTCTGATTTTTCTTTACTTTTTTTTACTCTGATTTTTCTTTACTTTTTTTTACTCTGATTTTTTTTCCTTTTTTTTTCTCTGATTTTTCTTTACTTTTTTTTTCTCTGATTTTTTTTCCTTTTTTTTTCTCTGATTTTTTTTCCTTTTTTTTTCTCTGATTTTTTTTCCTTTTTTTTTCTCTGATTTTTTTTCCTTTTTTTTTCTCTGATTTTTTTTCCTTTTTTTTTCTCTGATTTTTTTTCCTTTTTTTTTCTCTGATTTTTTTTCCTTTTTTTTTCTCTGATTTTTTTTCCTTTTTTTTTCTCTGATTTTTTTTCCTTTTTTTTTCTCTGATTTTTTTTCCTTTTTTTTTCTCTGATTTTTTTTCCTTTTTTTTTCTCTGATTTTTTTTCCTTTTTTTTTCTCTGATTTTTTTTCCTTTTTTTTTCTCTGATTTTTTTTCCTTTTTTTTTCTCTGATTTTTTTTCCTTTTTTTTTCTCTGATTTTTTTTCCTTTTTTTTTCTCTGATTTTTTTTCTCTGATTTTTTTTCCTTTTTTTTTCTCTGATTTTTTTTCCTTTTTTTTTCTCTGATTTTTTTTCCTTTTTTTTTTCCTTTTTTTTTCCTTTTTTCCTTTTTCTTTTTTTTCTGATTTTTTCCCTTTTTTTTTTCTGATTTTTTTTCTTTTTTTTTCTCTGATTTCTTTCCCTTTTTTTTCTGATTTTTCTTTCCTTTTTTTTTTCTTTCCTTTTTTGTGATTTTTGTTTCCTTTTTTTTTTTGTTTCCTTTTTTTTTGTTTCCCTTTTTGTGATTTTTGTTTCCTTTTTTGTGATTTTTGTTTCCTTTTTTTTTTTGTTTCCTTTTTTTTTTTTGTTTCCTTTTTTTTTTTTTGTTTCCTTTTTTTTTTTTTGTTTCCTTTTTTTTTTTTTTGTTTCCTTTTTTTTTTTTTGTTTCCTTTTTTTTCCTCTTCTCTGATTTTTCCCCCTTTGTACCTGCTTACCATCAGATTTTTCAATTTCTTGTACTTTCAGCTTAAAAAAATTAACAGTTTAATAGAAAAGGTCAAAAAACTAAGGTATGTTTAAGTCTTTTTATAATTCTTTATTTTAAAGTAATCCTCCTGCTTTAATGTTTCTAGAAAATATCTGGTATCTGGCAATAATACAAACACTTGTGTACATGCACACAGAAATGCATTTTTTAACGTGTTTTTCTGAGGGATTTATATGTTAAAAATTGATTCAATACAAGGTGAGTGCCTTATTTAGATAATTTTTAAGTACTTAGTAATCTTAAAAATTTATGAAAATATTGTCCATTTTAATGTTTTATTGAATTTTAGGTACTTTGGCTTTAAATTTACTATAGTTGTCACTCATATTTTCTGATAATGCCATTTATGGATGTCCCTACTTACATTATTTACATTATTCGGACTGTTATCCTCATCTTCATTGCCATATACTTAATGTTTTGGCCGTTGTATGCTCCAGCCTTCTTAAGGTGATTGTTTCATCCACCAGAATAGATTCTAGTTCCAAGTGCCATGCCTCTTCCAGATGTCTCCATTATTTCTCTTTAACTCAACTCTCCAAGTTTTGGTTCACTACTGCTGTGGCCTGGTATTGAAATTACAACTCTTTGGGTCAATGAAATTAAGGGTTCAGTTCGAAATTCCAATCACCTGAAGAAGGCTAGAGTGTACAATGGCCGAAACGTGAATATTGCTATGAGGATAATAGTCCGAATAATGTAAGTAATGATAATACTTCATCTCCAAGATATAGACATGATGTCCCTATTTACAAAAATCAGCACTAAATATACATATACAAAATAATTCAAAATTCTTTTAAAAATATGTTTGATACATTGTAGTAAGCTTTTCAATTCATCATTAGTAAATATAGTTTTTATTTAATAATAGTATCATGTAAAGGGTGAAATTTAAGATTTAAAACTTCACAAATTATTCTAATTAAAATTTTTAAATAAATGAAAATGATTTTATCGGAAAAAAAATTTATCTTAGCACAATAGTATCTTTAATATATCTTATTTATAAAAGCAATTAAAAGCTTTTGCAATTAAATAATGCCTTAGTTTTCTTTCTTTTATTTTACAATTCAAAGCACATATTCTGTAATGTTTTTTGTTTTACAAAAAATAAATGATTTAAATTCTCAGTTCAGCTAATTATTAAGGGGGTTAAAATTTAATTTCTTGAAATTTCATGAAATTAGGTGGAAGGGTAACAGATCTAAAAAATAAAAAAATCTAAAATAATTTGTTTAAAATCATTTGTGAATAAGTCCTGAAACTTTCATTAAAATCTGACAATTATTTTGATTTTTGCAAGAATCTTCTAATCTGGGTGTGTTTTACCACAAAAGACACTAAAATTTCCTATACTAATCAACTAATCTTTGGTCCTCACACTGATATAAGAAAAACAAAATTTTTAACCAAAATTTTGAACATACTAGAAAGGATTAAAAAAATTTAATTAAATGATTAAAAAAAAAAAAATCCTTTGGTCTTTCCTCTTAATAACAAAGATTCTGATAATAAAACTTTGTTTTTATTTTGTTTGGGCTATTTTTTTTCATCATGGCATGCTCATTTTTTTTTTTTTTTTTTTTTTTTTATGAATTAGTGAAAGTACCTAATATATATATATGTGTGTGTGAATATTGAAGTCAACACTCAGAGGCGACAGGCTGTTTCATACTGGATGCAATCGTCAAGCCACAAATCATTTACATACGCTCACTCTGATATGGAGCACTTTATCCCATAAATATAGCACACCATAAAACTATATTTCATGTATGTATGTATGTGTATATATATATATATATATATATATATATATCTATTTCATTAAATAATATAGACAAGTTTTGTTTATTTATTTTAAGTAAGTTCCTTTCATATTGTCTCATAAACTTAATAACATTATCATTGAAAAATTTCAAAGCAACGACTACACAATTCCGGAAAATCCTCGTTGAAAACACAACTATTCTTAAACATGAAAACAAACAAAAATTAAAATTCTTGAAGCTATATACATAAAACAGTTGAAACCTAACCTGAACAAAATAAGCTACAAAATCTCCACAAATATTCTTAAATGCCTATAATTGATAACAGAAGCCATTAGTTTATACCAACAGCTTCCCATACTTAATACTTCTCATTTTCATTCTCGCGTGGTCATGTGTGACATCACAAGCTGCGACGTGATTTTCGCTTCCGCATCTTGTATACACGAGTTAGTCGTTGCTTTGAAATTTTTCATGCAATAAAAACAGATTATCATTATTGTTTCGTCCGTGTATTGGTTGATATATTGAAAAGTAATTGTCATCTTTGATAATGGCTTATGTAAGCCAAAAGCTTGAATTGGATTTAAACATGTATCAATATGGTGATTTCCTTTTGTCTTTCAATGATAATGTTATTAAGCTTATCAGACAATATGAAAGGAACTTACTTAAAATAGACAAAACTTGTCTACATTATTTAATGAAAAATTACTGCCTACACACACACTATATATATGCATGCACAGGTAGAACAGACTGGCAGAGAAAGATGTTTCTCATTATTGATAATCATTAAAATGTCTGTATACACCCTTTCTTTGTTTTTACTTCTAGGAGCCAGTTTCCAAGCAATGGTGAAGGGAGTTCAAGCACTTTGGCTAAAGCAATTGAGTTAGCCACCAGTTGTGACCGAATGCACACACTGTCTCCTGGTTCCCTCAACACAGTCAACAGCTTGATTTCAGTGTTCAACACTTTACAAAAAGAGATTCTCAGTACTGATAAGGACCAAGTAAGTATTTTTGTTACCTTAAAAGTCACCAGCATTCTGTATGCAATTATGATTTATAGACAGGTGAAGTCACTGTTAACAAAATAGAAACCCTCTGGTTGAAAGCTAAAATGCCAGTTTTGGGAGCAAAAACACAGCATTAGCTAATAAGATTTTATACTTGTCGGTTCAAAGTTTCTACCCAGAAATGTAATCAAATATACAAAATTGCTGTGAAAAATTAGGAATCTGGTCAACAATTATAAGTAACCGTTATATCCCACGTTGTTGGTATGAACAAATTAAAATAAAGACAAGTGTATTTTAACACATAATAAAATAACTTATATTCCTCTACTGCCTGAGAACAGCAAGGATTTGTTTGGATTTAAACCATGAGTTTCATGTGTATGTCAGCTTATCATCATATTGAATTCAGAAGTGCTGTAGTCAACTCAATTGTGTTTTGAATTATCATCCTTTGAAGGGAGGAAGTAAGTAAGGAAGCACTCCCTAATGGTAACAAATGTCTAACTCTGTGGTTCTCGACCCTTTTTGTTCATGTACTGTTTTCATCAGATTTCTGAATGTCATTCGCTACCTTTCAAGATTGTCTGACTGAAAATCTTGTATTGTAGTTTGTACTCTGAATATGCCAATCTCTAGTACCAATTACCTACACATTCTCTACACCACCACTCCTTTATTGGCTGAGAACTTCTTGGCTAAAGGGGACACATTTAGTGGATACCTTATGTCACTTGAGACACAAAAGCCAAGACCAAAACGTCACTTTTATAAGTTTTAACAAGCACAAAGTTGATTGTGATTTCAAACTTTACTCCTGACTTCACGTATATCTTTGATATACTCAATGTTTTAAATATTTGAGTTGCTATCTTTTCTATATATGAAAAAAAAAAGTTATTTTGTCTCTAAGTTTTTTTTTTAAAGATATATTTGCAAAATGTACAACTGCAATTGTCATATATTCTTTTTTTTTCTTTTTTAAAAATTGAATTATTCACATGTATTTAGTCATAACAAAGGAAATGTATATGCTCGCACTTGCATTTCCTCTCTCTCTCTCTCTCCTACGCTCTTGCATTTGCTCTCTCCTACGCTCTTGCATTTGCTCTCTCCTACGCTCTCGCATTTGCTCTCTCCTACGCTCTCGCATTTGCTCTCTCCTACGCTCTCGCATTTGCTCTCTCCTACGCTCTCGCATTTGCTCTCTCCTACGCTCTCGCATTTGCTCTCTCCTACGCTCTCGCATTTGCTCTCTCCTACGCTCTCGCATTTGCTCTCTCCTACGCTCTCGCATTTGCTCTCTCCTACGCTCTCGCATTTGCTCTCTCCTACGCTCTCGCATTTGCTCTCTCCTACGCTCTCGCATTTGCTCTCTCCTACGCTCTCGCATTTGCTCTCTCCTACGCTCTCGCATTTGCTCTCTCCTACGCTCTCGCATTTGCTCTCTCCTACGCTCTCGCATTTGCTCTCTCCTACGCTCTCGCATTTGCTCTCTCCTACGCTCTCGCATTTGCTCTCTCCTACGCTCTCGCATTTGCTCTCTCCTACGCTCTCGCATTTGCTCTCTCCTACGCTCTCGCATTTGCTCTCTCCTACGCTCTCGCATTTGCTCTCTCCTACGCTCTCGCATTTGCTCTCTCCTACGCTCTCGCATTTGCTCTCTCCTACGCTCTCGCATTTGCTCTCTCCTACGCTCTCGCATTTGCTCTCTCCTACGCTCTCGCATTTGCTCTCTCCTACGCTCTCGCATTTGCTCTCTCCTACGCTCTCGCATTTGCTCTCTCCTACGCTCTCGCATTTGCTCTCTCCTACGCTCTCGCATTTGCTCTCTCCTACGCTCTCGCATTTGCTCTCTCCTACGCTCTCTCCTACGCTCTCGCATTTGCTCTCTCCTACGCTCTCGCATTTGCTCTTGCATTTGCTCTCTCTCTCTCCTACGCTCTGTTATAGTGGAACACACTTATTCTATAGTTAATAGACTCTCCCACCTATACTAAGTAGGAGTAGTAAGAGTAAAGAATCAGTCAGTCTGTCGAATGACTGTTAGTCGAATACTAAGGTATCAGCTACCACAACTAGATTACTCTTCGTTATACCTATTATATCAAGTTCCTAACGTTTTGTACATTGAACCTATTTTCGGACCGACTTAGTACAAATACAAGCCTCCACTGTGAAATCACTCCACAACATTATTTGGCAACGAGGAATTCGTACTCGTACGGTGGAAGAAAAAAAAATTTGCTTGCCACAATAACTTTGGCGGCAAAGTCTCGAATTCACACCTGAAAAAAAAAAAAGAAACTTGGAAAAGTTTTTTTGCAAGCCGAGACGTCAACTTAGTTGAGAATACGACAGTTTTTTTGTCACTAAGAAAAGTTTTTTTTTTTCTCCTCGATAATACAGGAATGCAAAAATATATTCCAGGAATTCTTTAAGTTCCAGTCGGAACAACAGATGACAATATTAGAGCAACAGAAGACATTCCAGATACAACTACAGAAGGAAACTTTTAAGAGACAAATGCAATTTCAACAAAAAATGGAACAGATGCATAGGGTGTTTCAAAAAGAAATTCTGAAAATAACTGAGAAGAGGAAAGAGAAAAATCGACAAAATGATTCTTTCCCAGAGAATACAATATGGAATTCAATTGAAATATTCACGTACAGCCCAGATGAAGAGATAACTTTTGAGGAGTATTATAAAAAATATATGGCTGTGTATAACGAGGACTGCCACTCGTGATCTGAAGGAAAGAAGGTTAGGCTTCTTTTAAGCAAAGTAGGAACTGCTGAGCATAAAAAATTGGTAAACTACATTTTACCAAAAATCTAGCGAGTTGACATTTACCAAGGCGGTAAATATATCAAGTGAATTATTTAGTAAAAAAACATCTTTGTTTCACAAGAATTGGAAATGTTTGAATCTGATGAAAGATGATGAACAAGACTATATAACATGTGAATAAGCATTGTAAAGAATTCAAGCCGGCAGTTAAGCGCAGACAATTTTAAGTGCTCGGTGTTTGTTCAAGGGCTGGTATCGGAAAGAGATGCAAAGTTGAGAAAATTAGTACTGGCTAAATTGGAAAGCGAGCTGAGTGTTACGGTACAGAAGTTGGCAAGATGTGTTAGCGTAAAGAAAGATTCAAAAAAGACAAAACAGTCTGGCATTTTGCATGTAAGGAAAATACACTACAAAAAAGAAAGTCGGTCTACCAAAAAGAATTCTAAAATTGCGGATTATCAAGCAAAAAGTAAAATACCAGAGAAAAATAAACAAAAACTCCCGAAGCCATGTTTTGCTTGCAGTGAACTACACTGGTACAGATAATGCAATTTTAGGAATAAAAAATATTTCAACTGTAAAAGAGTGGGTCATAAAAGCTCGCATTGCAGGTCAAAAAATAAAGACAATAAAATAAGAAAATTAAAGTCCAACGAGGTGAACGATGGAATAACCATAAAATTTGTTACCGTCGAAATAAGTAATAAAAAAAAAAATAAAAATGCAACTCGACACTGGTTCCGACCTGTCTATCATAAATTTGCATACGGGGAAGAAGTTGGGGAAACCAACTTTAATGAAGACAAATAAAATTGCGAGGTCAGTGACTGGAGAAAAAATACAATTTATTGGAGAATGTGTTACAAATGTCACATTAAATAAAAAAACACGGAAATCTAAACTATTTGTCATAGAAAATACCACAAACTTACTTGGTATGAATTGAATAACAGAATTCCAATTATGGGATCTACCGATAAATTCCTTCTGTTACAAAGTAGAAAGTTTAAACTCCAAAGCCCAAAAATTAGTAAAGAAACTTAAGGAAACATTCCCTACTGTTTTTTCTCCAGGTTTGTACCAAGATGGAGGCAAAATTCCAGCTAAAAGAAAATGCTCAGGTGGTATTCAAAAAGAAAAGGAATATGCTGTTTGCCTCAATTGAACAGATAGATAAAGAATTGGACAGATTAGAGAAAACCGGTGTATAGAGAAAACCGGTGTATTTAAAAAAAAAAGTTGAGTATAGTGAATGGGTAACACCGACGATATACGTAGAAAAAAAGCTCCAGAAAGTAAAGATGAAGCCGACACCGAGAAAAACTGGAGAGCGAGTTAACCGCAGCCAAGGACATGCAGAATTATTAAATGATTTAAGTCAACTGAAGTCACTACAGAAAACATTAAAAAGCACAAGATCAACAAAAGGCAAGCTAGAGGCTAGACAAATAGAACTACAAGAAGAACCTATAGAAACTGACTCTCCATCCTTAAGAAGCTCAAAGCGGAAGGTTGTTTCTGGTAACACTAGGGAGGTACCAAAAAATAGAAAAGCGGGTTGGCAATATGATGTACTTGGTGAAAGGCAAAAAATTCACGTGCAGTAACCACATCAGACAACGTTTTTCAGACATGGTTGACAGTGGTCTCGCGGAAGAAACGCCGATGGAGGTGATTTTTGATATGCCTGCAAAAATTTTACCTGAGGTACGCCGATCCAGGAGAAAAAGAAAGGCAACTGATCATTTAAAAGTGGATCCAAAACAGGGGAGATACGCTATGATGTTGCTAAAAAAAAAAAAAAAAAATGAAGTTTTTTTTTCTTTTGTTTTTTCTTCATATTTCCTGTAAAAAATAATTAAATAAAAATGTTTATTCCTACGGAGTAAAGTTTTAGGGGGGGGGGTGGATGTTATAGTGGAACACACCTATTCT
This sequence comes from Acanthosepion lycidas, assembly GCA_963932145.1. Taxonomy (NCBI): domain Eukaryota; kingdom Metazoa; phylum Mollusca; class Cephalopoda; order Sepiida; family Sepiidae; genus Acanthosepion; species Acanthosepion lycidas. The sequence continues at coordinate 77,208,759 of OZ010600.1, forward strand.
ATAGTTAATAGACTCTCCCACCTATCATAAGTAGGAGTAGTAAGAGTAACGAGTCCGTCAATTTGTGAGTCAGTTGATGTCGGACAACAGTCGAATACTAAAGTATCAGTGACCACAACTAGATTACTCTGTTATACCTATTATATCAAGTTCCTAACGTTTTGTACGTCGAACCTATTTTAGGACCAGCAGTACAAATACAAGCCTCCACTGTGAAATCACTCCACAACACACTCTTGCATTTGCTCTCGTATACCCTGTTTCGTGGCCTCTCGTATACCCTGTTTCGTGGCCTCTCGTATACCCTGTTTCGTGGCCTCTCGTATACCCTGTTTCGTGGCCTCTCGTATACCCTGTTTCGTGGCCTCTCGTATACCCTGTTTCGTGGCCTCTCGTATACCCTGTTTCGTGGCCTCTCGTATACCCTGTTTCGTGGCCTCTCGTATACCCTGTTTCGTGGCCTCTCGTATACCCTGTTTCGTGGCCTCTCGTATACCCTGTTTCGTGGCCTCTCGTATACCCTGTTTCGTGGCCTCTCGTATACCCTGTTTCGTGGCCTCTCGTATACCCTGTTTCGTGGCCTCTCGTATACCCTGTTTCGTGGCCTCTCGTATACCCTGTTTCGTGGCCTCTCGTATACCCTGTTTCGTGGCCTCTCGTATACCCTGTTTCGTGGCCTCTCTCTCTCTCTCTCTGAGTGATTAAATTCATGACGTCATCTGTGCTGTTACCTGAAATGAAACTGTTTGCCAGGTTGGATTTCTTGGTGCTTTAAAACCTCATTGAATGTTTGTTCATAAATTTGAATTAACTCTATTTTTCTTCTTTTCTCCTGCAGAGTGAACTTGATGAATTGATAGAAACACGAGACACAACTCGTCTAAAACTGTATGAAAATTTATCTGCTTGTTTGGCTGATCTGTCTAATATTCCACTGGAAGATAAATTAAATCAGATGCAGGTAAAAAAAAAAAAAAAAAATTTTTTAAATAGTATACAATTGTAATTAAATTAAATAATTTGCTATCAGAATGTAGATAAAAGTATATTACCTTTTTATTTTCAACTCCTTAATAGTTTGAATGGTATATTGCTTTTAACTTTGCTATTAATATTACACTTGCTCATTTAAATTTAGGCATATTTTTATTGGTCATTTTTGTAGGTTAACTTTTGCAATAGGGTTTATTGAAAGATCGCAATATTAAGTCTTCATTACTGGGGAAAAAGAAAAGTCTGTTACCTGTTTGTTAATGCAAAAGGGGCTTGCTTACAGCCACATCTGGTTGAAACGCTGGTTCCAGTATGGTCACCAAAGTTAAGCAATGTTGTACCTGATCGCAACCTGGATGGGTGACTCCTATATAGGAATAACGCATCACTGCTGACACATCCCTAGTGAGCAAACACAAGCAATAACATTATTGAATTATGTAGACCATATGACCATAGAGGAAACACATAAGTAGTGACCTCTAAACAGTCATCATTTCTATTCTATCCTCTTACTATTTGAAACACTATAGAGATTACTATTCAAGTTAGTGATATTCGAAGGAGTCTGACACCAGCGTTGTTCATTGGCATACTATAGTTGTATGTGCAATTACAAAGTCTCTGCTACAACGAGCATTATGGAAGTGACAACAAGTATTTGTTAACATCACAAAAGTGGCAGCGAGTGTTTGTTGACATCACAAAAGTGACCAACACTTGAGAATACCAGGTGTTGTAAGCTTGGATGTGCAGGTGGTGTAATAGATAATGGCTCAGAATTGTTAATCGAAGAGCAGAGTTCCAATTCCCATTGGGTTTCTTATATTCACTTGGATGTAAATACCCTTAGGTAAAGTATAAATCCATCCCTCCTCCCCCAGCTAAGACTTGTATCACTAAACCATTATTATCAAAAAAAGAAAAAAAAAAATTTCTTACAATCTAGAAATATTTTCTGACTTTAAATAATCTGCAAAGGGTTGATAATCCATAAAAAAAATGAATCTATTTATCAATGCAAAAAGAAATAATCATATCTTCTATTGTCCTATTAAAACTTTAAGTATGCATAATTTAGCATAAGACTTTTTTCTTGTTTTTCAGGATGTAGTTAACACATTAGGAATGGAATATAAAAACTTTCTTCATTTTTCAATCCACTCTGTCCCTCCCCTGGCAGATCTTTTGCCAGCATATACAGAATGGAAGGTGAGTGTTGGGAGGGGGGGGAGATTTTTCTGGATTTGTCATTAGCATGCAATTATCTTTTTAATTGTTGAGATTTATGTATTTTATTTATTGAATCTAACATTTATGATGAAAGGAAATGATCAGTCTTTTCATGATGGTGTTTTTTTTTTTTCTACAAGACCTAGTATTAAATTTGCCAATTACTGAAATTTTGGAGAATCTATTACTGGCATTATCCCACTCTTACTCATAAATGTACATGTGTTTTCAAAGGTTTCATTGCCACGGATATTCTCCAAGGTGACTTCAGTCTGGCTGGTGACCTTCATGCCACTCCAAAAGTACAACATTGAAACCATCCTGTTGGTACTTCTTCCTTTGTATGGTGTGGTTTTAAAATCACTGTTCAGCCCACTTGTTGATTCACACTGTTTGTTGCAGAATGGAACATGTGGAGTTTTGACCTGCTTGTGCTGGTATTCAGCATACATGGTCAAGTGACACTATTGGTGTTCTACGAAGCCAGCCTTTAATGACAATGCACAACCACTTTCATTGCAATGTTAATGATTGCTTTGATACCCCCTTTTTGGAAGGAATTCTACAACTTCCATTATTTTTCACACACATGGAAGATTAAAAAAAAAAAAAAAAAAAAAATCTGTTTTCATTACTTCTTGGTGTTGATTTTTTTTTTTTTTTTTTTTTAAAGGGATCATTTTATCCGAAACAATGTGATAAAAAGCCACTAAAATGTAAGGGGTTACTCTGAGTGAAAAAAAACAAGACAATAGACATCTGGTCTGGTGCTCCTGATATGTATTTAGCGATACTCAATTGAATCCAAAGAATCTGCAACACATTATTAGTCCTGGCATCTCGGTTTCAGCCTTTTTCCTACTGCCGTATTGTAGCTATCCTCTGCCTTTCCTATAAATACTTTCATAATTGTTTTAATGAACTTTCTTCTGTGGTACCTGGACTTTTCAATTTAACCGTAGTACTAGTTTGGCAGCAAGGTCTCATCATTTTACAGTCAAAATGGCTAGATGCTAACCATAAGTTCTATGCTAACAGTTTCTTCTATCACACTTCTCACTTGTGGAACTCTCTTCTGGCTTCTTGCCTCCCACTTAAATGTTTGAAGATCAGTGTCAGTCATTATCTTCTGTCTTAATTATTATCCTTTTATTGTCTTCTCTCCTTAATAATATATTTTTTACCATATTTTCTAACACTCAGTAACCCTTTGCATCTTAGTGGCCTTATTGCCTTGCTTGGAGTGAAATGATAAAAAAAAAAACAAAAAAAAAAACGGGATTCAATGAAACAAGATTGCGACTGATATTGCATTTAATATCTGTCTCTGAGATGAGGTATTATGATTATTTACATTACTCGTACTGTTATCCTCATCTTCGTTTACATATTCACAACGTTTCAGCTGTTGTACACTTTGGCCTTCTTCAGGTGATCAGAATTTCAAACCGAACCCTTTATTTCACCACCAGGGTAGATTGTTCTAGTTCCATGTGTCATACCTTTTCCGGATGTCTCACTTATTTCCCTTTGACTCCACTTTCTATGTTTTTGGTTCACCACTGCTGTGGCCTGGTATGGAACTCACAACTCTTTGGGACTAGTCACTGGATCTAACCAACATTTTTATCCACGGAGCCATGTGTCCTTGAGCCCAGTGGACTGGCCAAAATGTTGTGAATATGGCAATGAAGATAAGAAGATAAGGATAACTGTATGAATATTGCATTTAAATTTTTTTAAATTGTAATTGAAAGGAAATCTGGAAGAGTTCCATTAAGTGAGAAGTGCGAAAGAAGAAACTATTAACATAGAACTTACTTGCAGTAAGCATTTTTAACAGTGAAATTATGAAACCTATCTGCCAATCTAGTACTGCACTTAAATTCAAGGTACCAAAGAGGAAGGATCATCAGAACAATTACTGTAAAAATATTTATAGAAAAAAAAAACACTGGCAAGCTACATTACGACAGTGAGAATAGGATTGATGCCAGGCCAGGACCAATAATGTTGCAGAGTCTTTTAGATTTTTTTTTTTCTCCAAAAAATTTCTAGATGTATAGCAGAAGCACCATCCCAGATGTGATAGCAATATTTAGCACACAAATGAATAGTAAACTTAGAAATTTCCATAGACAGGTCTAGCTTCAGTTTTCAACCTAAAGAACTATTTGAGGAGCCCAGTATTTATCTATTCTTTTAGATATAAAGTACAAAAAATTAAATATCTAAGAAGTGTTTTAACAGAGGACGAAATTCAAAGATAACTTGGGACAACAAAAGATGTTTTCCAAAAGTTAACCAAAGTATTAAGAAACATGAAAATTTCTTTATACTTAGCATCAGGAAGACAGTTTAAATTTTTAGGGTGCATAATGAGGAAAGAGGGCTTAGAAAATTTGACACTCATAGGATATATTGAAGGTAAACGGTTCAGAAGAAAGCAGCGAATAACTGGCCTAACATGCTTGTGTAAATAGTTGGCAGAACACAGAAGATCTAGCAAAAAGACAAATCTTACTAAGAGCTACAAAGGACAGGAAGTTATGGAGAGCCATGATTGCCCAAGACAAACTGCATCTAGTAGATGAAAATGATATTGTTACTATACGTTTTTAGTTGGTTTATTTGTGATAACAAATGGAAGTTCAGTCATCACTTGACACAGCATAATGTGAGATGTAATGAGCGTGTCTTTTTTTCCTCCTTTCGGTGTTTTTTTTTTTTTTAAATTGCAATGGTTTTTAAACTAAAGGAAGACATTGCAAATACATTAGTTTTAATTTTAGTTTAAGGAATTTATGCAAATATACTTTAAATTGGAAGAAAATAGTATTTATTTTAATTACCAAAACTTAATTCTTCATTATAATATGCAAGCATTTTCTATAATTTTCAGAGGAAAAAAGAGATCGAATTTCAAAAAGTTAGAACAGAGACCGATTCCAGTCGGAAAGGTTTAAGTAAATCTTTACTGCTTATTGATGAGGTAAGTGCTATCGTTTTTCTTTATTTAACTTCTTTGAATTTCATTAAATTTATTTCTGTTTATAAGTGCAAGAGACCTGATGGTTAAGATCACGTAGAATGGGAGTTCAAATGTGGGTAAAGGCAGTCTATATTCACCTCATACTAATGCTCTTAGAAAAGACCTAAATCCATTTCTTTCTCTATCCACCCTTCAGATGAAATAGTAGGGAGAGTTAGATCCCTTTTTGTCCTGTAATACATTCTACTTCGGTCATTAAGCTAGCACTATAGACTCCATAAAAATTTACTTATTACTGAAACTGGTATTATCACTAAATGTGGTTGTGACTCAACGTTACACAAAGACTGCAGAAATAACCAGGACCAATAAAACTGTCAAACTGACCAAAGGAATTCAGAGAAGTATAGATCCATCCAGCTCTTATCTCAAATAACAACTTAAAAGAGACTGTTTGACCAACACAAGGAATATTAAAAGATTCATGTTATAAAGATAAAAAAAAAACAAAAAAACAAATGAAAACTACAGACAAAAGTTCATTTTCTCAATCGAGACATTCATTTCTGTAGTTTACTGTTACCAGCAAGCAGAAATATTTCTCCTCTCGATGATGGCCATTTTGGTCAAAACTAGTTGAGGAGCCTAAATGAAATAATAAAAAACGAAAGAATATTAATCTACAACCCAGTGTGTCTGAAGATTTTAATTTTTTAATCTTTTTTTATTGTTCTATATATATATATATATATATATACATACACACACTAAAAAGACAGTCTTGTTAATAAGTAAAAATGTCTTTGCTGTCACTGCAAAATAAAGTTTGGATTAATTTTATGAACATTTCCATGAAAAGGACATGTACTCAGATTTCTCTTTTGGTCTTTCAATCATTAATATGCTTTGTAAGATTTTATCAGTTATATAACATGTTCAACAGAGGTGGGGTGGGGCATATTCAACATTTGATAATTTTGTGGCAATGCATGCTTAAAGGTTTTTAGCAGTTTTGATCAACATTTCTTTTCATAGTTAGCCGTACTGTAAATGTAGGACTACCTTACACTTCAGTAAAATAATAACAATATTAAGAATTTATTACAGGAAATATCAAGTTTTATATGAACATTGTTGACAATTATATATTTAATTACATAACAAATACATAAAAATAATATAAATTTTGATGCTATATTTGATTTGTTAGGTATTTTTCATTTTCTTCTTTGTTATTGGCAGCATTTTAAGATACTTTGGCTGCAATGCTATTTCGTTTATGCTTTGTTACCTCTCTATTCCATTGTTGCTTTTAGATCACTTTTTTCCCCCCCAGTCATTTTCTGAAAATTTAGAATGATCTTATTCCATTTCAAAGCGAACATTTTTCCAAGCTCTGATTTGTGAGTTGGGCTTTGCTGTGTCACCTAATTTTGTTTTCACATCATTTGCATACCAGTTAGCTTCCATTACCATTGATTGAATAAAACATCTACCTCACTAGCATCTTAACCAACATTTGTAGGTCCAGGAGTATAGGAAAACATTGGTTGCCATGGGTGATTGTATGCTTGTAATAATGGTTAAAAAATTTCTTCTCTTTGGTCAGAATCACTTTCAGTCTCAATGTCACACATATCACCAATATCTGTGTGGGTAAATCTGAGAAATTTGTCTTTGTCATTCTTAATTTCCATGAAAAGTTCCTCTATTGACATAACAGATCAACGTCTCATCCTGGGCATCACCATTGTGATTAAAAAAAAAAAAAAAAAAAAAAAGAAAGGTTTTTAAAACACTTTATTAAAATTTGCTGATAAAACAATTATTTCAATTAGAACAAAATGGCCGACATCTGGTCATTCCCAGTTCATATCACAAGTTGTTTAATGACATTTCTGTAGTAATAGGCTATTTTTAGAAATGTATTTTCCCTTTGAAACTAAGCTCTGTCACTTGGCAAACATGCCTGCTTGGAAAATATTGAGAAAGAGTATTGCTGGTGGCCATGTACACCTGCCAAGTTTTAAAGGTTAAAGAAGTTAAGATTTTAGTGATCACTGATCCCCTCAGGAATCTCTCCCACAAAGTAACGGTTATGGGGAAGGTGGTGTTCAAGTGGGATTTCCTCCTTACCAAAGGAATACAAAATGAATGGGGTAAGTTGACCCTCTGTATGTAGCTTTGAATGCTTGTGAGCATGTTGATACCTTGTTAGCTTTTTGCCTCAGTTTATAAACTTTGATACAAAATAAAAGAAGGTATTTTATTGTAGCCTTTAATTGATGAGTTTTTTTGCTTTTGTTTGTTTTGTTTTTTTTGTTTTTTTTTTTTCTTATCAAAGTTTTATTTTTATTTTTAAGCAAATGAAGCTCACTTGTTCCTTAGCACCAAGCGAAGAAATCCCAGATCTGCAATATTGGCTGAAACAGTTCACACAGGTTTTGCAACAAGAAATTGCAGTGACCGATTTGGTGAGTGGTATATAACTTTTTATAATTTCATCTTTACTTAATGGTAGTCTGTGTATTTAGTATGATAAATTGAAGCTAGCTACTTTCTGATTAAAAAAAGCAACAATAAAAATGACAAAATATAATTAACAACTAATTATTTCCACTACTTCCATTTTCCTATGCAGAATCAGGATAAAAGGGGAAATAACTCTGTATCTTGATTACAATTTATTCAGTAGCTTTGAGACACTGTTACCAATAATGTGGTACCTTCGGCCACTTCCGGTCATGGGACCAATAACGTACTACCTTCTGGGTTCTAAGGTCTTTGGTCATATCCGAATATGTAGTGCCCAAGCTCTTGGGCTCATCTAGGATATATGATGCCACAGTAAGTTAACCTGTTCAATCCCAACCTTTGTCCTATCCCACTTTGTTAATTTTTAATTATATGATGGTCAGGTCCGGTTGCTGTTGGAATCTTTGGTACTAAATTGATCCACCAGGGTGAAGGTGCACATCAATGAAAAATAAAACAAAATATGACGCACATTTAATAAGTAACAAAGTTCACCTTTATATCAGTTCTTTGGTTTACAACAATTATTTCTCACCTTAAATTCTAGTATTTAACATGGCCCTTCTTGATCAGCCATTCCTTAAATTCTATGCATGTTTACGAAGAATCTCCATTTTCCACTTCTGGTCAACAGATCGTATCTGCGCTGATCCTCCATTCCATATTTTGAATCAACACTTTTTTTAACACCCGTCTGCTTTCTATTGTGTTTTGATAACTAGCATTTTTAATGACCATCAATTGTCAAGATTGCCTATTTGTAAAATTACAACTTATGCACTTTCTTGTTTTATAAACTTAAGACGCTATCGTTCTCAGCTCTGGGTCCTTTGACCACCCTCCTGGCTGAGTTGACCTATCCCAATTATCTCCAGCACCTTTCATAATTAATTACTCTCACACTTGCTACTTTCTATCAAAACATTATCCTTTCCGCAATTGGGATTATCAAAAGTTGCCTTTCAAATGCTGAACAAAGTATTAATAAACAAAAATATTGTTAGAAAATGTTGAACTGTTACATAGTAATGGTCTTCCTATATGGCAGTGAATGTTGGACAATTTCCTCAGATAGAGAAGATTTGAAGCAACAGAAATGTTCTACACAAGGATACAGAGAATAGCATGAACCAAACATGTGAGAAATGACAAAGTTCTAGAGACAGTGTCAACGAAAGGAATACTTAACATCAGGAAGAGGCAGTTGAAATTTCTAGGGTACATAATGAGGGAAAAGGGCTTGGAAAATTTGATACTCCTAGGAGAGCCATGATTGCCAACATCCTGAAGGAACATGGCACATTGAAGTTGGCTCAACTCTGTATTTACAACTTTGTTAATGGCTTTGTGTTAATTCTGTTACTTACTATTGTTAAGTGCTATCAGCACAGTTATTAGCTGAATTTTGATTTGAAACTTTCATTGTATAATGTTCAAGATATTTGATTTAATTATACACTGATTTATTCTGACTTGTGATTGTCACCACAAACTTTCAGATGTTGCACCATCTTACTGTCAAGTTTCTGTTGTAGTTGAACCAGATAATTTTTTTAACTAAACTCTGCCGAAAACCTTGCAATGGGATTTGATGAAATGAAGATACTGCTCTGAGCAGATCAATGTGTCAGAATAATTATTCATATTCAATACTAAATGCATTTGACAAAAAGGGGATTATGTTGGAAAGCTCTTGGTGGTGTGAAGTAATTAACTTTTCAACATATTGTGTGGGTATCTTTTTCTTTATTTTTGTGTGTGTGTGTATTTCTGTACACGCTTTTTTTTTTTTTTTTTTTTTTTTTATTTATTATTTCCCACCCAAAGCCATCAAATAAATAAATGAAATCTGGAAGAGCTCCCAGTCCAGACAAGATCCCCACCTCACCAGAACTCTTCACACATGGGTATACGGTTTAAGAACCAAGCTGTTCTACCTGATGCTATCAATATGGGCCACCAAAACCATCCCAGATGACGTCAAAAATGCAAACATCATTATCATCTTCAAGGAAGGAGACCAGTTAGTGTGCAACAACTACTACAGTACCTCTCTGCACTGCAATGCCAGCAAAATCTTTGCCAGAATTCTTCTGTATCATTTGCTGGATGTTGCAGAAAAGGTCCTCCCAAAATCTCGATGAGGTTTTCATCATTCACATAGAATGAGTGACATTATCTTCTGTGCAAAGCAACTTTCTCTGACCAGCAATGTGGTCTTTACTCTATCACTTTGGTTGTCTTGATCACTTCATTTACCTCATTATCACACTCCATGGCAGCATGTGTCTGCAAGCATAATGCACTCTCTGAGGCCTGAAACAAGATTTTGTTCTGGTTCCAACCTTTTTTTTCTCCATCTACCTGGTGGTGTCAATGAGATCTCCTCATATGGACATCCACTATCACCTCATGTACCTGAGATTCAAAACTTGAACATCAAAGAGCTCCAATACACAGATAACCATGCCACCCCAACACCTCCAGCGCTGTTCAACTCTCATCACCAAATCCTAACATTGATTGGAATGGAAGTCACTATAGACAAAACAAAGATACTTGGACAGCCTATTCCTGGACAAGAAACACCAGAAATTACTATTAGTATAAGCAGCTTATCTTTTGAAGTTTTCAACAGCTTTTAATACCTCTGCAACTCTCTCACTCACACACACACACACACACACAATCTGGAACATACAAGAGACATTGACCACTGCATCACCTCCACTCATTGTGTCTTCAGAAGTTTAAGCAAGCGTGTATTCAGCAACTATGGGCTGTTCTTCCGAACAAAACTCATGATGTTTCACACCATTGTCATCTCCACCTTGTTCTACACTTGAGACATGTACCCTATATCGAAAGGACATGAAAAGGCTTGAATGATTTCAATGAGTCAAGCTGAGCATTGAAGCTGCCATCCTCCTGCTCAAGACATGTCACCCAAATGGCCTCTTGAAGACTGTGCCCTAAAACATAGATTCAAAGACCAACTAAAGTCTTCGCTTCTTCAAGACAGATTTGGCTCTAATACCTGGGAAATGGAAACCGCTGAACATCCATCCTGACAAAGAATAATTCAATTCGGTTGTTCAACTTTTGAGAAGAGAAAGACTGAACAGGAAATAAAAAGAAGGCAATGCATGGCCCAGCAGCTCTAGCTAAGACCATCTCCTGCCCTACCATGCAACCAGTGACTGAGATAGTTCCATTCCCAATTTGGGCACACTTAGTGATGACGGATTCAAACTTGGACATGAGTGGTGCTGATGAGAGAGAGATCTTTGAACCTTTTCTATTTCCATGTTTCCAGTACCAATTTTGTAGGAGTTTTCATTATTTAATTATAAGTCTTTTAACTTCCATTTCTAATATAAATTTAAATAAAAGAAATTAACCCTACAGAGATTTGGGTTGATAAAATGATTGCTACAATAAGAAACTGTATGTTCTTTCCTTTCACTGTTTCTTCTTTCCTCTCACTGTTTCTTCTTTCCTCTCACTGTTTCTTCTTTCCTCTCACTGTTTCTTCTTTCCTCTCACTGTTTCTTCTTTCCTCTCACTGTTTCTTCTTTCCTCTCACTCTTTCTTCTTTCCTCTCACTCTTTCTTCTTTCCTCTCACTGTTTCTTCTTTCCTCTCACTCTTTCTTCTTTCCTCTCCAGACTTTATTTTTCCTCATTTCTTTCTCTTTCTTTTTAATTTTTTTTTTCCACTCTCTCTTTTACAAAAAAATAAAAAATGCAGGAACACAGTCGAAATGCAACTTTTGTTACTTCCATCCTGCATGCAGTAAAGAGAGAACTTGATAGTGAACAGAAAACCTTTTCAGACTTCCATCGATACATCACAGAATTCAAGAAGCTGAAGGATGATTTATATCCATGGTTACACCAGAAACCCCAACTGAATGAGCTGCAAGAGTCAAAGAAAAAAGTACGAGGGCTTAAATCTCAACTTCGGCACAAACTAGCTGACCTTCAAGATATTGAGGAGGTAACTCATTTATTTCTGATCAATTAACTTTTCTTTTTTTTTTTTTTTTTTTTTTAACTGATGGATCTTCACATTTGTAAATGTACTATTTTTAGTTGTCTTTTATAGTGTTCCAATAATTTGGACCGATTTTAAATATGAATTAAGTTTAAGCATCTAATGATTTTCTTTTTCTTTTTTTTTTTTTTTTTCTTTCAGACTTAACAACTTTGGCAATTTCATCTATGGAAAGATTAACAATCAAATGTGTTAAAAATTATCAAAGCCTATTACAAAATGGACGTTCAAATGGAAATGCATTTTGTGCACTTTTTTTTTTCCTTGGTCAGCATAATTGACCAACTGAGAGTGCAATTGGAAAAATTCAAACAAACTGGGTCAGTGGCAGATGTGAAAATACCAGTGTGTGTTCATTTACGCCATTCAGCTGAAAACATTGCTACAGAGCATGAGAATGTGGCCGAAAATCCACACACCTCGTGCAGGAATTGAACCTCTCCACAACGACGTTACATTAAATTTTGATAAAAGATTTGTGTCTCCAGGCTTACAAAATTCAATTGACACAAGAACCGAAACCTGCCGACCACTTGGAGCGCTGTATATTCATCAATTGGGTGCACAAAGAAAGACAAACTGATGAAGATTTAGTGATGAAGTCCATTTTTCATCCTGGTGTATTAGTTAATAAGTAGAATTGTCACATTTGGGTTTTGATGAAAATCTAAAGAAAATTGTTGAAAAGCCACAGAATCCACAAAAGGTCACTGTTTGATTTGCATTTTTTGCTAGCGGAAACATTGGGCTGTATATTTATAAATTTGAACGTTCATTTTCGTAATCGTCTTCGATAACACGTTTTTTGATTGTTGATCTTTCCATGGTTGAAATTGCCAAAGACTTAAGTTGTTAAATCTAAAAGAAAAAAACCATTAGACATTTAAACTTAATTCACATTTAAAATCAATCCAAGTCATTGGAACATCCTATATATAAATTTGTGTAGTGAAGTGTGGTTATAAAGTGTTTGGTCAAACTTGTAAAACCTATAAATGTTGACAGAGGTTGTTTATTTTGCTTCTTTTACCAAAGCAAGCAAAATTATTATGACCTCTCAGTTGTGGTTAATTTTGAAATCAGCTTGAAACTGGTAAAGATAAATTTTTATTTTATGGTGATTTACTTTGCCATATACATTTGTTTGTGGAACATTGTCTTTTAACTATGCATAACAGTAAAATGACACTACTTGGATTGCTTACAGACATATAGTGTTGAAACACCAACTCTCATACAATCACAGAAGTTAAGCAACATTGAACCTGGTCAGTACCTAGATGGGTGACCACTTGGGAAGACCAGGTGCTGTATGCGTGGATGTTGCAATGGATAATGGCTTTGAATTATTAATCAGAGAGCTAAGTCCCAATTTTTGTTGGTTCATTATATGAATTCATTATGCATATGAACTTGGGAATGGCATAAAACCACCTCTTCTCCTTTTCGTTATGGGTTAATTAGTAAGACTTGTATCACTAAACTATTATCTACAAAAAAAAATTCTTAAAATCTAAAAAATATTTTCTGGCTTTAAATAATCTTCAATAGGTTGATGAGTCATAGAAAACTAATCAATCAATTAGACTGATCCATTTGTTTAAGATAAATTTCTTTGAATAAGGGAATATTTTCTAGAGAATAACTTTTTTGATTAGCATTTATTAGATCTTCCTGAAGACATCAAAACAGAAAAAAAAATTCCCCCCTCCCTTCCTCTCTCTCCCCCTCACTCCCTTCCTCTCTCCCCCCTCACTCCCTTCCCCTCTCCCCCCTCACTCCCTTCCCCTCTCCCCCCTCACTCCCTTCCTCTCTCCCCCCTCACTCCCTTCCTCTCTCCCCCCTCACTCCCTTCCTCTCTCCCCCCTCACCTCCCTTCCTCTCTCCCCCCTCACCTCCCTTCCTCTCTCTCGTCCCCCTCACCTCCCTTCCTCTCTCTCGTCCCCCTCACCTCCCTTCCTCTCTCTCGTCCCCCTCACCTCCCTTCCTCTCTCTCGTCCCCCTCACCTCCCTTCCTCTCTCTCGTCCCCCTCACCTCCCTTCCTCTCTCTCGTCCCCCTCACCTCCCTTCCTCTCTCTCGTCCCCCTCACCTCCCTTCCTCTCTCTCGTCCCCCTCACCTCCCTTCCTCTCTCTTGTCCCCCTTTTCCCTCTCTCTCTCTCTCTCGTCCCCCTTTTCTCTCTCTCTCTCTCTCTCGTCCCCCTTTTCTCTCTCTCTCTCTCTCTCGTCCCCCTTTTCTCTCTCTCTCTCTCGTCCCCCTTTTCTCTCTCTCTCTCTCGTCCCCCTTTTCTCTCTCTCTCTCTCGTCCCCCTTTTCTCTCTCTCTCTCTCGTCCCCCTTTTCTCTCTCTCTCTCTCTCTCTCGTCCCCCTTTTCTCTCTCTCTCTCTCTCTCTCGTCCCCCTTTTCTCTCTCTCTCTCTCTCTCTCGTCCCCCTTTTCTCTCTCTCTCTCTC
>OZ010600.1:77231981-77484481 GCA_963932145.1 Acanthosepion lycidas
GAAAGATGTTTCACTGTGTTGGGCCAGACAATTTTTCTTGCCAGAATCAATTTTGCACATTTATAAATCTACCAATTGTCTGCATTGAATATTGCTGCCATATATGGTCTGGTGTTCCGGTTATACATCTTAAGATTCTTGACAAAATCCAAAGAATTGGTAATATTAGCAGTCCTGACCTGGCATCTTGGCATCACACTTTCTCCCAACTATGACATGGCTTCTGTATTTTCTAAAAAAAAAAATTGTTTTAATAATAATAATTGTTCTGATGATCTCTCCTCCTTTGTACCTCAACTGTATGAATTTAAGCATACTACTAGATTGGCAATTAGGTCTCATCATTTTACTGTTGAAATAGCTAGAGGTAATCATAACTTCTATTATAATAGTTTATTTTCTCGCACTTCTCCCAGGTGGAACTCTCTTCCAGTTTCTTGCTTCTTTTCCACCTACATTCTTCAAAAATATAAATGCAATGTCACTCTCCATCTTGAGTCTTTGCATTCTCTTCCGCTCCAAATAATCTCTTGCATCTTAGTGGCATTATTGCCTTGTTTGGGGTGAAATGACAAAAAAAAAAAAAATTTTTTTTTCATTATTCATATTGACTCCATGGTATAGTAACGAACTCAAGTAAATTCTTAATTCGTTATACATATTAAAATTAATTCTCGATTGGAGCAAAATATTTCTCTAAAAAAGAAATTAAATTAAAATTTGTCATTATTTCTCTCATTGGGTTTGTGAACTTGATACCAATATAACTATATTCTCTTTATTTTTCTCTTTACCTCTTCTGTTGGCAGAGTTACAATGGAATGGTGAAAGTTGGCCGAGAACCTGACCATTACAGCCTAGACAAGCAAATAGCCCCAGGAATTTACCAGTCACACTTTAACTCTAAAGACATTCTTATTCAGGTAAGTTGCTTCACTCACTTAATCTCTATTTTTTTTTTTTTTTTTCCTCCCTTCCATGTTGCCACTTTTCTTTTTCCTCATCTCTGCTTTTCTTTTTTTCCTCGTCTCCCCTATCTTCCTTTCGACACCTTTCTTCCTCCTCTGCTCTCAGGCTTTTTTTTATTTTTTTTTTTTTTTTTTATTATTTTTTTTCTTGGCAAGCAAATAACTTGAAATATTTAGCTTTGTTAAATAAGCATCAAAGAAATTTCTCAAATTTTCATATTATTTTTCACGATCTATGTAATTCTATTTTCACCTCCTATTTTCAGACTGAAAACCCTTAAATCCCCTGTTGTATTTGTATTTACACAAAGCAGAAAATATTAGCCCAGTAATCATTGTCATTTCTCTGTTATAATTTTCTTTTGCAGGAATATTTAATTGGTGACAATGCACCAGTTGGAAAAGAAGAATTTCTTCATCAAGCAAAATCTTTTTACAGCATTCAATCTCCAAATCTTGTTCCTATTCAAGGAGTGTTTTTTTCAAAGGTAAGCTGAAAATTGTATATTTAATTTTTTTTCTTTGCCAAATAAATTGGGATGCCACTTCTTTAATGACTAGTGTCTTTTTAAACATTGTGAAATTTTATATATTTCTATAGTGTGTGTAATTTTATATATTTCTATAGTGTGTGTATTTTCTTCAATTAACAATCTTATTTTAAAAAATGTGATTTATCATCATAAGCAGCTAGCTTTTTTTTTTTTTTTTTTTTTTTCTGAAAATGAATATTTTTGAGGTTGCTGCTAATGAAGCCAAAATAATGGCAATTATGTCACAACTATGTTATGATTAACATGAAATGATATTTATTAAAAATTCAAATGATTTTTGTACATTTTTATAAGGGAAAATTTTACTTTAAAAGTCAGTAAATTTAGTTGAGAAATTCTTTAGGCTTGACAATTCTTTTTGACTTATTTTTCAAAATTCAGTTAATGTCTGAAAAAAAACTTGCAAATGTTATTGATACTATCATCATCCTGAAATCACTTGTCGATTTTTTT
This sequence comes from Acanthosepion lycidas, assembly GCA_963932145.1. NCBI lineage: Eukaryota > Metazoa > Mollusca > Cephalopoda > Sepiida > Sepiidae > Acanthosepion > Acanthosepion lycidas. Next base: position 77,233,957 of record OZ010600.1, read on the forward strand.
TTTTTTTTTTTTTTTTTTTTTTGTTTAACCTATTTTTGTGATTTTGGACAACTTTGCTTGTCACTTTTGCTATGTCATGTGAAAGCTCATTATCACTTCCAAAAATGCTTGTTATATTTTAGACCTCGTAGACACTGGTACTGGTAGTAACACCTAATAATATTCACACTAGTAATACTGGTTCAAGTAGTAATTGCCAAGTAGTATAATGACCAGAAGATAATCGCAATCCATAGAGTAGAGAGAGTGAACATATACTAGTAGTGATAGACAAGAAGATTGAGCTGTGATCGTATAGTCATCATGCTATTTCCTATTATTCACTTTATGATCATGTGAGTTACTTAATAATGGAATCACCCATGCTACTCACTGGCAATCTAGTTTCAAACCAGTGTCAGCAACAACACTTACTCTTATACAACACCTATAATGAAGGGGAAGGTAATTTAAATCTTTCATTTTTTTTTTTTTTTTTTTTCTTGCGATTTGTTTGTAAAACAAGGATGTTTTTATCTAACAAAGTAATGTCATCAAGATAATAAACCAAAGATGCGAGTTACGGATTGGAGCTATAAACCTCATGAAGGTGCAAAAGTTTAAATATCTGAGAAGTTGTATTGTTTTTTTTTTTTTTTTTTTTTTTTTTTTTGTTAACAGGATGGAAAACACATCAAGATCAAAACATGCATTGGAATGGCAAAACTACCATTCTGAAAGCTAAGCAAGGTACCAGGGGAAACAAAAATATTGTTAGAAATAAAGAATGTTGGATTACAATACAATATCCATTCTCTTATAGGGCTATGAATGCTGGATAATCTTGCCACAGATGAGGCAGTTGAAATATGGTTCTACAGAAGGATACTAATAATTTCTTGGACGGAGTGTGTAAGCAACAAGGAAGTTTTAAAGAAAATGGCAATAGAAAAAAACACTTACTCAAAATCTGGAAAGGGCAGCCGAAATTACTTGGGCACAATGAGGAAGGAGGGCTTGGAAACCTTAACCCTCACAGGGCATATTGAGGGCAAGGGAGAGAGTGGGGGAAGCGGCAAGTCATTTATCAGACAAGCTTGTGAATGGAGACAGGGTGAAAAACTGCAAAGGGCCACAGAGGGATATGAAGTTGTGGAGAGCCATGACCACCATGTCCTGAAGGAACATGGCACATAGAAGTGAAAGTATGATTATTTAAAAGAAAAATGTTTTCTTTCAATATCAAACAAGATTTAAAAAAAAAAAAAAAATAAAAGAATTTCAGTGTGTACTTATTGATATTTTTTTTTGTTTCCTCCATAGAACCAAAGACAAATATATCTTCAAATGCCTTTACTTGGCCAGCCATTCAGTAATTTTCTGAAAGAAGAGTTCTCAGACAAAGTAGGTAACTTCATAAATTTAAAAAAAAAAATTTCTTGGAATTTAAAACTTGTTTCTGCTGAATCAAAATATATATATCTGTGTATATTAAATGAACATTTTTATAATTATCTTTATAGGAACGGCAAATTTTTGTGCGTGGATTGTGTGAAGGCCTTCATAAATTACATAGCATAGGAATAGTACATGGAGAAATTGACCCATCCACAGTGCTATTAAAAACTAATAGAACAGTAGCCATATGCATGCCAGACTTCTCAACACCACTGGTGAGTAATTTTGTTCTCTCCGTTCAACCCAAATTGGGAAATAAATAATTTACCTTTTAAGGACAAAGCAATTTTTTTTTTTTTTTTTTTTTTTGATAATAAACCTCTATTACCACAATTTCAGGTATCCAGGGTACGGAAACGTTACATGTTACCAAATGGCTATTCTTTCTTGGCCCCTGAATGCCAACAGCAGCAACAACCAACAGTTGACCCTTCCCCAGCCACAGATGTTTATCATCTTGGACTTATGACTTTGTTGGCAAGTTCTTAATTTCCTTAATTTCTGGCTTTAGACCTTTCTTGAAAGAACGAGTTCTATGGTTCAGAATTACATTAGCCAAAATTTCAAAGTATTGAACTCTTTCTCGCTAATTCTTTTTTCCTTCCCTCTCTCTCACTAGTTCTTTTTTTTTTTTAATCTCTCTCTCTCTTTCAATAGTTTCCTCTTTCACTCTCTCGTTCTTTTGTTCATTCATTTTATAAGCAGCCTAAATCGTTTTACTTTGTTTACAGTGGCATCAACCAGATGATAAAGTTTCCAGTCTATCCCAGTTGTCAGAAGCCAATTTTGTAAGTATTTAACTATTATGAGACTAAAGTTAAACAGGTTTACACAGATACTCCACTGAGCAGGAGAGTGACTTTGACCCTAGCTTACAGGTATGCCACTGACCCTAGGTAAATGTGTTGATTCATTCATAATAATAATAGTAGCAGCAATGATGATGCTTATATAATTTTTTTTTCTAAGTAGGTAACTAACACACTTCAATACCTTAAGTTAGTTTTGTATTTATACCAAAATTTGATTGGTGTACTCTGACCTATTGATGTGTGGCTAACATCTTGTGGTTTGAATAAAATTAATTTGATTAGGTTAGGTATATACATTTTCATTCTTCACTTGTCACATCCATTGCCCTTAATGACTCTAACATACACGGATGCTATAAAAAAAAAAAAACGTCATTGATCATCTTTTACAAATTAAAACAGAAATCGCTTTTAAAATTGTGATGCTTTATAGATTCACAATGTGAATTTTGTCAAAATATTTTTGAAACAACTTTTTTTTTACTTTTTTTTTTTTTTTACTTCATAAATTATTTGAAATATACATTTTATAGAACTGTATATATACATCAAAAACCTCTGTATGTGCAAACACCTTGCATAAACAATCTATTTTATTTCTTGTATGCTTATGACATTTTATTCTTTGTAATGTTATGCTTGCAATATTTATATTGTCAGCCAACGCCAGTGAAACTTTTTTTGCAACATTGTCTCCAAGAAGATCCTAGAATGCGAGTTTCAGTCAATCAGTTGCTGGCATCAGAATACCTCAACATCAACCTTGAGTCTGCAACTTCAGTTTTACCAGAATCAGGAAGCAGTTGCACAAATCCAAACAACCAACAACAGAATTGCATGTAAGGGAATTAAGACTTTGCTTACCATTGATATGTTTATATTCTAGAATGTTTAAATGATGCTGGTTCTTTTTAGTACTTACTAATAATCACTTTTTACATCCATCAAACAAGTTATAATAGTCTTCTTTAATAGAAACTAGTAGTACCCATAACAATTTCAAGGTTTTGCTATTTGAATTTCTATTGAATCAGGATTCTTAAATTAATGATTGAATAACCTCCATTGCGAATTCAACAAGTATGAAAATCCTCAGTCCTTGACTTTGTATCTCTGATAAAACAACTATTTCTGATTGGTCCAGTAAGGTCAAATTGGCAGCTGATCTCAAAAACCATCTTCAATCTGTTGTTAACTGGGGCAAGAAATGGCTTGTTAATTTTAATGGCTCTAAAATGAAACTGTTCTATTTTAATCATCTTAGAGAACCTTTCTTGCCTTTCATCAGCATGGCTGATGCTAACCTTCAGTGAAATGATTATATTGTATCACTTGCTAGGTCTGCTGCTAGGGATGTTTGATTCTGGTGATAAAAATACGATAAACCATCTTTCAGATTCATAAGTCTACCATACATCAAATATTGCTGCCACATCTGGTTTTGTACTTGTATGTATTTAGAGATTCTTGGCAAAATCCAAAGAATCGGCAATGTTATTGGTACTGACTTGGCATCTTTACTTCACTCTCTTTCCCCACCACCAAAGCCACAGCTGTTTGAGGTTTCCTATAGCCCAACTGAACTTAGTCAATTCAAGTTTGCGATGGTAAATATTTTATATAGGAGTAAAATATTGAAAAATGACTGTTTTTATCATCATCTAAACAAATATCAAGGAAACTTTTGATCTGAACCTCATGAAACTAGATATTTTCTGAAACCAAAATATATATTCTTTCATTTAAAAGTAAAATTGGCTGGTGTAAATGACTCAAAATCTTTTTTCAGGGGGTAAAATGTGAAAAAATAGTGAAAATTTTGCATTTTTTCTAGTTCTAAACAAAAATTTTCTCCATTAATGGGAAATTAACCTTTTTTTTTTTTTTTTTTTTTTCTTTTTTTTTTCTTTTAAATCAAACTATTTCAGGTATAAAATTAAGAGTTTTGAAGGAAATCAAAATTCCTAGGTGGGTCAAAATGTGACAAAGTTCATTAGTAATTTTCAATTATGACTACCAGGGGTTAAGATTTCTGTGGCTGGGTTCCAATTTTTTAAGTAAAAAGCGAAAGATTTATCTGCAATTCCTGGCCACCAGAAACCAAAAGGTCCCCCCCCAAAAAAAACTGCAACAATAAGGAAAATTAAGCCAAATTGACTTTGACATGTCTAGGTCAGCCAGTCAGCAATAAATGTTTAGAACAAGTTGTCATCAGCTTAATGATTGCTCTTATCTGGGAGTGGTGGGTTATTCAAAGAGTGGGGAAAAAAAAGAGTCAACATTGTTAGGGCTTGATATAAGGTTTGGGTTTTTTTTTTTTTTGGTGGTGGGGGGGGGTTCCAAACCGATGTTTGAACAATGGCTTCTTTTAACACCACGTGACCCAGGTGATATCGACAACACTTAGCAGATGACATTGTTTTTTTTTTTGGGGGGGGGGGGTTTCGCCACACGTCTTTCATATTTCCCATCACCGGGCCCTTTAGCCATTCCTTTTATCCAATGACGTTCACGCCAAATTAAAGAGAAAGGGATGAAGTTTGAATATTATTTTGAAGTGAAAATAAATATCTTTTCATAAAAAAGGTGTTTTTTCTCAGAAAATTGGGCATAATTTCTTAATGCTAACTGTCGCATGATATTTTTCCACAGCCAAATCGAAGATTAATTATCAGTGAATAATTCCATGTGCAAATAATAGCCGTCTGAATCTTTTAACGTCACACGAAAAGAAGTTTACTGATTGATTAAAAACTTGTTGCACAATTGTTTTTCACAGTCAGTTTCCATTATTTCATCTTTGTTGTCATTTTCGGACAGCCAAGTCATCGAGGATTCAGGAAAACAGTTTGGCACAGGTTTGCTTTGAGAACTTTTACATTCTATGAGGTGTTTAAAATGTTACTGACAAATGGCATTTTTCACCAAATATTTCGTTTACGTGCCATGTTGGATTTTCCTATGTGACAAAAACAAGGGTTTTAAACAGTCGTGAAGCATAGCTATCCTGTGCCTTTTTTTTTTTTTTTTTTTTTTTTTTTTTTCATGGCATTTGTTCTGATGAGCTTTCCTCTTTGGTACCTTAATTTTATGAATTTAAGCATGCTTTTAAAGTGGCAGCTTGGTTTACATTTTACAGTTGAAATAGCATAGAACTTATGGTGACATCTGCTCTTGCTTATGGAACTCTCCTGACTTGCTTTTTCAATTAACTTTACATTTAAATTTTTGAAGATTGTCATCCTCCTTGAGTCCTGTTCTCTTACTATCATCGTGTCTCAATGATTTTCATCAAATTCTTTCACATTCAGTAACTCCTTGCTTCTTAATGACTTTGTTTTGATTGGGGTGGAATGATTCAAAAGTTAGTGAAATTAACTTTTCTTTTCATAGTTTTATGAAGTTTTTTTTTTTTTTTTTAACTGTAAAAATTAATATTTGAGTTTCTTTTTTTAAACTCTTGTATTGAAGAGAAACTGCAATCTAAAGCAAATGATAACATTCCCAACTCCCTTTTAGCAAATGTAATTCTAATTTATAAAGTAGTGATCTTGGTACTTTCCTGCTTGACTTTTTTGTCACTCTTTTATTGACTGTAAAATCTGAAGGCATCTGGATTTTGGCTGCTCAATTATACAATCTCTGTTTTAACAACAGAATGCAATAACTTTGATTGACCAAACAACTCTTAGAATGTCCTCAAAATTATAGACAATATCTTTGCTTTTGATACAGCAACTTCTTAAAAATTGAAAATCATGGCAACTCCAAAATTTTTTTTTTTTTTGCTTACTTTTACTAACAATTTTGCATCTAACATGTTCCCTTCCACTCGCTTTTTAAACAGCTCCTCAACTTCAGGATCTTCTGCAAGTGACAACACAGTTTCACAGTGTGACTCCCCTCTGGCCTCTTTAGCTGGTAGTCACCCCAACAACTACACCTCCAGTAATGGACCCACCTGCGAAGCAGCTCCCCTCACATCTAACAGCTCCATGGTCACTAACCTATATGATAATTTACAGTCTCCCGTTTCTAATGTTGTACAGCAGCTGTCCAAAATGATGCCACTTTCGGGCCTCTACCCTGGCCTCAGTAGTCTTCAGTTTGATGACAACCTCCATGCTATCTATGACCAGCCTGCAGACCAAATAGACATGCCCTCTCTGGCCTTTCAACCAATGGACAAACCTGATGAAAACGGTGCTCCCAGCCTGCTTACAACCAATTCAAATCGCAAAGAATTTTTTAACAACCAAATGGGGGACTGCAATCTGGACACAACACCCCCATTAACCCCTCTCCAGGCTGACTACTCACAGGCCAGTACATTTTCAACGTCTGGTGGGGTGACATGTAGTTTCCCTGCTGCTGTAGGGAATGGGCTATGCACAGATGTTCACTGCAATGGTGAAAGTGTACCGATGCAAAATAGCAGAGATACAAGCCAGTTGCACTGTACTGAATCTATCTCGCCTGCTTCTCCCCTGCCCCACATGGACTCTTCCAATTCAGGTGAGTCAGTTACATTTGTGTGAGTGGCAAGCAACAACGCTTTTTCCACCTTTTACTACAATCAAGAATAAAAAAAAAAAATTTACAGGAATATATATATATATATATAATTTTTTTTTTTTTTTTATTTAGACCTTGCATGCACTAAAAAAAAAAAATATAATTCATTTAGACATAAAAACAATCAAATTTAGTAGTTAGTTTTTAATTGCATCATTAAAATGATTATTTGGTTACTTATTTTAGTGCATCATTTTACTTACAATTATCACGTGACACAAACAAGTCAGTGCATTATTCAAACAAATTAGTCTTTTCATCGCCATCTGTTACTTAAGCAAATGTAAAAATAGTTTTAGTTGTCAATAAGTAACGGTCATCATTCTAAGTAAATAAGTGCATTAACAAAGGAAATGTCTTAATCTGATAGTATTAATCATACAAATTTGTGTATTATATCTATTTCAGTCTATCTCAAACTAATAGTGCCTACAAATTGTATGATAAATGGGGGTTAAAAAAAAAAAACTCAATTAATCAAAAGTTCCTTCAAAAGAAGAAATATTCTATAGAATTTTATCCATTTTGTCATTTAGTTACCCACTATTAATCATATAGATTTTGACATTTTATAGTTAAAATTCAGGTAATAAATGTATCAATTGATGCCTTTTTGCAGTGTACCAAAGTGCTTGTAGTCACTGACATGCACAACTCTCTATTCAAAAAATAAAATGTCTGATAACAGAATGGCATCTACATGATATTCATAAACTAAACTTTATATCTACCTTTTCAATATTTAATTTCAGGTACAGTGACTGCAAGAGAACACTGTCGATTGTCTGCCTCTGATGTCACCCAGAATCTTCAATCAACAATAAACCAGGTGAATTCTCACCCTTCCTTATTAACACAATTGGATCCCAGCAAGACTAGTGGCTAAAGTACACATGGACTTATCTTTAAAAAAAATTTTTTTTTTTTTTTTTTGCCTCGTCTCTCTATTCTTAAAATCTCTATGGGGATCTCATACCCAGAAATTCATCTGCAGGAACACTCCATATCATAGAAATTCATTTTTTTTTTTTTTTTAAGTTAAATGTTTAATAACATTCTTCAAATCTGGCTTAAGAAAAGCCCCCCAAAATTTTGTTTTTATTTTTACTTGAAAAATCTTAACTTTTGTTACTATTATTATTTTTATTTCCCAAAAAAAAAAAAAAAAAAAAAAATGAAAATAAAGTTTGTTTCATAAATGTTTTCATTTTCTTTCTCTGTTTCAGACTTTTTTGTCGATGCATGTTCTCTGCCTAAATTACGAAATTCCTTGTTCTCTCTCACATCACCAGCAGGTTCCTTGTTTCTAACTTCAGAAAGGAAGATGTCATCTTTAATACATCTGTTTCTTTCTTAATCTTGCCCCAAATTTTGACTTTAAAATAAAGGATATACATTTCTTAAAAAAATCAAAAGTAAATATTCATTAATTCCCTTATTTTATAATGGCTTTATGCAAAATAAACAATGGAAAAAAAAACAAAAAAAAAATAAGATATAAAGAGTCAAGCATTTTTTTTTTTTTAATTTTTTTTGAAGATTGGCAAACCTCTACTTATAAGTTCTCTTCTCCTGTCAGTAATTTAACCTCATCACATCATCTGATTTCTACTTTTTTTAAAGCAATATCTTATTGTGTCAGTTGTCTTCATGGTAAAGCCACATACCTTGGCTTCACCTGCATATATAAAAGGTATAGAAAACTTCAGTTATTTTTGTCTATTTTAGACAAGTTAATCAATAACAGCAAAATGTATAGTCCTTTTTATATTGCTGCAAAAAGTCAAATTGGCAGTTGTGTGTGTCTCTTGCTATCATATTTTAAAGTGGGCAATTCTATGTTATCAGAAATGTTTTTAAAAAAAAAACCATATAGGGTGGGGTTTCTATTCTATTCCCCCATTATATCAAAAGTTCAATATGTAAATATCTATTTGGCCTGAACAGTAAATGTTGGATTATTCTATTTTCCACATTGGTCCCATGTGTTGCATTTACCATCACTATTTAAACTTCTGTGACCCAGACACATGGAAAATGTAAGTAGGTATGTCACAGCTTCAAAAGAAATGTCTATTAACCCATTAATGATAAGAGGAAGTCAAGTACAGTTGTAACATTAATACAAATGCACTATATTATTTCTATCATCAACAGGGGTTAAGATGGCATTGCATGTATCTTGTTTGTATTTTTAAGTGGTAAAAAGTCAAATTTCTTTAAAAAAAAAAATATATATATATATATATATATATATACAAATATCTATCTATCTATCTATATATATATATACACGCACACACAAAATAGAAAGAATTAAAACAAAAGCCAGTTTTCATCAAATGTAAGAAAGATTTTTTTTTTTTTTCCTTTTATTCAATTACATTCAGAAATATTAAATCGATGGGATTGCCTCCCCCCACCCACAATTCACTACTTTTTTTTTTTTTTTTTTTTTTGTGGGGGTGGTCCTCTGGCAGCATTGTGATAGAACAATCACAAATGTGCAGAGATCCCAGTTTGTTGTCATAGATGAATGTATTTATTTAATGGCTGACATCTTAAAGGTGCTCTCTCTCTCAAAGATAAGACACAAATTTTCTCACACTGCAGGGGGGGGGAGTTTTTTTTTTGTTTTTTTTTCTTTCCTCTCTCTCTCTCTCTCCTCCAAGCAAGGCCAATATTAAAAGGCAATTTGTGACACAGGACTTTTCATAACATTAATAGGGAGTGAAGATGACAATGATTAACTTTTTTCTTCATGTAGAAAAGGTGTCATTTTTGCATCTGATTTGCCATTAACCAACATTGTAATAGTGAGGGCTTAAAACCTTTAGTACTCTATGACTTTGCCAAGTAAAAAATAAAATAATGTTTCCTACCACTGCAGCCAACTCAGAACATGTTTGAATTTTGTAGTGTTATTATGTTCTGTTACAGCAGATGAAGTCAAAAATGGAGCTATTTGCAGTTGAGGAGGTTTAAATAAGAATTCCATGAAGTAATATTTGTCAATAATCAAGAATGGAAAAGGTTGAACTCATTATCTAAATATCTGTTCTCTGAAAACTTGTTTGAATTATTTCCCCTTGATTTTGTTTTACAACTGGCTAGTTAAGAACTTTTGCTTTTAGAATTTAATATAGTGTATTCTTGGGTACCAAGTCATTTCAGTATCTTTCCTACTGAATTGAGTGGCTCATGGGTGAAGTTAGTTGTTTTTTTTTTGTTTTTTTTTTCTTTTGATTTTTTTTAACTACATAAATTTCCATTTTATTTTATTTTGGCTAATGGCAAATCTTAAGTGGATTTCTAGATCTTTTGTGCTTCTTTTGTGCTTGTTTGTCACCAAACCGATTTTGTTTCAGAAGTTATATTATAAACTAATAATTTAAACTATATCTCTTGATTTCTTTATGTAAATAATTTACTTCGTGTTTTTTTTTTGTTTTTTGTAAGTCGAATGAATGAAGCTATTTAACAGGATACGGCAGAAACAGCTCCCACATAAATTGTAAGACCTTAGCGGCAATGTAGTGCCACAAATGACTTAACATTATATGAAAAGTATTTCTGCTGCATCCCTCCCTGTATTACTTGATTTTTCTGACAGACTACTTTGGTAAGATTTTAAAGAGAATCTATATTGAGTCACATTTCTTAGGTAGACTTGAAAATTAAGACAATTGCAGTGTTTATGGATGAAAAGTCAGACATTGTTTGGAGGGGGGTGGGTTAAAAATGTTTTTCTGCAGAAATGAATGCAATTGTTTTTGTTTTTGAAAAAAAAATCATTTATTTATTATTTTTTTTTTTTTAAACTCATCTAAACAAGGCATTTCCTGGTGTTTAATTTGGCACATTGTGTATTAAAATGGAAAGAGAAGAGTAGGGTTGGGGAAGGGATCCAAAGATGAAATTTTGGAACGGAGTGGGGCGCATGCAGAGGGTGGGGATAAAATGAAATAATTGGTAATACACTGGACGGATCACTTCCTTTTTTTTTTTTTTTTTTGCTTTTCTTTACTTTAAGGTAAAAATTGAACTTCTGTCACTTCAAAATGGAAACATAACACTGCTGGTCCTTTAGGAGAAGAGGAAGATATCTGGAAGACATTACACAAAGAATTAGATATCCTAGTGTCTATTTATTTGGCACACTTAAAGAAACACCAATGTACACTGCTTTGTGACTAAAAAGATATGGTTGTGCTTCTCTTAAGCAGCAAAGTATGTTGGTGTGGGGCAAGGTCACGAGACAATTGTTCAGCTCTACAATTGATCTTTATTTAGATATTTATTTTGTATAAAAATCCCAACCATTTTAGGGTCTTAAAAAAAAAAAATCCTTTAAAACTAATGTATGTCTCAAGAACAATTTTAGGGGAAATCTGACAAGTTTTGTCCTTTAGGACTACATCAGATTGGCTGATTTTTCTACAGCTTTCTTTGCAGGTTATTTAAAGACAGAAAATATTTTTAGATTTCTTTTGGGCGGTGATAATTGATAGCTGTGGGGGAGAAGAGATGGATTCATACCTTTTACAAGAGTATTTGTGTGTGAATATAACAAATACAACAGGAATTTGAACTGCACTCCAGTTAACAATTCCAAGGTACTGTTGTTGCTTAACATCGGTGATTCAAAAGCTTGACTGTCAAACTAAAGTGATGCAACTACATACATGCATGAAGGAGAGACTTATCAATGTAAATTTTGCTTTAGTCCGATGGAATACATCACTTTACCACTTAAATGTTATTTTTAGTGGATACTCTTGAGTAAACACTATTTATTTATTAGCGTGTCAGATTTTATGATGGTTTCCCTTGAGGAACACAGGCTCAAATCCTGTTGGAGAGTGTGTTTTTTTTTTGTTTTTTTTTCCCCTAATAATATTCTTTGAATATTCAAATCAGTAGACAAAAATAGATATAGTGTTTAATAAATAAATGGAGCATCCAGTCAAATATAATTATCCACTGAAAATTATGTTTAATATGTAAAAGTAGTCTATGCATCACTCAGAAATATACACTTGATTTGAAGGCAATTAGTTATTGGGTGTAAAGTTTAAAATACATTTTAAAAAAAAAAAAAAAAAATTAAAATTTTTTTTTTTTTTAAATTTCTGACATTACAAAGTTGCCATTCAAGTGATTTTCCAAGCATAGCTTAGATGTGGCACAAGGCCGAAAGTAAGGGGCACCCAGGGAGGATCGAACTCGCTAGACAGTCGTAATTGTTCTAGCGAGACAAGCTTGCTAACCATTACACTGCCCCGAGGTGCCATTCAATTTACTAAACAGCTGTCAACAATTGCGTTTAAGTTAGTTAATTTTCGTAGGACTCTATTCAAGATGTAGGCATTCCCTTATGCTGTTTGAAATAAAAACTGCTACGGTTCTATCTTCCTAAAATTAAAATTTCAGCAGACCAGTTATTTCTCTATCCTTAGACTGGCACTCTTACCTCAGATAGGACCTCTATTCTGTATTATGAGAGAAAAAAAGGGAAACACGTATGCATCAGAAGTCAATGCAGAAATGTCACCCCAGAGGCAAGCCATTTCTGTATTGATATAAGAATGGAGGAAGTGTCCTTACACTTGAACATCTATTCTAAAACAGCTTTGTAAAATAACCAAATGCAGTTCAGACTGTTCATGAGGAGAGCTTACATCTTAATCATCGTACACTGACTCTACCAAAAAGGATATGGAAAAGCAGTATGTACTGATTGGTGTATCCCAGCAATCCCCCCCCTTCACATTTTGGTGTCATGGAAATACCTAGATCTATTCTGGTAAGTGTGCAAACAATAGCTATGTAGCTCATTGTAAGGCAATGTCAATCCCTGAAATCTTCAGCTTCTATGGGATAAGACCCAACAGGGTGCCTTTGTACCATAATACCAGAAACAGCACCTCACCTGGGCTAATAAAATTGTTTTCTGGTTGATGGTTTCCTTATCCTGCTGGAATAATCAAAGTCAGTGAGCCCAAGTTGGCCAGAATTGGTTTGAGAAGCATTCTAGGAAATTCCAAAGAACGGTAAAAACCAACATATTTTTACCCAATACAAACCGAATTGTGTATTTATAGGACAATATAGAGAAGTCTATTTGACACACAAGATCCTGCACTATATAAGCATCAGTGAGCCATGGACAACTATCAAGACAGTACAGCATAACATCTCTCTTGAGCTCTTTCCAACAACTTGTGAAATTGAGGACATATCTTTGCTAGAGGAATTTTTTCACAATAGTAGGCATCCATCCATCCCATGACCTTTTGGCAAGTCAGTATCTAAGTAATTCTAGCAGTTAAATTAGGTATTATAGTATAAAACCAGATTTTTTTATTTTTTTTATTTTTTTTAAACAGGTGTGAATGTCCTCCACCTTGGACAACATTTTAAAAAAAATAGGTGGCAGAGATTGACAAGTCGTAATAGGACTGAGACCCAGCAGTGTTGTTCACTGTTTTTTCATTCTCTTTTCTTTTGTTTTGTTTTTTTTTTTTGTTCTTGTTATCTAAGAACATTTTGGTTCTTTTTTTTTTTTTTTTCTAACAAAAGGTAGAGCAAAGAATGGGGGGGAGCAAGGGATGTGGGAATAGAGGGGAAGAAAAAAAAGATTGACTTGAGGAATAGTCAATTGTGCTTCTTTATCCTTTTTATTTTTTTGCAATGGTCAGTAGATGTCCACTGACTAGACTGACCACATCTTCTATTTGTGCAGCCACAATTGTAGCCACTGTCATGTCTTTTGTTTCATTTGTGAATTTGGCATGTATAGAATTAACATTTCATTTTAGGGTTTCCATTTAAAAAAAAAAAAAAAAAATAAGGGGTGGGGGGGTTCCTTTGGTTTATGTGCTTGTTTGGCATTAGTTAGCTACCTGAACTCTACCATCGTCCACTTAAACTTCCCATGTCCACCCGAGGATTGTCCATCCATGATGTAGCCTCGTTTGCCGGAAACGAGTTGTTCGTAGTAATGGTTGCTGTTGTTGCCGCCGTTGTTGCTGTTGTCGTGGTGGTGGTGGGTTGGGATTTTTGGTGATTTAGGTCTGGAGGAAAAAAAAAAAAAACAGTATGATAATGAAGATCTTTCTAAATTAGTTTACTATCTGTTTTGTTTGAAAAACATTTCTTGTCTTTAAAGATAATTTAGGAAAAAAAAAAATATCATACTTGCTTCTCTGAATAAAAATCAGACTGAACTATTTTAAATAGAACAAGTCCACTCATAAACCTGTTGGTTTTCTTTTAAAATCAGTTCATGATACAAAATGTGAGGTAACAATATTATCAATCTTATTAATTACACATTTTTAATTTCTATTTAAAGATGGTAAAAAGTTTTATTGTTCCACTGGGCTTCATTGTTAACAGATTGCAGGAAAATTTGGTGCAATAGCTTTAAACAGGTGTAGTCTTTTTCAAAATAAATCTAGTTTTTTATTATACATAATTGTTTTTTTTCCTTACATTTATTTCAAAATGCATAACTGCATCAAATCAGCGTGCGTATATTTATTTACCATCGAGTCAAATAACACAGACCCTCTTCACTGTTCGTACTTTCATGTAGTAAACCTATTTCATTACTTACCTACGAGTTTATCTTCCTTACTTATTTCCCTCTGTTATCTCGAAAACATGAGATATAATGTTTAAGCATGAACTAACCTACTGCTGACAAGGACTTTTTAATTTTGAATTTTTTTTTAATTGTGAAAAATTTCATTTGTTTAAATTTTTAAAAACATTGATAAATTTTTCGCGATTCTACTAAAATATATTTTATTACTGTAAAATAATTTATTTTCCTTTCAAATTACAAATTCAATGAGTGTGAATTTATCTTTGACTGAGATTTTTACTTGTCTCTGATGCCTTTTATCTTTGTTTTTCTTCTTTTCTTGTATGAGAGTGAGGATAGCAGCTAGAAGACATGCCTTCATATTCTTTCTCATCACCTAGACAAAAAATACAGAAGTAACTACAAGGTAATAACTCCTTCTAATCAAGGAAATAAACCACCATTGCAATAATTGCCAAATATTACTGATGACTAAAAAAAAGAAAACATTTTTCTTAAAGAACAATTTTTCTGGGATTTGCCATTTTGACTTTCATGAATTGAGAAAAAGGATATGTCGGCAGCTCAATTTAGAAAGTTCCGGGACTTTTCAAGGAGCCTTTTGGGCTATTGCTATTTTTTCCAGCACGTTTCAAAGTTTATAGCACCTGTACAAGCCCAGTTTAATCAATGCTAAAGTGATTAAGCATCTTACCTCTCACCACCTAGTCTCTGACAAACAACATGGCTTTTGTTATGCAAAGTCTACAGCTGATGTGGTAATAGCCATCACTGAACATGTATATTAAGCTTTTGATAATAACGACAAAGCTTGAGTTGTAGCTCTAGATACCTCAAAGGCGTTTGATAGGGTTTGGCATGCTGGTCTTCTACATATAAGCTTCATAACGTTTTGTTTCTTATCTGCTATACTCAATATATATATATATATATATATATATATATATATATATATATATATATTAAGCTCTTGATAATAACAACAAAGCTTGTACTGTGGCTCTAGATACCTCAAAGTCATTTGACAGGGTTTGGCATGCTGGTCTTCAACGTAAGCTTCGTAACGTTTTGTTTCTTATCTGCCATAGTCAAAATAAACATATATACCAAGCTCTTGATAATAACAGCATAGCTTTTGATGTGGCTCTAAATATCTTAAAGGCGTTTGACAAGGTTTGGCATTCTGGTCTTCAACGTAAGCTCCAGTGCTACAGTATTACGGGATGATTGATTTAATCCAATCATTCCTATCAAATCATGCAATGAAAATCATTTTGAATGGGCTTGCTTCCAGATCCTTTCACATGAAAGCAGATGTCCCCCAAGGCTCTATCCTGGGTCCTACACTGTTTCTGATGTTCATCAATGATCTTCCTGATGTCATCAGTTCCCAAGTAGGCATTTATGCAGATTGACGCTGCTATTTACTCCTGTCTCAATAGTAAATCCATCAAAGCTGACAAAGTTAACCTGGCCACTGCTCTTGAAAAAGATCTTCAATCAGTGATTAACTGGGGCAGAAAATGACTGTTAAATTTTAATGCAGCCAAACTGCCCTCATTTAACCACCATAGAGAAACTTTCCTGCCTACTGTCAGTGTGACTGATGCTAGACTCCTGGAGAGCATCACGTTTTCAACAGACTTGAAGTGGAACGACTACATTGCATCTACTGCAAGTAAAGTTGGTTCATTGTGTCAGGCCAGAAGGTTTTTCTCGTCAGAGTTCATCTTGCACATTTACAAATCTACCATTTGTCCATGCATTGAATATTGTTGCCATATCTAGTCTGGTGCTCCTGCTATCCATCTTGAGGTTCTTGAAAAAAATCCAAGGAAGGATATACAATGTAATTGGCCCTGACCCGGCATCTTGACTTCAGTCAGTTTCACAGCAACATGACGTGGCTTGGCATCCCTCTCTTTCTACAAATATTTTCATGGCAACTGCTTTGACAAACATTTTTCCTGGTGCCACAACTAGGTGAATTTAAGTGTGCTGCTAGATTGGAATTTAGGTCTCACCATTTTAATATCACTTCTACTCCAACAGTTTCTTTTCTTGCATTTCCTGCCTGTAGAACTTCCTTCTGTTTATTTATTCCCTGAGAACTACAATATTCAAAAATTTAAATGCAACATCAGTCATCATCTATTTTCTTGAATCCTGTCCATGTTTTATTCTTTTTTCAATCCTCCCTATACTCAGTCTTTTCTCTTTCCTTCACTCTTTTAACACCCTGTGTACTAGTGGCATTCCTGCCTTGCTTGGGGTAATTAAAAAAGAAAAAAATGTTCAAGCATAAAAAATGTCACCATTTGGTATTGAATTTTAGATTTACATCTGCTCTATCTCTGATATTGAGCACTTTTACCCATGAATATAGCATCCCTTAAAACTATATTTTTATCACAAAAAGCAAGTCAACAAAGCCTGGGGGTGGGGTTATATGTATGTGAGAGAAAGAGGGAGTAAAGGTAATAAATCCATTGATATATAATCCAAGTGGATCCTAGTAATATAAAATATTAAAACTGATCCACAAAAAGAGCTCAATGTATTTATTACAGGGCAGATAATTAATACACAATAAAATCTGGTATAGTAAAACTGACAAAGTTAACCTAGCTGCTGCACTTAAAGGACCTCCAATCAGTGGTTAACTGGGGCAAGAAATGGCTTATAGATTTTAATGCCTCCAAAACTGCTCTCATTTAACCACTGCATAGAGCTTCCTTGCCCACCATCAGCATGGTTGATGTTCAACAGTTCATTTTTTTTTTTTTTTTTTGCTAATATATCCTGTTCATTTTTATTTTTTTTAAGAAAATGTAATTTTAATTTGCAAATCTTGAGTATTAGAGAAAATATAACAGAACCACAAATCTAAATGAAATGAATGACCATTAAAGAGTGGACAGGAAAATGTCTAGTTTATATTTTTTATTTTATAATATGAATTCTGCTTAATGATTTTTTTTCCTTAACCATCCTCTCAGAACTTAGTCTAGTTCCCTACACAGAAAGATACCAAGTGGTTTTTACAGGCTTTCAGATGATCTCTTGTTGATCGATGGGTCGTTAAGTTTTAAACAAACAGGCTTTCAGAGAATTGATGTTCTTATTATTATTACACTGTTTCTGATCTTCATCAATGATCTTCCCGATGTCGTCAGTTCCCCAAGTAGGTATCTATGCAAACAATACTCCTGATTCCATAGTAAATCTGGCTGTGCTGACAAAGTTAAACTGGCTGCTGTTCTCAAAATGGGCCACCAATCAGTGGTTAACTGGGGCATGAAATGGCTTGTAGATTTTAATGCCTCCAAAACAAAACTGCTCTCATTTAACCACTGCATAGAGAAACTTTCCTAGACTCTGGTATAGACTGAGTTTGTGTCAACATGAACTCAGTTTATACCAGGGTTGAATAAGTGACAAACTTCGTTGGTTGAAATAAGCTTATTTCCCATATGAGGTGATTTTGGATTTTATTGTGTATTAATTATATATATATATATATATATATATTGTGTGTATTTAGGCAGCATCTTTTCATTCATACACGTTTCATTAAATAATATAGACAAGTGTTGTCTATTTATTTTATGTAAATTTTTTTCATAACTTCTGATAAGTTTAATAACATTATCGTTGAAAGAAGAAAGAAATTCCCAGTAGTGATCCATATTTTTTTAATACAATCTAAGCTTTCGGCTTACTTAAGCCATTATCAAAGATGTCAATTACAACATATTAAACAATATACGGACAAGACAGTGATGATAGTCTGTCAATGTTTACATAGATGATTTCTAAGCAATATATATATATCAGAAGTTACGAAAAAAATTTACATAAAATAAATAGACAACACTTGTCTATATTATTTAATGAAACGTATATATATAATCTCCTTAATCAGTAGGTACTATGAAAAATGTTTTTTTTTTTGTTTTTTTTTTAATTATTTCTTTGAGAGGTGAGTTTCTGAAGACACACCAAAGTATTTTTTTTTTTTTTTTTTTAGACAAAGATATGTGACTTGAA
This sequence comes from Acanthosepion lycidas, assembly GCA_963932145.1. Classification (NCBI taxonomy): domain Eukaryota; kingdom Metazoa; phylum Mollusca; class Cephalopoda; order Sepiida; family Sepiidae; genus Acanthosepion; species Acanthosepion lycidas. The sequence goes on from OZ010600.1 coordinate 77,252,443, forward strand.
CTGTAAAGAAAAAGAAAAAAATTTCTCACCTGCAATTGCTAGCAACATTTTTCTGCGTGCGCCAAATGTTGAGATTCCTAACATTCGCAAGTCATTGTCATTCATCGTCATGAAGGTGGGAAGGTCAATCTGGAATGGAGGTGAGAGGGGGAAAATGTTTTTAAAAAAAATTGGAAATTTTATCACGCTTACTCACTGAATAGCATATTTCTGCTGACTAATCATGACAAATTCGTTACAGACGGAGAAGAAATACCAACTTTATGGTAACTCTAACTCCCATCATTGACACTCGATTTACAGGATGCAGGATGTTTTTTGGAGAAATTTTATAGGACAAAAAAATGCATCTTAAGTAGCAAATATGGTATTGTTTTGATCGTATGGAAAGATGTAAAAGACAGAGATGTTACTTGGTTTCAGTGAGGAAGAAAAGGAAAAATGTTCAGCCAATGTCTCATAAATAATGGACTGTTCCGTTTTGACTGTGACAAAAGACAGAAAGGATATAGCAGAGATTCTGTTTGATTTCAGTGAGAGAATGAAAAGAAAATTAAAACCGAAAAGTCATGATTTTTAACAGGTACTAGTAGTAGTTTATAATTGGATTATTTTAATGCAAAAGTTTTATTTTTATTTATTCAAATAGTCATTTAAATAGTAAATACTACTAGTAGTTTATCATTGGATTATTTTAAATGATTAACTAAATTTACTAAATTTTTAGATTTACTAAATTTTAATTTTTAAATTAAAGAAAAAAGAAAAAACACTGCCAAGGCTTCATCATTACATTCACTTACATGCTAATACCCTTGGGAAAGGTATAAATTCTCCCCCCCCCCAGCTATGGGTAAATAGTAGGACAGACTGGGTTCTATAGCCTTGGATGGCAACTGGTCTACTGCAGAAAGAAATGGCAACTTAATGCAGGAAAAAATATCTGCATTGTCAGTCATGTATCGAAATATATATGATCGCCTGAGCGTGTATCACGCATGGTACATAACTGACTGACTGACGTGCTAATACTCTTGGGAAAGATATGAATCCTCTTTTTTTTCACCCCAGCTATGGGTAAATAGGACAGTCTGGGTTCTATAGCCTTGGATGGCAACTGGTCTACCGCAAAAAGAAATGGCAACCTACTGCAGGAAAAAGAAATCTACCTGATCAGTCGTATCGAAAGATACATGATCACCTACGCATGTATCATGCATGGCACACATCTGACTGACTGATTGCATACAATGATAAAAAACCTTATTTGGGAGCCTTAATGATTGTTTTATTTCATGCCTGGTTCTACTTTTTATAACCCAGCAATATATGTGGAATGAGCTGGCATGATTATTTACATAAGTTTATTTTTTTTTTTTTTTTTAGGGGGTGATTTCTGTCACCTGGCATTTTCAGTGGTTCGACAATAGCCTGATTCCAATTGGTGCTAGATGAAAGAGGTCAGACTGTACCACGATGACAGAATAATAATGCTATGAGTTTATATGAATATAAATGTCAAAAAAGAAAAAAAAAATATGCTGGAAATTTTTGCACCACTTAAATAGTGATTCTTATAAGCTAAATAATTAAGTTCAGTTTTAATTATATAAAAAAAAGTTTGCCATTGTTAAAAGAATTATCTCAATTAAAAACTGGAGTAAAAGATTGTTTAGAAATATGACAGTTTGCATCTTACCTCTTGTTGCTGGAAGACATCTGTATATTTGCCAAGCCCAAGTTTACTAAATAATTCAGCCAGGTCCGTCTCCGAAGACCAGACCAGAGTCTTTGTGGGAAGAGTGGCACTGTCTGCATGGTTGCTGTTGCTTAAGCCAAACTCAACTGTTATAAATAAAAACATTTAGAAATCTGCTTCAAAAAAAAGAAATTATTATCTACAAGAAATTTTTTAGATGTGAAACTTTTTGTTTCACATCTAAAAAATTTCTTGTATACAGATTATACAAATTATTTTTTCAGGAACTTTTAAAAATTTATATAAATATATGTCACTCGAAAAGTAGTTCTTCCTATTATTTTATTATATTGGCAGGAAAAATTCAAACAGGCAAACAGAGGTGGCAGTAAATGTGAAACCAATTTTATTATTGGCGTTCAAACGTTATTTTTTTGGAGACGCATGTTTTAATAGATGCACTGTTTTTTTATAAGTCGAGAGAGTTACTAAAGAAAATGTATCATCTGGCAGGATGGAGATGCTTGTTCATAAACATACCTGACAAATAGTGAGAGAAGAGCAAAGGCATGAGATAAGGCATAATCTTGTCTGTGTCGGAAGGAATAAGGGAGAGAAAGAGGACGATACGGACAAATAGTGAGAGAAGAGCGAAGGCATAATCTCGTCTGCGTCGGAAGGGATAAGGGAGAGAAAGAGAACGATACGGACAAATAGCGAGAGAAGAGCGAAGGCATAATCTTGTCTGCGTCGGAAGGGATAAGGGAGAGAAAGAGGACGATACGGACAAATAGCGAGAGAAGAGCAAAGGCATAATCTTGGTCAACATCCATGGAATTGTCACAGATCTAATTAAGGATAATTTGACAAAATAGAAAATGGTGCTGAATATCAATGTTATTGAAATGACTGGAGATGAAAAAAGTGGGGGTGTAATTAAGGAGTTTTTGCAACAAAGAACAAAGTGATAACTGAACCGGTAAGGAATAGCTGACAGTTTTGGGGAAGGGCAGGTTGATGATTTGAGTGGACATCGGGGGTGGGCGAGAGTTGGAATGGATAGAAAAAAATCTCTTTCTAAAAGAAAAAAAAGAAAAGTGAAGCTCTTTTAAAATGCTTGTGCTTTAGTTAAACAAATTTGGCTAGGGAGAGAAGTAAGTCACAGAAATTGAAAACTCCTCTATGCTATTGAGTAGGAATTCTGATTTAATAACGTAATAATTATTGATACTGAAAATAACAAAATGAATCACTCACATCGTTTGCGTGCACTTGAATATTCCCACATAGGAGACGGTGAAGGCACTGGAGCATTGAGGGGTTTAGAGTCTTTCCAGAGGTCCCGGTTAATGTCTGGAAAGTCTGACACATTTGGCTGCTAGAAATTTACAAAAAGTAAAAGAAATGGAACAGTTTTACTCGTAGGTGCTTTATACGGCAGAGGGGTTGTAATTTTTCTCTGTATACAATGAATGGAGTGTCTGGATAAATGGGAAATTGGAAAATCATTTAAAGAGTTGAAAATTGTGAATGTAAATAAATGTGGAGTTCTTAAGCATGGAAGAGTTTGGAAAATTTCTTTAAAAAATAAAAATAATAAAATATAAAAAAAGTAAATGACCACATCCACATCTATCAGGCATCTAAGAGTATCTTATATATATATATATATATATATATATATATATAGATCAAAGTCTTGAAAGTCAAACTGAGAATTCCTCTTCTAAATTCTTCAATTAAGAATTTTGCAATTTGATTCCAGACAAAAAGCAAAAATATTTGACAATCTTTTGAATATATTTGCTCAGGAAAAATACAATCAAGATTCCTTAAATTTCTCAAAACAAAGCCTAAAGTTATTAAGATAAAGCTTCCAAACTGAATTGTCATTGCAAAATATATATTGAACACTTCAGTATAAAGAATTCAGGATCACCCCACCCCGACACACACACAAAAAAAACAAATCAATGACAAGCACAATTGTCAACTGCTAACAACAGTTTTTAACTACCCAGTGTCATTTTCAAAACTTGACTGAGATCATCTCCCTCAGATCAGTATTCTCAAAAAGTCACATCCTTAACAAACTTACCACAGTGAGATTTGAATCTGGGTCCAGGGTCAATAATTTTTTACATCAGTGCACTGACATCAAGGAAGAAATTTTTTTTTTTTATTTTATTTTATTTTTTTTTTTAAATCATACATGGACAAGATTTTTATTTTAATCATCAATATTGATTTGACTCCTTAAGAAAGAGCAGGGTCAGTGATTGATAGTTTAATGATACTTGTGGCATATATATTCCAATTATATGAAATAACTAATTTGGAAATTTGAAAAGTTGATAAGTAATTGGATAGACAGAACTTGATATTATGCAACCAAAGATTCTTGCTGTCAAACTATACCTTTTTATAAATGCTGATACCCTCTGAAGAGAGGGGGGAGTGATTCCCAGAGAGTCTGTCTATGAAACTCTTGAGTCAGGATGTTGAAGGTAATGTCAATCAGTTAAGTGACAAACCTTTTAATTATATTAATTGTGTATATATATATATATATATATACATATATATATATATATATATATATATATATATATATATATATATAAATAACAATGAATCATTCATACAAAAAGTAGATTAGTAACAGTAACATTTTTAAAGGTGAATTAACCTACAAATCACTCAATGAATGTTATGATCCTTGTTTTTAGAAATTATAAGCTGTATAAGGTCTTTCTTTAATACGCAAATACTTTCGACTATACATTCAGTCATCTTCAGGCATGGAAATTGGAAATTATTTTGTTTTTGGTAAAATTCAGGTAGGATCCAAGACAAAAAAATATAATGTGAATCAAAAAGTTTTTTTTTTTTTTTAAATGTGTTATTGATAACGGATACAAACTTTTGCCTGATGATGAATGTACAGTCAAAAGTACTTGCGTATTAAAGAAAGGCCTTATACAGCTTATAATTTTTAAAAACAAGGAGCATAACATTCATCCAGTGATTTGTAGGTTAATGCAACTTTAAAATTTTGTTAGTAAAGGGATTTCGGCATTTTATATTATTAATGTTACTAATCTACTTTTTGTATGAATGATTCATTGTAATATAAATTGAACAGCACCATATATTTGATATATATGGCAAGAGTATGTTTCATGCTTGAATTTAATCTTCAGGTCATGTGTGTTGTGTTTAAGCTCGACCATATATGTTGGTCAATGGTGGATTACAGCTTGTATAATTTTTGCATTGAATAATTGTTTACATTTTTTTTAAAATTTTAATTATAAACATGTATTAAGTTTTAAATCTTAAAATTCTGTATTAATTTCAGGGGTTTTGATGATATCATTAAGTGAAAACTATATTTACTAATCATAAATAGAAAATTACCAAACCAATACTTTTTAAATAATTGTGAATTTTTTTTTTATTAGTACATAAACATACCAGTTTTTTGTAAGTACAGGCAACCATACACAACATTATCAGAAAATAAAAGCAATGACTACAGTAAATTTAAAGTCAAAAATTCAATAAAAGATTATGGCGAATGTTTTCATAAATTTAAAAAGATTTTGGAGTACTTAAAAATTAAATGAAAAAGACGTTCATAACATTTGCTTCAATTATGTTTTACAGATAAAGTTTCCATGAAACAACATTAGATCTTGTCAAATATGTAAGCACAACTACTGTCAGTTAAAAACATGGCTATAGTTGGGTTAAAAAAAGGCATTCCTGCAATATTTTCAACTTAAAGTAAATATTTATTTCAAATCAGATTAATTATACTTAAATCGGCTAGTATTCCTCAAAAAAATTTCAGAAAAGTATATTTTGTTTTTGAATAAAGATGACTAAAAAAGGGCACTTATCAACTATTTAAAAAAAAAAAATCCTTTCATTCAATTTAGTTTTAAATTTGTTTTTGAAATACATCAAAATTGGAAATATCAAATCTATTAGCTTGAAATTAAACTAAAATAAAAGCCTCAAGAAATATTTTTTCTTTTTAAAAATTAATTTTAAACCTTAGGTATGTTTATTTTTTCCTGATTTTTTGAAGGTAGATAATTTAGAAAAACAAACATGCTATTTTATGTGTGCAAACATTTATGAAAGAAAAGAAAATAATGAAAAAACTAATCATTTTTGCATAAAATAAAAAGCTGTCTATTTTTGTTTTTTTAACAAATGTATCATTTCATTGTTGTTATTTTATGCAGAAATTATTAAATTTTTCCTTTTTCCAGTTTTTATAATACAAAAAAAGTCAGAACTTTATTAATAGGATAAATGTAAATGTCGACCTAACACTTATTATTATTAACTCGGAAATTGGATTGGAAATTTTTTTATTCTTCAAGTTAAAGCATTTTTAATGGTATTGCTCTAGCAAAAATCTTCCTACAATGTATTGTTTTTTTTTAAACTCAAGTAAGGTGATAATACCACTAAGATGCAAGGCACTACTTGGAGTGAAAGAATGAAAAGACTTCAGAATGAATCAGAAACCCAATCCTAAACAGGAAACAAGAGATAAACTTCTACTTCCGTTCAAAAGACTAGGGAGGAGTGTGAACCGGATGCTAGTCAAACTTATCTACTCCTATTTGTTTTTTTCCGTTATAGTAACCGTTGTAACCTAAGGAGGTTTACTGAATGGAATAATCAAACAAAGGTTGGTAATGAACGATAATACTTAGGACACGAACAACACATACAAGATTCGCCAGAGGCATGTAAAAGAAGTAGTCAACTGCTAGAAGTGAGTCAAGTGAATTCCACAATGAATCTCCAACTGCAGACCAACATACAGTATTTACTACTGTATTTATGTGAATGGGGACATACCCATTATTGTCTGTAGGTATGCTACATCAGTAACAGTTGAAACTTCCCACAAACAGAAATCTGATAATTATAGATCCCAGTTTTTTTTGTTTTTTTTCATGAATTTTAATCCTTTTCTATGTGTTTCTCATTTCTTGTTTTCTTTTATTTGTCTGAAAGAAGAAAAAAAAAAAAAAAAAGTGTTGCATTCTTTACCTCATATGGCATTATAAGGTTGTATTCATTATAACTAGATGAGCGGTTCGATATGTTCTGTCCAAGACGATTCCGGATTGCTGACTCGGGCATTGATTTTGAAAATCCCATTCCTGACCAAGTGTTGGTGGGAACTCGAGATTCCCCAACTGGTTTCTTTTGCATGGCTGGAACAAAAACAGAAATACAGAAATCTTTGAAAATTAATTTCTTGCAGGGGAGATTTTGACCAAAAAACAAACATTAGTATAAAAAGAAAATAGTGGCATGTCAAAAGTAGCTTGTATTAAACACATTTACAAGTTCCCAGCATAGTTGAAAATCAAATTTCTGACAGGAAAAGTTTTCACACATCTAATATTAGGTTGGTGCAAAAATAATATCGTTTTTCGACGTTAAAAAATACACATTTTTGCACCAACCTAATATATTATCATAGTTGCTTCATGTCTTGAACAGAATTTTTGGCTACTTATTACTCAATTCTACAACCTTCTTAAGGTACACAAGCCATAAGAAAGAAAGGAGTCTCTCTGTTTTGTTTTTTTAATCCCATGACTCATAGGGACATCAAAGTAGAAGTGGTGTTTCTTGGGCAAGATAGCCTGACGGAGCACAACCCTCTCCAGGACAGTTTTGAATTCAGAGCTTTTCCTTCTCCTAGACTGGTTGCCATCCAAGGCTATAAAAAACTGTCTGTCCTGCTATCTACCCATAGCTGGGGGGAGGGGGAGAAGAAGAGGATTCATACCTTTACCAAGATATTATTAGCACATAAGTGAATGTAATGGATCTGACTGGAATTCAAACTCTGCTCTCCGATTCCTCAATCCGAGCTACTATACATTACTCCACCGTGCTTCCTTCTTTGTACAGTTATACAAAATCTGTCTAGAAAGTTTTTAATATGATAACTTTTGTTAAAATTATAAAAAGGCATACTGACAATCTATTTCTATAGTAAATACTTTGCTATAGTATGTCCTTTTGTAATGTATTTCTATAAAAAATAATTTAGAAAGTATATGATCAATATTAAAAATAAATCTTTTTCAATTATAGAATGTATATTGACAATGTATTTTTATATTAAAATATTTTGCACAGTATTAGAGCAAATCATTTAGATCGATATTATGAACAGCTCTTGGAAAATATAATTTTTTACAATTCTAGAATGTATATTGACAATGTATTTCTACAGTAAGAACTTTTGCAATACATTTCTATAGCAAATCATTTAGAAAGCATAAGACCAATATTATGAACAGCACTTGGAAAATATAATTTTTTACAATTCTAGAATGTATACTGACAACATATTTCTACAGTAAGAACTTTTCCAATAGATTTCTATAGCAAATCATTTAGAAAGCATAAGACCGATATTATGAACAGTGTTTGGAAAAATATAATTTTTTACAATTCTAGAATGTATATTGACAATGTATTTCTACAGTAAGAACTTTTCCAATAGATTTCTATTGCAAATCATTTATAAATGAACAACAATTGGAATGATAAGGACTCTACTTTAATGATAATATTAGCCGTTTCCTTATGAAGAAATATTTGTTATTCATTGCTGCTGTCAATTGAAATTTATAAAATCTTTTTCTTAATAGAATTATTCAGGAAAATAGCTTCTAAGCCCAGTAGTTGTTATTACTTAGTATTGTTTGGGGTTTTGTTACTAACTTTTTATTTGAAGTAGTGTGGAACATCAACATCTTATGTCATTATTATATCTTTCAGTTACATGTGCTATCCATTGTAGTTGTTGCCGCTGTAGAAAGTCCACAATTCATGTGATTTCTGTTATTTGGTACAGTTATTTGTGATTGTGTAGCACCAGTCCAGAAGGTTTGAAGAAGGATGGTCCTCGCTAAGACCTACAGCTTTCATTCACTCGGTCATTTTTAACCATTGATCTTAGTAGTCATATAGCACTGACAGTTTAGATATTTCTGAATGAGTTTCGTACCAGGCATGACATCCACATGAATTTCTGGAACTGGAAAGACTATTTAAGAATACAAATTTTCTGGTCAGTGTTTTGGTTTTGTAATAGTTTATGGTGTTGGGCAAAAATACATATTCCATGTTCAATTTCTCCTAAACTAAATTTGTTATAGCTGATCAGAAGTATTTGAAATGTTTAGTGTTTACTGATTGCACATCCTGAATTTTTATGATAGGTGCCATCAATGCTTTCATTCCAATTCCAGATCATAGTTTCTGTTTTTTGAAACGTTTATCTTCAGTTTTATTTCTTGGAAAACTTTATACAAGATGTTAATTCTTATTTTTTTGTTCACGATCAATATATTAGTCATATTGTGAAAATTATGCTGACATCAACTGGTTAAGATCAATTTTATCGTCAACACATTCTTTTTCTAAATAAAATTTGATAGTATGGTAAACAATTTTAATAATAAAAATTATCAGAATTTGTTTTTTTTTTTTTTTTCAAGGCAGTGTATATCCTATAATGTGGGACCAGTAAAACTGTTTCAGAACTTACCTTTGGTAGCAAGCAGTTTCCTCCGCTCATAGTCCACGTCAGCCGATTGCTGAAGATTGTTGTTGGGGAAGAAATTGTTGTTGTTACTACTGTTGTTGCTATTACCAGCACCTTTTTTTCTCTCGCTGCCAGGTGCGCGTTTATTTGAACCTTCAGAATCATTCCCAGATTCGGTGGAACGCTCACTGCTGCAAAATGTCACAAATAGAAAAAAATGTTGTGTAAATTTTCACTAGAGAAGGTTTTTTCTGAACCAATCATCAGTTACAAGAAACAGCCGTTTAGACCAACTGTGAATAGAACAGAAACATACTAGGTTCTTACATATGAATCCTGTCTGAAAAGTAACAGGTCTGGGTGTGCTGTGGGAGCTCTGGGTGAAAGAGGCATAAGCAGATTGTGTTATCATCTAACATGATATCTTGGGTGTATATAACGGTAATCTGAGCTTTCTGCAACCTTTGCATTTCTTTTTCACATACGAGAATTGTGGTAAGACAAATTGCGGCTGCTTCACCATGACAATGCACCTGCTCACAACACCCTGAGCATTTGGCAGTTCCTGACCGAGAAGATCATCACTGTACTGGAGCAACCTCCCAATATGTGGTTGGCCCTGACCTGGCATCTCGTCTACAGTCGCTCTCTCACAGACATGCTGTTGCCTCCCTCTGTCTTTTCTACAAATACTTTCATGGTAACTGCTCCGACAAGCTACTTTCGCTAGTTCCCAGACTCCATGAATTTAAGCATGCTACTAGGCTGGCTTCACGACCCACCCTTTCACTGTTGAAACTGTTAAATGTGGTCATCTTTTCTACTGTAATAGCTTCATGTCTCGCACCTCCCGTCTGTGGAATTCCCTTCCTATTACTTGTTTCCCTGATAGCTATAATCTCCAACTGTTCAAATGTAATGTCAATCGACATCTCCAGATGCCCTGACATATTCCCTGCACTTCTCTTCATCCTTTCCTCCACCACGCCTCTTTACTCTTGCTCCCACTCTGTAACCCCTTGTGTACTAGTGGCATCCTGCCTTGCTTGGAGTGAAATGCTTACAAAAAAAAAAATTCACCTGATCTTGCTCCATGTGACTTTTTTCTTCTCTGCAAGCTCAAGGGGATCATCAAGGGGACCCATTTTGAAGGCGTTGAGGCCATCAAGGGGGGGGGGCTATAACAATGGAGCTGAGAGGCATCCAAGAAGAATCCTTCCAGCAGTGCACAGAAGTATGGCAGAGAAATATGGAAAAGTGCATTAGATTTGAGGTGGTTTACTTTGAAGGGAAAGCCATGTCATTGTTTGGAATTGAAATAAACAGTTTGTGACACCAGTGCTGTTACTTTTCAGACAAACCTTAATATATTTGTTTTTTTGTTTTGTTTTTTTGATGTTCTACAAATGATCTTGAAGAATAACCTTTCATAGCATTTTTTGCTTCTTAGTAACTCCAGTCATCTTGTGAAACTGTTGTCTAACATTATTGAAATTTTATTTCAGATTAGACATGCCTCCAAGATGGAATGCCAAATAGACAAAAATGAGCACGTTTGACAATTTCTTCTCTTTGCTTTTAATCAAGGTCACAAAGCTGCTAAAACTGCTTGAGACATTTGTGCTATGTATGAAGATGACTTCATTAACGACAGAATGACACAGAAATGGTTTTCCCATTTCAAGGAGGGGGAAGATTGAATTCACAGACTCTGTGTTCTGGCTGACCTGTTCAGATTGATGAGAACCAATTGCATGTGCTGATTAAAGAAGAACTGTGCCAGACTACTAGGGAATTGGCTCAGAAGATGGTAAGCTCTTATTTTACTGTTGTTTATCATCTTCACTCAATGGGTAAGGTCCAGAAACACGACACATGGGTGCCACATGCATTGACCAAGAGGAACAAACTCCTGCACCTCTTGATAGCTGTTAGTTTACTCACTCAACAACAGGTTACTTGTGGATGCAAAGAAAGATTCCTTTACCATATTATCACCAGGAGTCAAAAGTGGTGTCTTTACATGAATATGAAGCAGAGAAAAAGAATAAGCAAGTCCCGACTAATAGGCAACAACCCTGTCGTGGAGATGAACACACCTCTCCAGAAGAGGACTTGGACTCATCCCAAATACATATAGACAGATGCTGAAAATCGCCAGCAGGAGGAGGAAACAAATAAAGAGAGATCTAGCTTATCGGCTTACTGCCTATTGCAGCAAGACTACATCGACTCTTTCTACTTCTTGATTGTGTTATCTTCATTCAATGCAATGAAGACATAACAACCCCAAACCAAGCCAGAACTGCATTCATGCAAGTAAATGATCTATGTTTGGTGGGGTTGGCAAGGACTAATTTACTATGAAATGCTTCAAAACAACCAAATGTTCAATACTAAGCTGTACGTTGATCAAGTGAGCTGTCTCAAAGATGCAATTCAGCTGAAAAGTCCTGACCTGTGATAGAGTGTGATTATTCAACACGACAATGCACCCACCCATGTCACGAATATGAACGAACATACAATTAACCTCTAACATGCTAAATTCTTTCTAGAATTGTTCCCCCTGCCACTACATTATTTTAATGGTGCAAAAACATGAACACCTACTGTTTTAAAATTGTTAAGACTTTCTTTGTATTGTGTGTATAGATTTTATTTTTTTAATAAAAGAATGGATGAGTAATATTTTGATGTAATGCATTACGTTTTGCATGCATGTTTTGATGTTGAAAACAAAAAAAATTGAAACAAAATAAAAAACAAAAAATAAAAAACAAAAAATAAAAAACAAAAAATAAAAAACAAAAAATAAAAAACAAAAAATAAAAAACAAATACATTAACAAATACCTGTCTATATTTCTGAGATGAGGTATTATGCAGAATATTTACATTATTCGGACTATTATCCTCATATTTGTTGCCATATTTATCACAACGGTTCGACTCTTCAGTATCTGTCTATATTTTTGAGATAAGGTATTATGTACACTATTTCCATTATTCGGCCTATTGTCCTCATCTTTGTTGCCATATTTATTACAAAGTTTTGACCCTTCAGTATCTGTCTATATTTCTGACATAGGGTATTATGTACACTATTTGCATTATTCGGACTATTGACCTCATCTTTGTCACCATATTTATTAAAACAAAACATAATAAATATGGCAACAAAGATGAGGACAATAGTCTGAATAATGAAAATAGTATTAACAAATACATTAACAATTTAACATACTTTTATTACTGCTTATTTACACTATATTTGGACTATTGTCTTCATCTTTGTTATCACAATATTTCGACCTTTGTGCCTTGATCAGGTATATATTGAACCTAGACATAGGCAGTGGAACTAGAACAGTCTAACCTGTAGATTAAATAAAGTGTTCACTTTGAAATTACCTGTAGGTTACCTTGACTGATATACACCTGATGAAAGTTAGAGAGCACAATGAGTGAAATGTGCTAGCAACAAAGACGAGGACAATAGTCCAAATGTAAATAGTGTAAAGAATGAAAAGAATTTTAGAACTAAAGAGAATGGATAAGGCCTGAAAATGTTGATCATGTATGGGTTGCAATCAAAAGAAATTAATCATGGCCAGGGAGAGAATTAGAAGATTCTAGAGACTTTGCTGAATATCCAGAACCTTTTCAGTCATTTTGAATATCTGAAATGCTTATATATATTTGTGTGTGGGTCCCAACAACCCATTGCCCAGTCAATCATTCACCAGAATCCAGATTTAGCTCCCTATCATTGTCATTGAAAAGAAATTTCACAGAGTGGACGAGGCAGCTGATGGCACTCTCAAAAGAAGTTTTGCAGTCTCTCTTGAAAAGTGGAAGGGCTAACAGAAAACTATGACACACCAAGGGGAATACTTTGAAGAGGATTAAGGACACACTACCCTAAGTAGGTTACTTTTTCAGCCATACAAATAAAATAAAGTGTCTGTCTGTCTGTCCACTACAGACTCACAAACTACTGGATGGGTTTCAGCCCAATTTAGCCTGAGGATAGGCAGTGATCCAGGGTATGTTATGGTCTATGTAAATTTGACATAGATCAACCCCAAAGGTCAAACATTGACCATATTTCTTACCTTTCAAGACCTTTGGGGTTGATCTATGTCAAATTTACATAGACCATAACATACCCTGGATCACTGCCTATCCTCAGGCCAAATTGGGTTGAAACCCATCCAGTAGCTTTCAAATCTATAGTGGACAAACAAATGGCTTCTTTGACCTTATTTCTCATGAAAGTCAAATAGTTATTCCCACATTAAATCAACTTTTGCTAACAATTAATAATTTTAATAACCAATATAAATAAAATGAAGTGCCTGTCTTTGATTTAGACTTAATAATAAATGACTGAATCATTTCCAGATACATGCCATAATGTGACGCACTAATTCCAGTAGTAGGGGAAAGGGGAAATTAAATAATAGTCATGGTTTTCACACTGTATTAAAAAAAAAAAAAAAAATATATTATATATATATATATATATATAAATATTTTTTTTTTTTTTTTTTAATCTTAGTGTTTGAAGGAAAGCAATAGATACCCACTCATGGGATGGAATGTTAGAAAGAGAATATCTATCCTTAAAAAAGTGTTTTATTTCTTCTCCAAGTGACAAGCATCCAGGGACAAAACATTTTTAGTCACAAAATAAATTATATGGAACCTCCCATCCACCATAATTTTGTCATAATTCTTTTCTTCTTCTAGGATTACTTGTTTGACATAATTGTGTTGTCAGCAACAAAGCTAACCCTGCTGATTAAGTATTTAATGTAGCCTCATCTCCAATAAAAGCCCAGAGGAACAAGAAAAGAAGGTTAAAGCAGACACACATGGGAGTCTGGTGATGAAAAACTTGAAAGCAATCCAGTGTCGTATCACACTATTTTTCTTTTAACTTTTCCAAACTGTATTCTTAAAAACTGACTATGTGGCATATTTTTTTTTTGCCTTTTAGCTGAAATACTTTTGCAATTACATTTGTTTGAACCACTTTACTTTCAGATATTTTTTGTTGCTTTGAAAACAAAAGTCTGCAGCATTTTTAAGTGAATTACAAGAAATAATATTTAAATATTTGTACACAGATTTTTTTTCAACCACATATGCCATTTTATTCCACTACCTTTCACCATTTTTGGTGAATGTGGGGATGGTGTAATTTCTCAGAATGAGAAATTGGAGAGCCAAGTTCAAATTCCAGTCAAGTTTGTTGCATTCATTTACAGGTATGAATCCATTTCTTCTTCCTCCAGCTATGGGTTAAATAGTAGAACTTCTATCTGGAAAAATCATTCATATATCTTCTTTCATATGCCATTTCCAATCAGGAAATGGGTGATCACAGTTATCCACAACATCCTGCTTTTGTTGCTCTAAGTAACTTCTGAATCATTACTATCCCTCTTTGTCATGGATCTACCATCTGTTCACACTAACCAGTTAAGTTACTCACTGTTTCTTGCTTCTTGATTTTCTGAGCCCTCTTCCTTTATTAAGTGTGCCAGAAATTTTAACAGATTCTCTCTGATTATAAGTATTGCCTCCGAAGAAAAGTTTGTAGTGTTTTTTAAATGAATTTCAAAGACAATATTTAGATATTTGTGCGCATGGTCATTTTTTTTTCACTACATTTCAGCATCTTTAGTAGATGCACAGGTGGTTAATGCATAGCAGCTCAGAATGAGAAATCAGAGGAACAAGTTCAATTCCCAGTCAAGTATACATTTAAGCGCAAATACCCTCGGGGAAAATATGAATCCATCTCTCCTCCTCCAGCAAAGGGTTAAATAGTAGAAGTTGTATCTGGAAAAAATTATTGTTATCTCTGAAAATTGTTAATATTCATTTGCAAAAAGAAAAATTATCCTTACAATCCAAAATATGTTTTGGTTTTAAATAACCAACAAAGTTGTTGACAAAACAAAACAAAAAAAAACAAAACAAATCAATCAATCAACAATTGGCATCTTTGAGGCAGCTTCATTATTCATTCCTCCCAGAACTCATTAAGTCGGATACTCATTTTCTTACTGATTCTCTTGCTTATATTTAACCCTGTGAGTGTTAGATTTCCCAAGCCCTCTTTCTTTTATTAAGTATGCCAGAAATTCCAACTGGCTCTCTCTGATTATAAGTATCATGTCCAAAAAAAAGTTTGAGATTCATTTAAAAAAAAATACACCAAAGATAATATTTAGACATTTGTACATACATTTATTCAATTACATACATTAAAATTCAAAAGTTTAGGCCACCCTTGGTAAATTTTTTAATTAGCCCCCAAAAGTAGTTGTTTTGCACTTTAAATAAGAGAAAATTATAATACATGGTTAAAAAAAGTAAGACATGTTTTTTGTTTTTTTTATTAGAAATTTTATGACAAAACAAAACAGCATTTTAATGATTAAATTTTGCTCTTGTCAAAATATCCTCCTTTACTGCAGCACAAATTTTTGGCATTCATTGCAAAAGTTTCTCAAAATATAAGTTTGATAATTGATTCCATTCTTTTTTTAATGACTCTAAGACCTCTTTTCATTTTTCTTTTCACTCTCCTGTCAAGTTCATCCCATGTTAATTCTGGGGGTTACTTTAATATTTTTGATCTTTATTTGTATGTGCTATTTTGTTCCACTGCCTTTCGCCATCTTCGAGGTAACTTCAGAATTCCATCCTCCCAGAATTTGACATCTTTCAGGATGATAAACTGATTTAAGTAGTTTCTACAGGCATCCAGAAAATTGAAATTCTTCCCATTAAGAGAATTTTATCAAGATCAAAATAAGGAGTAATCCAGAGGTGCAAAGTCAGGTGAGTATAGCAGGTCTAGTGGGTCATCCAAGACAAGCTTAAGGCTACATCACATTGAGACAATGGTTCACTGAAGTTAAGCAACATCAAGCCTGGTCAGTTACATGGGTGATCACTTAGGAATACCAGGTGCTGTAAACTTGAATGTGCAGGTGGTGCAATGGATAATGGCTCAGAATTGGAAATCAGAGAGCCGAGTTCAGGTTCGTTATATTGACTTACCCTAGAGAAAGTTATGAATCCATCTCTTCTCCCCAGTTATGGGTTAATTAGTAAGACTTGTATCACTAAGCCATTATTATCTCCCCTACTACAATTCTCACAATCTAAAACTATTTTCTGGCTTTAAATAGCCTGTAAAGGGTTGATAAGTCATAAAAAACAAAATCAATCAAGCTCAGCTGTATCAATTTCTGCCAGATCTGCAAAGAGATATGACATCTGGTGTTGTCCTAATACAAGATGACACACTGCCAATTGGCTAATTCCAGATTCTTTCTAATGACTGCTGTCTTTAACCAGTCCAGTTGGAAATGGTACTTGTCCGAAAGCTCCATAATACACAATGACCTTTCCAAGGCTACCAGATCCACAACATTACCTTCTTTGGATGCAAACCAGTTTTTTTTTGTTTTGTTTTTTTAGTGGTTAAGAGTTGCTCATTTTACCCAGGACATTTTTCATTTCACATTGTTGTAAATAATCCAGTTTTCATCACCTGTGATCATTCTTTTCAAAAACGAATTGTTTTTTGTTGTGCTTGAGCTGAGAATTACAGATGGAAACATTTAAAATTCACAGTTTCTACATGATTTATATAAACGTCCACAGAGTTGAAACATCCTCATTCCCTCTGTATTTCACTGGTAAGAAGGAAGTTCCATTCAAAAAGCTTCTCCCCAAGGAACTGTTACTTTATGGAACAGACTCCCACATGGATGCTTCTCCAAACACTACAATCTTAACCTTTTCAAATCTAGAGTCAGTTGTTACCTGTCCTCCATATCCTTGTAATATTCACGTCTTACTTCCTCCTCTGTAGTGAAAACATCAAATTACTGTCAAAGCAAGCAACACTATTCTACACTAGAAAATGTGGTGAAAAAGAAAGTTAGTTAATGAGAAAAAGGGCATCTATTTTGCATGATATACCAAAAACAGAATATCCAAAATAGAAAAAAGTCAGTTGCAGAAGTTGCTATAAAAGTATTTCAGATATACTAATATTGTGTCCTCTTCCAACTGTCAATGAATGAAAAAAGGTTCTGTTGATAAAAGCAGTTGGTATTCCCGAATTGGGGCAGAAATTTATGTATTTGACTACTGCATTCGTCGGCGAGTGTGCTATTTTTCCTGACTGGTTACGTGCATTGTGATTTGTGACATAGTACAGGTGAATCGAGATTTCGACATTTCTTTCTGCCCCCAAAATTCAAGTTTGAACTTGCGATTTGCTTTCTTTGTTCTGGAAGTAATCTGTGACATCAATTCCTGAACTGGAATTTTAGTTCAAGCATGATGAAACCAACTACATGTTCATATCAAACACTTCATTCAGTAAGCCTCTACCTTGAGTAGCTCTTGGGCCTTGTATTTGGTGAACATTAGTATAAAAAAGTTTTACATTATTCAAACTATTGTCCTCATCTTTGTTGTCATATATATTACAACATTTCGGCTGTTGTATGCTCTGGCCTTCTTCAGGTGGATGAAATGGCAAACTGAATCTTTTATTTTGCTAGACTGTTCTAGTTCCATGTGACATGTTCAATTGATGTCAGTTATCAGCTATCTCCTGTTAATTCCCCTCTCAAGTTCTCCACTGCCTTAACTGGGTATTGAACTCACAGTCTTTGGGTCCTGTCACTGGATCTAACTAACGCCTTTATCCACTGTGCTATGGCCCGTGGAACTAGAACAGTCTACCCCAGTGAGCAAAATAAAGGGTTCAGTCTGACATTCCAAGCACCTGAAGAAGGCCGACTCATACAATGGCTGAAATGTAATAAATATGGCGACGAGGACGATAGTCCAAATAATGTAAATAGTGTACCTCATCTCAGAAATATAGACAGATACTAAAAGGCCGAAAGGTTGTAATAAATATGGCAACAAAGATGAGGACAATAGTCTGAATAATGTAAATAGTGTACATAATACCTTATCTCAGAAATATAGACAGATACTGAAAGGCCGAAAGGTTGTAATAAATATGGCAACAAAGATGAGGACAATAGTCTGAATAATGTAAATAGTGTACATAATACCTTATCTCAGAAATATGGATAGATACAAAAAAGGTTTAGTTTCATCTATTTTTATGTAGTTTAGTTTAACTAATAAAGAATTCATTTCTAATATAGATTAAGAAAAAACTTATGACAAAAGAAACAAAAATGATAACAGAAAACTCATGTAAGTATTTATAATAGTGAAAATACTTTATCTCGAAAACAAATACTCTAAGGTTCATTCAGGTTTTATTTGCAAGTTTGCACAGAATAGAGAATTTGAAGGATTCAGTTTAAGAAGTAAATAAATAAAACTTACTGAAGAGAAGACGCCAAATCCCCATCCAGAACATTTGACTGAAGTTTAGAAACCGAAGTACAGGGTTTCCCAAGGTCAAGTAAACCCAAGGTTAGATCGTTGTTGAATATGTCGTTGAATTTACTGGAATATTGAAAATCGACTGAAAGAGAAAAAAAAAAACAAAATATGAGAAACGCGTCAAAAATGCATCTAATGTAAATGCGTCAAAAACATGAGAAATGCATCAAAGCAACAGCAGCAAAAACTAAAACAATCCTCAATGGCTGAAAACTGACTTTCCCTCATATTCCAAATAAAAAGGGGGGGATTGGAAAGGGGGGGGGGCGAAAGAAATGCTAAAATATAAGACTGTGAAAGAAAACTATGCTGAAAAGAATGTGCATACACATTAAGATTATCTGTCTATATTTCTGAGATGAGGTATTGTAATTATTCACACTATTTACATTCTTCGGACACATGGCTCAGTGTTGGTTTAATCCAGTGACTTGACCCAAAGTGTTGTGAGTTCAATATCTGGCTACAGCTGAGGTGAACAAAAACTTAGAAAGTTGAGTTAAAGGGAGATAACTGATACAGAGATATCTGGGAGAGGCATGGCACGTGAAACTAGAATAATCTACACCGATAGACAAAATAAAGAGTTCAGTTTAAAATTTCAATCATCTGAAGAAGGCCAGAGTGTACAACAGCTGAAATGTTGTGAATATGGCAACAAAGATGAGGACAACAGAAGCCAAAAATGTGAATAGTGTCAAGATTATAATACAAAATTATCACAAAGACTGAGAGAATATTTCAGAAGAGATGTTATGGAATTGATCAAACTGGAACTCTAAGAATATCAATAAATAAAGGTGGGTGGGCAATGAGCGGGTTAATAGGAATATCCTGGATGGAAACATGTCAAAATAAATTAATTGCAGAGATGGTAGGGTAAATATATTTATAAACAAGTTGCTTATTAAAAAAAATGATATATATTAAATAGGAGTGGATAGGTTTGCTAATCGTCCAGTTCACAGTCCTCCCCAATCTTTGGAACAGGAGTAGAGGTTTATCCTTTCCTGTTTTTCCTTGTAAAATCTTTTACTTCTCTTTCCAGTGGCCCCTTGTGTCATCATGGCATTATCACCTTACTTGGACTTGGGGTGGTACCTCTTATAATGTAACTCTTTACCTCAAGTGGCTCTTGGGCCTTGTACAGGGTGAACATCATTTTAAAATTGTAGCTATAAAATATATATATATATATATATTGATAAAATATATTTCTAAGGTATGCTATATTTATGGTTTAAAGTGCTCAATATCAGAGATA
Source organism: Acanthosepion lycidas (assembly GCA_963932145.1). Classification (NCBI taxonomy): domain Eukaryota; kingdom Metazoa; phylum Mollusca; class Cephalopoda; order Sepiida; family Sepiidae; genus Acanthosepion; species Acanthosepion lycidas. Next base: position 77,272,479 of record OZ010600.1, read on the forward strand.
GATTTATATGAAGGACATAGCTCACCAAAGAAGATGAAAAGAAAAAGTATATTTAAATGTACACAGATAGCTAAAACACACACACAAAAAAAAAACACACACGTACACACAAAAGCACACACACATTTATGGGCTTAGTTGTAGTGTGTGTGAGTGAGTGCACAACATGCTTTGGAGAAATCAGGCAGTCAGACTGTCCCGGGGACTAAGAAGTGTCCCTGGTGAAAAAAAAAAAAAAAAATGTTCTGTGTTGTCATTGCTACATCCTGGGACAAAAAGAGAAAAGGGAGAATAAGTCTTGTCTGAATTTCTAGGATGAGGAGTTATTATTATTCACACTATTTACGGACTATTGTTGTTTTTATCATAATGTTTCAGATGTTGTGCCCACTGGTCTTCATCAGGTGTATATCGATCAAGGAAGGCAGAGAGCACAAAGGTTGAAATATTGTGATAACAGCAAAGATGAAGACAATAGTCCAAATACAAATTGTGTAAATAATGATAACTCCTCATCCAAGAAAATCAGACAGAAAATTCATTTTCGCTCCACTGTTCATGCCTAATGATATTGTCTAGTTTTTATGTTATTTAGTACTGTTCAGTTATTGCTTGCCCGTTTCCACTGAGTACAAGTGGGGATTGAACTCACAATCATTATGTCACCAAATTCACAAACCATGCTTTTACTCACTAGACCATTGGTCTGTAGTGAATAAGTCCTTTTATACTGATGTCTGCCATGTTATCTAGTGGGTATTGTGCAAATCCATTGGCAATGGATTTCTTTTTAAACTCATATTAAACAATGCATGACTCAAAAAATGGTTTATCAGCCTGGAAGTAGAGCTCACAAACCAAGTTCAAATTCTGACTGAGGCTGTGGTATTCACTTCTCACTAATGTTACCCTCCCTATACACAGGGAAATTTACACAGTAAAATCCACTACTAAGTTAATAACATTTCTTAACTTGCCTGGAATATCACAATGACTCTGTATTGCATTTGGTGAAGAATTTTCCCTTGGGTTTCGTAAACCTACAAAAAGAAAAACAAAGAATTTTTTTTTAGATAAATCAAAGAAATAACTACAAACTTTGTTTGCACAAAAAGAAGTGTTTCATCAGGTTTTTCACATTTGCTTTAATCATTTCAGCCCAAGAAAGGCAATAAAGCCACTAAGATGCAAGGGGGTTACTGAGAATGAAAAAATGAAAAAAATATTACCAAGGAGACAGAAGATGATGAGTGACGTTGCATTAAAATTTTTGAAGATCACAGTTGACAGAAAAACAAGAAGGAAATCAAGTAGAAAGGACAAATATAACTGATTTTTGCTTTAGATTTTTTTCTCTTAATATTGCTACCGATATTATGTAATCTGTAAAGAAAGAAAAAACATCAGAATGAAAAAAATTAATGCTTATTTTAATGTAAATATTGAAAATGTTCCTCAAAGTGATCATGTTAAACATGCGACAGAACTTTCTTTCCACACTAATATTTGTAAATATTAGGTTGGTGCAAAAATATTGTCGTTTTTTGACGTTAAAAATACGTTAAAAAAACGACATTATTTTTGCAACAACCTAATATTTGACCAGAGTTATCTCCCATGAACCACGTCTTCTCTGCTCAAAAATCTTCAATGGGAGCTATTTCTGGAACTGAATTAAAATTTTTTAATATCCACTGAACCATTTGCTGACGATAGCAGAAAGATAAAATCATGTTTATTGATGACTTGTGCAAAAATAGGATCTCCACAGTTTCCTGTCTTTTAAAATTCAGAGCAATACTTCTTTTATTACCCTCTTTCTTTTTGTGGTACTTGTTTCAGCATTACTTTGCTTAAACTTTTTATTTAATTTTACCCAACAAATATTCATTTTTTTTTAGCATAAAAAAATGATAAATATCCACTTTATCCACATTCTGCATTTGGTAGGTGGGGAATTTAAATTAATATCAACTTCAGTGGGAAATTTGGTGTCAAATATAAATCACATAGGTGTCAAAAAGGTGGACGTACGTCCGCTTTACTACGCTAGGGTCAAAAAGGTGGACGTACGTCCGCTTTACTACGCTAGGGTCAAAAAGGTGGACGTACGTCCGCTTTACTACGCTAGGGTCAAAAAGGTGGACATATATCTGTTTTACTCTATACTCAGAAAGGTGAACATATGCCCAGTTTACACTAGAGTCAGAAAGGTAGCTCTAGCTCTAGTTTATATTTGAGTCATGAAAGGTACAGATAGATCCAGTTTATACCAAAATCTACAAATATCCACCCAGAAGATAGTCCCCCCCCTTGGTGATAGTGATCTGTAGGGGATATACTTATTGCATTCTAAGTCCTGTTGACAGGCCAATAATTTATATTATTTAAAATAGATACATGATTACATTCTATGACTGAATATTTATTTTCTAGTAAATAATTTTTTCATGCCTATTAATTCAATGTTCATCAGCAGTATTTCTGTTAACACTGACATCAAAATTTCAAGAAGTACAATAATTTCCTTGTTATTTTGTCTACATTATAAATTCTAAAACTTCAAAACTTGCTTGTAAAACAAGGAGCTTTCCAGATATCTCCAGTTAGCTACGTCCTAAATGATGTTCCAGACATGGTAAGGGGAAAGACTGAGATGTACTTCAGGGTAATCTGAAACTGCAAAGCAAATGGGTGTTTAAAATATCAACCCAGAGTGGGTGGTTTGTATGTGAACATGAGCAGGAAAACCCACCTTGTTCTGTGTTTGGTGTTGTGGCTGGGATACTGGTGAAGGGTGCTTGGTTATTTTGATTGAATCCTTTCTGCAGTCCATTGCACTGGGAGAAAATGTCCAAAGCTGAGGTGAGGGAAGTGGGTGTTGTTGGGTTCATCATCATCACAGGATGTGCATACACACCTAAAGGAAAAAAAAAAAAAAAATCAACAATTTTCTCTGAATTTCTGGGATAAGGAGTTATCTTTATTTATATTATTTACATTCAAACTAATATATTCATCTTTGTTGTTATTTTTTAATCATTTCACCACAAGGCAATAAAGCCACTAAGATGCAAAGGGGTTACTGAGTGAAAGAATATGAGAAAAAGAAAACATTATTAAAGAGAAAGAACAATATGTTTGGTTTGTTTTACGATATATCAACCTCAATGCTGACAAGATTTTTTATTGTTGGTAATATTTTTTTTCAAAAATCTGTTGCTGGCAATAATTTTTTTCTTCAAAAATATATTGCTGGTATTAAAACCTACTTTTAAACTTTCATAGTGTTTTAACCCCAGTTTGGGGGTTAACTATTTGCCCCTAGTTGGGACCCTAACCAGGTCAGGGTGAACCTGGGAATACCAGCAATTAAGAGGTTGTTCCACACTCCTCAAAACCTTCCAATTGGAGGCCTTGCTGTCGGATGTAGTTTATCATCGTACACAGGACGTGGATGTAGTTTATAGTCTTAACCAGGACGGAAGAACAATAAGAGAACTGGAATTAAGACAGAAGATAATGATTGACATTGCATTTAACTTGACTGGGAAGCAACAAGTTGGAAGAGTTCTACCAGCAAGAAGAACGAGAGAAGAAATTGTTAGCATAGAACTTACGGTAACAGCTAGTGTTAGGTTGGTGCAAAAATAATGTCGTTTTCTCACATATGTTACTATGTCAGAAAACGACATTATTTTTGCACCAACCTAATAATTTCAACTCTACAATGATGATACCTTGCTGCCAATCTAGTACTGTGCTTAAACTCATAAAATCTAGGTACCAAAGAGGAAATTATATTTAAAAACAACTTGTTTTAATTAAATATAAAAAAAAAAAATTGCCTACTCTAATTTTTTTTTTTCCCAACAGCACAAATTTAAGCATCCTAAACAGATGCTTTCTTTTTTGTTAGTACATATGAATGTGTAATAATGAACCTCACTGGCCCAGCAACTTACACAAAGCATCAAATCATTCCATTGTTATTTATCCTCCTTATCCTCATAATTCTCACCTCTTACATTTATATCACATCCATCATTCAGTAAGCCTCTACCATGGGTGGCTCTCGAGCCTTGCATTGGGTGAAATTTAGTAAGAATAAATAAATTAAAATAATAAAATCAAGTATTTAAACCAACTGTAAATTTTTATACAAAGAGACAATTCACACCGTATAAAGTTTAACAGGAGTAATGATAGAAAAACCTACCTGGAGGAGGTGGTACCCATTGACTAGAAGGGCAAGCATGATTGGGACTGTTGGCAGGGCTAACCATTGATGGTAGATTATGATGACCATTAACCATTAAAGGGTTGGTTGTGTTGACAGTAAGAATATTTGGATTCAAAATACCTGATAAATGACAAGGATATCATTAAAAAATAAATTGGAAAAGAGTTTCAATAAATTAGAAAAAAAAAACTTTATTAAAACAAAATAGAGATTAAAAAGATATTAAAATTAAATATGGTGGCTGAGTAGTTCTGCTGTTCGTGTGATATTTGGAAAAGTTTTAAAATTGATTTTCAAATGCAATCAAAGATGTAGTTTATTTTTCTTCAACAATGTTTTTTGTTTAAATGAAAACCTGATAATAAATATTGATGCCAGAAAACTATAAATATTTAAACAAAGTTACTGTAGTTTCTGTCTGAATTTCTGGGATGAGGAGTTATCATTATTTACACTATTTATATTCAGACTATTGTCCACATCATTGTTTTTGTTATAACAACATTTAAGTCATTGTGACCTTTATCAGGTGGATGTCAATCCAGGTAACCTACAAAGAATTTCTAACTTAACCTTTTCTCTAATCTACATGGATAGATTGTTCTCATTCTAATTCCAGTGCCTAGGGATGTCTTGTCTGGGAGTGTTTTGTCTAGGAGTATCTCATTTGGGGATGTCTCATCTGGGGATTTCTGGGAGTATCTAGTCGGGGGAATGTCTCGTCTGGGAATGTCTAGTCGGGGGGAATGTCTCGTCTGGGAGTGTCTAGTCGGGGGGGGATGTCTCATCTGAGAGTGTATAGTCGGGGGGGGATGTCTCGTCTGAGAGTGTATAGTCGGGGGGGGGATGTCTCGTCTGAGAGTGTATAGTCGGGGGGGGATGTCTCGTCTGAGAGTGTATAGTCGGGGGGGGGATGTCTCGTCTGAGATTGTCTAGTCGAGGGGGAATGTCTCGTCTGAGATTGTCTAGTCGAGGGGGAATGTCTCGTCTGAGATTGTCTAGTCGAGGGGGAATGTCTCGTCTGAGATTGTCTAGTCGAGGGGGAATGTCTCGTCTGAGATTGTCTAGTCGAGGGGGAATGTCTCGTCTGAGATTGTCTAGTCGGGGGGGGGGAATGTCTCGTCTGAGAGTGTCTAGTTGGGGGGAATGTCTCGTCTGAGAGTGTCTAGTCGGGGGAATGTCTCGTCTTGGTTTATCTAGTCTGGGGATGTCTCATCTAGATGTACCTAGTCTAGGGATGTCTCATATGGGGTGTATCACGTTTTGTGATACTAACTTTTCAGTGACTCTTTTCAACTCATGGAACATTTTTCAAGATGTCTGTCTGAATTTCCGAGATGAGGAGTTATTATTTACACTAATTATATTTGTACTATTGTCCTCATCTTTGTTGTTATCACTATGTTACAACTGTTGGCAACTCCAACCTTCATCAGGTGTATATCAATTTGGGTAACTTATAGAGAATTCATAACCAAAACCTTTACTTAACTATGGGGTTAGACTGTTTTCAGTCCATTGCCCATGTCTTGGGATGTCACGTCTAGCTCTTATTTTTAATACTGCTCAGTTATTGCTCACCCTGTTTTCACCGAGTCCAAGTACCTACTGCCCTACCCAGGGATTGAACACACAATTACAATGTCCCCAAATTCATGAACCAATGCTTTAATCTGCCCATCTATTATCCTGCAGGAATTTTATTTTAATCTACTTATTTACATGTGGACTATTCTTCTCATTCTTCTTGTTATCACTACGGTTTCAGTCGTCATGTCCTCGGTTCTTCATCATTATATTCATTTTACTTCTAAGCAAGAAATAAAAAGTAATGTATAGAATAATGAAACTACATAGTATCAAACGACTGTCCTATGAAATTATTGATTCAAGTAACTTACAGGGAATTCTGAACTGAACCCTTTATTTAATCTACAAGGTAGACTGTTCTCATTCCACTGCCTATGTCTACGGATATCGCATCTAGTTCTTATTTTTAGTACTGCTTAATTATTGCTTGCCCATTTCCATTGAATCCAAGTTCACACTGCCCGACCCAAGAATTGAACTCACAATCACTATATCCAAATATAAATAGTGTAAATAAAGATGAAGGAGAGTTTATATGAAACATTTTTTTATGGGATGTGGAATTATTGATATTTAGACTATTGTCCTCATCTTTGTTGTTGTTATCACAACGTTTCAGCTGTTGTGCTTTCCCTGCTTCCTCAGGTGTATATTGATCTATGTAACCTACTAGGAATTCTGAACTAAAGCCTTTATTTAATCTATGGGGTTAGACTGTTCTCATTCCACTGCCTATGTCTAGGGATACTGTGTCTAGTTCTTATTTTCAGTACTGCTTAATTATTGCTCACTTGTTTCCACTGGATCCAAGTTCACACTGCTCAGTCTAGGGTTTGAACTCACAACTACTATGTCACCAAATTCACAAACCAACACTTTCATCCACTAGCTCTCAAAAGTATTCTATTTCCTACATTTGGCAATCAATCCATTGGAAAAAAATTAAAACTATAAATGATAATGCTTATATAGTGGAATCTCGTGTCAGGAATGCCACTCATCATGACCAAATTGGTTAATGAACAAATTTTCTGAACAAGAAACCATCTCCAGTGATGAATGGTGTCTCAAATTGATGAACATGCAAGCCGGTGGCAATGCGGGTGTACCAAGCCGAGAGTATTGGCAGGAGAGCATCAGTTACAGTGTAGCTTTCACTCCATAAACATCCCTGCTTGAATTCATCATGCTTCTTTTTTTTATTATTATTATTATTTATATAAATTATTAAATACAAATTTTAATGAGACAAAGGCCCAAGATGCCCTCAAGCAGAGTGTAGTGTTGTTAAGAGACAGAAAAGAGAAAAAGAAGAAAAGCCCCAGAAAGACAATATCATCTCTCCCTTTCCCACCACCTATTTTTTAATATTGGACAATTTCCTCACAGAAGAAGAGACTTGAGACAACAGAAATGTGGTTCTACAGAAGGATGCTGAGAATATCATAGGTGTAATATCTGACTAACAATAAAGGGATATGGAAACAAAAAGAACATTTATACTTAGAATCAGAAAGTAACAATTGAAATTTCTAGGGCACATAATGAGGCAAGAGGGCTTAGATAATTTAACACTTACAGGACATATTGAAGGCAAGAGAGACAAAGGAAGGCAGCAAATAGTCTATCTAATGAGCTAGAGTAAATGGTTGACAGAACAGGGATTAAGAGACATAGTTAAAAGAAAAACCTTAGTAAGAGCTATAAAGGTCAGGAAGTTGAAGAGAGCTATGATCACCCAAATCCTTAAGTAATAGAAGACTTATCAGCTTATTTGTTGTGATCATCCCAGGCTTAATAAAGAATTCCTATTCTCCATTTAGATGTTTCAACATGAGTTTAATTATGGCTGAGTGACATATTGGATGTTGAATCATGAAATACAGGCTGGACTTGTGAAAATTTCCCCAGTGTTGTTGAAGATTTTTCATTATATCATGCTTACAGTCGAATCACACAGTTTTTGTTTGATCACTGAAGTTAAGCAATGATGAGACTGGTCACAACTGAGATGGGGGGAAACCAGGTACTGTAAGTGAAAACTGGGTACCAAACTTGTTGGTCGTGGGACTAGAACCATAAAAAACTTACCTGTTACAGCAATCACAACAGTAACACCTAGAGTTGTTAAATCAGACTTGAAAGAGAGAGAATCTCATGCCTCTGCATTTCTCTAGCTTTTTGCCTGTATCTTCTCATTCTCTCCCTTATCCCTTCCAATACAAAAAGATTATCCATTATTTCATGCCACTTACCTTCTCTCACTTTTTGCCTGTATCTTCTTATTATCTCCCTTATCCCAAGCAAATTTTTGTTGATGATCCATGATTTTATTTATATTTTCATACACAGAAAAGGAATAAGTATTAGGTTGGTGCAAAAATAATGACGTAATAATGTCGTCTTTTTTTTAACGTCAAAAAACGACATTATTATGTCATTATTACTTCTGCATCCTCACTTAGAGCTTTCTTTTGCTCTATCTCTTTATGAAGAATCTTAATGTATTATAATTTTTATGCCTTTCCAACTGAACTTGCCTGTCAATGCTCATCTTGATATTCACTTATCAAACCTCTTTTTTGTATACCTTTCAATCATACCACTTTCCTTCTTTTTCTATATTTAAATATGTTTTCCTTTCACCTGGTTTCCTAACTTTACTCCCCCATATTCTCCTTTCCACCTCTTTAACTGTTTCTAATTCTTCCTACTTATTATTATTTTGGTTCCTCATTCAGAAAACACAGCCCACTTCAGAAGAGCTAGATATTAAGCAGTTACTACACTCTGATCTAAGGTCAAAAAAGCAGAATGGTTTTAGAGACAAACAGACAGAATAATATTAGGTTGGTGCAAAAATAATGACGTAATAATGTTGTTTTTTGACGTATTTTTTTAACATCAAAAAACAACATTATTACGTCATTATTTTTGCACCAACTTAATAGTATAAATTCTCAAGCAGAAAGCATAAATGATTTCAACTCAGGGATCAAACAGATACTACACTCTGATCCTAGGTAAATAAGTGTAAAGGTCTTATATACAATAATAATAATAATATGAATATTAATATGAAAACATACCAAGAGAAGACAATCCAAGCATGTTGGTAGATGTTGTGGTAGCAGATATACTGCCATTTGTTCCTGGACTGCTGGGAGACACTTGACTTAATTCTTTGTCAAGGCCAAGCAGCTGAATACGAGCAGCATACATATTGGTTGCATTCCGCTCCACACTTTTCACAATGACCGACTGGCAAGAAAAAAATTGTCAAAGTAATTAATTTTTATAAATCTTGTCTAAGCATATTTCTTATACATATACATACATTTACAACTTTAGATATATAATGTAAGTATAAAGGAGGATGTATGTTTATATTGACTTATGTCTATGTGTACATATGTATGCGTACAGGAGTACACATACATGTGTATGTATACGTACATACACAAAAAGAAAAATTAACATAACAAATAAAAAAAGTGCATTTTTTAAAAACTTAATATAAAAATAATTAAAACAAGAAAACTAACAGACATTTGCTGATATCTCCTGATCAATGAACTGAACAATTACAAAAAGATTTGTCTATGAAAATCTGGAATAGACATACTGAATATAACATCAATCAGCTGAGTGACAAATTTTATATTGTATATATAATATATTATATATATTATATATTACATATTATATATAATATATTATATTATATTATATATAATATATTATATTATATTATATATAATATATTATATTATATATAATATATTATATTATATATAATATATTATATTATATATAATATATTATATTGTATATATTATATTATATATATTATATTATATATATGACCCATCATCAGAGTGGTTATATGGACCATACAACAGAGATGTTCACCATCAAAGATGGCATCTTATGTTCACATAAAAGTCTGTTATGCAGCGATAATGGTCGTGGAATAGCAGATGCAGGTCATAAATTTGTAATGTGGTTCTATGACATTGTATATGACCATGTGAGAAAAATAAATTTTATCAACAGAACCATCTGTTTAGATGCAATGTAATATGTTGTGACTAGTTTGAAATGTAATTTTGTTGAGTGTCTGTTGAATATGTGTGTATGTGTATGGAAAATTTCAAATAAAGCTATTTAGCCCTTTTGTGCATGGTATCCAATGTTTTAGAAAGTGGGGGTTATGTAAAGTTAAAATCCACCAGTCATAAGATTACTATTAGACAGCAAAAATAGATTTAGAAAAAAAAGGGATAAAATTTTAAGAAAAGATTAGCTGAAAGTGACTAAAAAGATCAGCTGAAAGTGTTTGGAATAATTAGTCATTTGGGCAATTTATGTAAAAACTAACTCCCTCTAGCCTGAAAGGAACTAGTATATCAGTTTTAAAAATGGCAGAAAGCCTTCGGATTTTAGGTAATTCTTTGAAATCCAGAGGATGGCCCCAAACTTTTGGCCTACAGAGTGTACATATTTGCAATACCACAGGCAAAATGCTTGAAAATGACTAAAAAGATTAACTGAAAGTGTTTGGAATAATTAGTCATTTGGGCAATTTATGTATACACTATTATTATGTCAATCAAGAAATCTCCTGTTTGCACACAAGTAAAAGAATAAAAAAAATAACCTTAACAAAAGTACTGTCAGTAATTTTCAGTGAAACACATAGACGAGATGGATTGTAGATCAAATGAACAACTATATATATATTATGTGTATATCCCTTTTCTTACATATATATATGTTCTATTTTAAACACTTTTAAAAGCGTTTTTTAGTACACATAAAAATTACATTTTTGATTTAGTTATGCATTCCATTTGAAAAACATTAAAATAACAACAATCTTGAGAGCATTTTAAACAAACACCTATTTTGAAAAATTGTTAAGTGTGAAACAGTACTGTCAATGTGTAACTAAATCAAAATGTTATATGATATAACAATATATAATTTTGTATATCAACAAACAGTATTTAGAAAAATATGATAAACTGGAAAGGTTTTCGTGACACATCACCAGCCTTAATGTCCAAGAAATTTCCAGCCAGTAAATGTAATTAATACATTAAAAAAAACAAAAAAAACAGACCATATATATATATATATATATATATATATATATATATATATATATATATATTAGCGTTATGGCTTTTGTACCCTATTTCTTTTACATCATAAATTGATTAACTTTTGTTCAAACGTAATGAAAAAGGCATTAATTTGCTTTAGGTTTTGAAAAACTTCAGCCAAACCCAAACTGAAAATTTGATTTTACCATATACACAATAAGAGTAGAAAAAATAAAAATATTTCAGAAGCGTTATTTTTTTAATTTACTAATGATGTAAATTGATAGAACTAATGTATTTATTTTTTTTACACATTTAACAGCTTATAGCTATAGTATAGCATAAAAACTTACAAATAAACAAAAACAAGTTCTAGAAGGCTCCAGAAAGTCATTATAAGATTTTAAACTTCATGACCTACTTCCTGACCTACTTCTCCATAACTGGATACCATTTCCACTTTGGTAGCTTGATTAGTAGTTTGAAAATTTTATATATTTTAATGATATCACCACCAACCAATGGCTGTAAGGCATTGATCAACTGCCCTCAGTTTTATTCTAAATAATTCATCAGTTTGGTTTGTCAACATTTTTTTTCAGAATAATCTGATAAAAGCCAAAAGCAAGAGTGTGATTCAAATTTCAAATTGCTAGATTTTTTTTTTCTCAAGCCTTTTTCACAGAATTTAACAAACTTGAACTTACCATAAATAGTGGCCATCTTATAAGTTAGATAAAAAAGAAACAGAAATAAAAGAGAATTATATAAATTTGTAGTGATAGCAACAAATAAATCTCTAAATAATCTCTTACCCTTAGTACAAGACTATGTAAGAGTATGAAACCAAAATAATAAAAGAAAATACAGATAAGAATGATAATTAACTATAAGGAAAGAAAAAAGTTAGATTACAAAAAAATTGTCAAATAAATATAGGATATTCCCATGATGCACCGGAACAGGTGTTTTGTTGTCAAGTGAAACAAAAATCAAATTTTCTTTCTCTTCATTTCCAATGGCCAATGGAGTCAGATGTCCCAGTCAGTTCTCTCTTAGAACATGTTGCTACCAACAGATAAGCACAAATTCTTATCTCTGTATATTTACTATAAAATATACCATCATTTCTTTGAAATGTATATTAAAGCATTTTATTGATTTTTTGTCTTTGCTTATTGTGTTGTATCTTGTATATGATTTGTTTGTAATTTATATATTTCTGTTGCAACCCCTAAAGAAAAAAAAAATACATGTATATAATAAATGCAAATGTCAGTGTCTCGTTTTTTCAATTAAAGGGACACAACTCTCTAACTTTCAATAGCTCATAGTTTCATTCTTTGGCTTCACAACTTTTCATTACAGTGATTGTTTTCAGTGATTTTTTTTTTTTTTACATGATTTTTTGCAATAAATTTTTGTACAATATCAATTTTTATAACTTGAAAATAAATTTGTGAATAATCGAAATTAATTGGGAAATCCAGTGAAAGTCACCCATGAAATAAAAATAATTGTTTTACAAAAAGTAAGGCCTTCTGCACATCAAACTATCTTTAAATTAAGTGGTGACAGAATAATTATCATTGAACTTTTAAAAGATAAATTTAAATATTAATGCAATACTTAAATGCAGTGATCTAATTTGAGTTCTTCTATAGTTTATTGTTGCCTATCACATACAGCAGCAGTATGCCTTGAAAAAGAAATCTCTGCCAACAGAGGACCACACTGCAATCAAAAGAGCGAAGGCTGCAGTGAGGAAAAGAGAGTCCTGTACAAAGGTGAAGCCAGATCAAACGGCAGCTAGGAGAGCTTCTAATGCTGAGAATATGCAAAGACTTAGGGACTCTCAAACTCCTGAACAAGTCCAAGGCCTAATCAAGAGCCCTATGGAGGAGCTAGCTTAAGTGTCATGCGATTAGGTGGCTTTTAAGCTAGTGTGTGTGTGTGTAAAGAAGTACATCCAGGACAACCTACAATAAATCAAATAAGATCAGAACTAAAAAAAAAGAATCTTTTCTTACTTTGCTTGGTTGTTTGGGTTTTGATTTGATGCTGATGAACACATCCAATTGTTCCATTAATTGACTGATATAAGCTGAAAAATAATAAAGAAAAGGTGGGAAAATCAGTTTTAACTGCAAATTCATTCTCAAACAACTCCCAGATCAATTCTCCCTTAGAACATGTTGCTACCAACAAATAAGCACAAACCCTTATCTCTGTATATTTACTATAAAATATACCATCATTTCTAACAACTATTTTATACAGAAAATGTCCAACACAAAACACAGCTTATATTGTAATTTCTACATTAATGTCAAATGACCTTGTTTTTTTTTTGTTTTTTTAAGAAAGTATCAAAACATTAAAAGAATGTATTTAGAGGATTTTAAAAAAAAAAATATATTGTACCAAATTATTAGGTTGGTGCAAAAATAATTTCGTTTTCTCACATAGTAACATATGTTAGAAAACGAAATTATTTTTGCACCAACCTAATAGATTTTAAAGTTATTTTTCATTGTTCTTCATATTCTTATTTTTTAAATTAACAAATCCAAGAAAGTCTGAGACCCTGATACCATTCTCCTACAAAGAATTTAATTTTGTAAAGTTTGTTGTTTGGATGGTAGTTCTATAACTCTTGCCACTTGTGTAGGGGATTTTCAAATTTGAAATGTTCATTTTTAATTTTTCCAAAGAACTGCTACATTGTGGGAAAAATCCACCATGAACACTAGAATCTAAAAAAAAAAGTCAAGAGCAATCATGATTTATCCTTCTTATCCTCACAGTCTTTACTTCATTCTACCTCCTCTTATGTTCATATCCCACACTTAGATACAAACAGACCATCATAGAGAACAGAGATGAACATACTGTGATAGATAGATAGATGGATAGAATTAGACTCTGGTAGATGGATAGAAATAAATCATAGATAGATAGAAATAGACAGTGATAGATATGAACAGACTATGATAGATATTTATCAGAAATGGCACAATCATCTCACTCACTCACAGTTCTTGTTATTCTTGCTTTGTGTTGCACTCTGTGCCTAGATAAGTATCAATTTACCAGGTGTTCTGAAGGTTGGTTTAAATGTTTTTTTGAAAATGTGTTCTACTGAGGAATAAATTGCAGTTTGTATTCCTGAATAAAGTGTTTCCTTTCGTGGCAACATTTATAACTTGAAACACACATGAAAGATTATTACACCCAAAAGCTGCATCTAACATGAGTTTCAGGCAGGGTAAATATCACAGCTGCAATTTTTTATCAATAATTTCATCTCTTGGCATAATATTCACATAAAACCTGGCACATGGCCAAGAAGGTTAGGATCTACTGCCCTACAATTTGGTTATCTACATCTTATCTGTGTGTATGTGTTTCTCTGGATATATATATCTGCATTAATGCACTTCAAAAAGACTTTTTCTTTTTTAATCATTACACCCCCAAGCAAGGCAATAAAGCCACTAAGACGCAAGAGATTGCTGATTGTGAGAAAATATTAAAAGGAAACCTTATTAAAGAGAGAGAACAACAAAAGAACTAGAATTGAGAGGACAGAATATAACAATTGACATTGCGTTTAAATTTTTGAACATTTTAACTGGAAAGCAAGAAACCAGAAAAGACTTCCCTTGAGGACACATGGCACAGTGGATAAAGGGATTAGTTAGAGCCAATGACAGGACCCAAAGAGTGTGAGTTCAATACCCAGTTAAGGCAGTGGAGAACTTGGAGAGGGGAATTAACAGGAGATAACTGACAACTGACATCCATTAAACATGGCATATGGAACTAGAACAGTCTACCCCAGTGAGCAAAATAAAGGCTTCAGTTCGACATTCCAACCACCTGAAGAAGGCTGGAGCGTACAACGGCCGAAACATTGTAATCAACAAAAATGAGGACAATAGTCCGAATAATGTAAATAGTGAACATAATACCTCATCTCAGAAATAAAGGCAGATACTTATAAATATGTAAGATAGACTCTAAAAATTTATGTTCCACCAGTTATGTATTAAGTAATAGGGTAGCCATTTACATATAAACAAAAATATAGCTGGATATATTACTACAAACATTATTATAGCAGACACTTATTTGAAATAGATGTCCCATTTTTATTTATCAAACAGTGTGTATTACATCTATTGACCTGCACATTCGAGAAATCTTAGTAAAGAAAAGGTGTCCTCCCACAGGGATTGAACCTGTGCTTCCCTTTGTTGGGAAAACCACTTTAATCCAGTGTGCTTTACCATTCGACCACAAAGGACTTCATAGTAAGCCAGACTATTTAAGAAAAGGACACACCTTTCATCCAGAATATTTTCCTTGAGAGCCCACATCTACTCAGTTTTGTATCCAAATCATAAACAAAGCAATTTCTAAAGAATTAATGGATTTTCAATCCAACATTTTTACTACTTCAAATGTTATTATAGTGGACACTTCTTATTTGAAATAGACGCCCCATTTTTTATTTATTAAACAGTGTGTATTACAGTTATCAACCTGCACATTTGAGAAATCTTAGGTAAGAAAAGGTGTCCTTCAGCTGGGATTGAACCTGTATTCCCCTTTGTAGGAGAAACCACCTTTTTATCCAGAGTGTTTTGCTGCTTGACCACAAAGGTCTTCACAGTAAACAAGACTATTTAAGAAAAGCACATCCACTTCACTCAGGTTATTTTTCTCAAGAACCCTTATCTGCTCAGGCTCATATCCGAAACGTAAACAAAGCAACTTCTAAAGAATTAATGGATTTTATTTTTAATTCAACATCTTTATTACTTCAAACAATAATAAATAAAAATGGGGCATCTATTTCAAATAAGAAGTGTCCACAATTATAACATTTAAAGTAATACAAATGTCGGATTAAAATTTAAATCTATTAATTCTTTAGAAATAGCACGATATGTTTTGTGCATTAAAAAACAGACACTGGTTTTATAATGAGAAATATTTTTATTTTTTTTTACAGATATCCACTTTTATTATCAGATGTTCACACCATAGAATTATTAATATATATCAGAGTGTAGCTTAAGTATTGCTGGTAGCTATACTTGATGTAATTATTCTGATCATTACTTTAAAAAGTCACTAAAGGACAATATATTTAGGTTATCTGTAATTAAAGCAGTTCTGTCACCAGTCATTTCTGGTGAGGAGGGTAGCTAGATATACAACAGGATTAAAATTAAGATGTATCAGGTTGGTGCAAAAATAATGTCGTTTTCTCACATATGTTACTATGTGAGAACACAACATTATTTTTGCACCAACCTAATATCAAAGGGCTTCAAGGTGCTGATGCCACAGCAGAGGGCTTCTGAGACTGTAATCAATGGTTAGGGCAGAGGGTTCCCACAATAGAATCAACAACCACATGTCTGTGACCAAGGTGAACCTTCAATCAGAATGCAAGGAAACAGATGATAGTGATCCAAAAAGAGAACTTTGCAAACTATTTTGTAAAGTGAAAAGAAATGCTAGGATAAGTGGGTAAGTTGTCAAAAAACTACTTTAAGAAGGATAAGTGCACTATTGCCCTGGGTAGGCCTTTTTGTTTTGTTTATCACCTAGCTGGATCCTTTCCAAACAGACGTATTATGTAGGTGATGGTCATGATCAAAATCTGTTACAGAAAAAGCAAAGCTCACTTAAAATAAAAGTGTAGATATGTGATGCACCAAAATCACTGAGGCACTCAATATTTATTTTGTCCAACTATCAAATAGATAAGTTTTAATAGCAATGTGCTTTTGATATCTCTAGATCACTCAAAATGACAACTGACACATGGAAAATGTAGGCTAATAGAAAGATAAGCATCTTTCTTTTTTCAGTAAGTGAAAAAAGCTGGAATAAAAAAGCAAAAACTATATCAAAAGCCTTAAAGATACCAACAAAGAATTTTGAAATTTGAAGTTGGGCAAAGAGGTTGATGTTTGACCTTCTCTTTTGGGTGGAGTTCCGAAAAACTGAATTGGATAAAGGAAGAAGAAATCCAGTAACAAAAGGGTTGCAATATCTAAAAACATGCATATTCACTGATTTAAAACAGATAAGGAACATGTTTGAAGAATATAGCAATTGGAGGATGAGATAGATGGTAAACAAGACTTTTCAGCAATTGGAAACAGGAGTTTTCATGAAGTGGAGAGAGAGGTTTAAAACAAGACTTTTTAGGAAGTGGAGAGGGAGATAGATTTTAAACATGACTTTTCAGGAAGAGGAGAATGAGATAAATTTTAAAAAAGACTTTTTAGCAATTGGAAAGGGATATAAATTTTAAACAGGATTTTTCAGTAAGAGAAGCAATTGAGAAGACAGATTTTAAACAGGACTTTTCAGGAAGTGGAGAGTGTGATAGATTTTAAAGAAGACTTTTTTAGCAGTTGGAAAGGCATATAGATTTTAGACAAGACTTTTCAGAAAGGGGAGAGTAAAATTGATCTAAAACAGGACCTTTCAGGAAGTGGAGAGTGAAATAGATTTTAAACAAGCAGTTGTATCACAGTGACAGAATCAATAAAGGTTTTTCTTTAAGTTTGTTTTAAAAGTGTTGCTTTTGTTCCTTTCTGCCATCTTGACAATTTCCTAATGGATGAAGTGGAGGCTTAAATCAACAGAGATATGATTCTACAGATTGATGCTAACAGTATCATAATCTGAACATGTGACCAAGAAAAATGATAACTTAAAGGAAAATGGTAACTTAAATGACACATAAGGAAACGGTTGAAATTCTGGAAAACATAATGAAGAAAAACAGCTTAGAGAATTTAATACTCACAGGACATATTGAAGGCTGAAGAGTCAGAGTGAAACAGCAAGTAATCTAACTAATGAATTTGGGTGAATGGATGACAGAACAGGGACAAAAAGGCATGGTAAAGACTCAGACTTTGCTTAGAGCTACAAGGGACAGGAAGATGTGGAGAGTTATTAAATTCTTAGTCTGTAATGAAAACCCAACAGAAGTAATTGCAGACAAAGGCACTGTGATCCTGTCAACTACATATAGGCCATCATGTTCTCTGACCTACCCCAGGTTTGGTCTGGTTGTTTTATGGCATATCAACCTCAATGGGTTATTTAATGCTGACAAGATTTTTATTGCTGGTAATATTTTTTTTTCTTAAAATGTATTGCTGGTAATAATTTTTCTTCAAAAATTTATTATTGGTAATAATTTTTCACAAAGTATTTCTGGTATTAAAACCTATTTTACACTTTCATAGTGTTTTGACCTCAGTTTGAGGGTTAACTAATTACCCATAGCTGGGACCCTAACAAGTGTTACCACCCCAGGTCAGGGTAGACCTGGGAACACGAGCAATTATGAGGTCATTCCACACTCTTCAAAACCTCCTGATTAGAGGCCTTGCTGTTGAATGTAGTTTATCATCTTACCCAGGACGCAGATGTAGTTTATCATCATACCCAGGATGGCCGACCTCAGATTACCAATTGTCATAAATTGAGGTAAGGTAATAAAGTGTAACCTGGATATAAGAGAGTTGCTGGGACCAGAGAAGAAGTCTCTTATATCCGGGTTTCTCTTATATCCGGGTTTGGTCTATTTTGTTTAGGTAAGTATGGCTCTAATTTGGGACCAGAGGAAATCTCTTATATCCAGATTTCTCTTATATCCGGGTTACACTGTATTATACTTATTTTTTTGATCATAGTACAACTGTGGAAAAGTGGTTAAGAAAAGTGAACAGACATTATCTGAATTTCTGATGTAAAATGATTCAATTAATTATTTAGATCAACATCCTCACCATTAGTTGGACTAATATCCCCATCTTTATTGTTACTATCACAATATTTCAGCTGTTGTGCCCTCCAGCTTTATTCAGGTATCTGTTCATCTGGTAACCTTCAGTGAACTCTTTATTCAATTGTGGGAAAATTCTGAGGCTAGATATTTGAGTCTTAAACATAATGTTCTTGTATCTTCTGCTGCTGCTGCAGCAGCTTTGCTGCCAAATTTGATTCCCTCTGCCATTTTTTTAATTTTTTTATTGCCTTTTCTAGAGGATTAAAGTATTGGTTAGTGAATTTGGTGGCAGAGTAACTGTGAGTTCAATCTCTGGGCTAGGTAGTGTAGATTGTTTCAGTGAAAACAGGGTGAGCAATAACCAAGCAATACTAAAGGGACAATTAGCCAAAACAAAATATCCCTAGATATCGGCAGTGTAATGAGAACAACCTACCTCTTTAGAATGAATGAAGGGTTCAGTTGATTATTACTTGAAGGTTACCTGGCTCAACAAAGAAGCCCTGAAGAAGCCCAAATGGTATAAGGCTGAAATGTGGCAATAGTAACAAAGAGGAAGACATCATACCAAAAATAAATAATGATGACACTGCATCCCTAAAATTAAGATGTCTTCACTATTGTTCTGATCACCACACTACAGGTTATCATCTATTCAATGAAGTATTCAAACTAACATCATCACCATTGTTGTTTTGGTGCATTCTCCTGCTTTCCCCAGGTTTATGTCATAACTTGTAATCTTCAATTTTTTTTTTTAATGTTCCAATCTGCATTAGTTAAATGACATGGACTTATCATTTACAAAGAAATTATACTGAATCAGTTGCAAAGTTTGCTGCTAGGAAAGTTGGTTTACAATGTTGTGCTAGACAATTTTTCTTGCCAGAATCTGAATGTTGCTGCCACATCTAAGGTGTTATTTCAACTATGTATTTATAGATTCTAGATCAAATACAAAGAAAAATTTGCAATGTTATTGGTCCTGATCTGGCACCTCAGCTTCAGTCACTTTCCCACTGCTGTAACACAGCTTCCCTGTACCTTTTCTATATTTTCATCATAACTGTTTTGATGAGTTTTCCTCTATGGTACTTAGACTTCATGATTTTAATCACAGTACTAGATTGGCAGCTAGGTCTCATCATTTTACAGTTGAAATAGCTAGAAGTTAATCTTAAGTTCTATGCTAACAGTTTCTTCTACCTCATTTCTCACTTGTGTCACTTCCAGCTTCTTGATTTCCAGTTAACTTTGATCTTCAAAAACTTAAATGCAATGTCAAACATCATCTTCTGTCTTTTAATTTTTGTTCTTTTATTGTTGTCTCTCTTTAATGTTTTCTTTTTTTTTTTCATATTCTCTCACTCAGTAACTTCTTGCATCTTAGTGGTTTTATTGCCTTGCTTTGGTTGAAATGATTATTAAAAAAAAGCCCCTAGGAAAAGAATGTTGATAAAAATAACAAAGATGAGGATACTTTCACAAATAATTAAGGAAGATCTTAAAACTGATTATTTATTATCCCTTGATTTAATTTAATCATTAATTTATTTACTGTATTCTGAGAATTCTAGTCAAGGGTTAAAAACTTGAGAATTTCTTTTTGTGACCTCGAGCTAATAATAGTTAATTATTCAGATGTTAACATTTAACATCTGAATAATTAACTATTTAGAACAAATAATAGTAAATATGAAATCATACAGAAAAGAATCAAACAATCATTGACCAAACAGCTTTACTATAGTTTGAAGTTTATAAAATTTTTCTTTCAAAACACATTGGTGCCCGTACGACCCTCTGGTGGGTTGCTTTCCCATTTCTTTTCTATGAAGATTTTTTTTTTGTTTGTTTTTTTTTTTTTTCTTTTCTTTTTTTTTCTTTGTCTTTTTTCAACTTTCTTTTTTTCTCTTTGCCATTGACAGAGTTTCCAAAGAAATTGGAAGACCTCCTTGATAAAGTGTATCTTGAATTTTCCAGCGTGCACTGGATTCATTACCACAACCAGCCAATTGCATTAATGCAACTGCTGATTAATGAAAAAGTGGACGAATTTATGGCCCCAATTCAGGATCAACCACAATTCCACTTGTTACTGGAATATCTTGAAAATAACCTGCCATTTATTTCAGATGAACTCATACCTCGTAAGTGTTCTTTTTCTTTTCTTTTTTTCTTACTTAATATGGTCGGTTGTTTTCCAATTTCTTTTCTATGAGGATTATTGGGAATGGGACGCTATGATTGATTGCTTATGAGATCATGAGACACCAGAAACACTTTTTTTTTTTTTTCAAAACAAATTTAAATATTTTTAATTTTTTTTTGTATATTATTTTGTTTTCCTTTTGGAATTTCTATTGTTGTTTTTTGGGGTCATTTTTATTTTTACCTACACAGAGCTGTATCATACATACAGGTAAACTAAAAGAACGAGTAAACAGAAAATTTAATTGGTAAAACATCCTGAAATTAAAAAAAAAAGGTATATTTTTTTAAATAATTCCAACAACCAGTAAAATAAACACAAGAATTTTAATCTAATATAGAAATCACATTCTTAATAAATAAAGAAAAACATCATATTCCTAACATGTCCGATTTCTTGAAAAGATATAAAAGATAATATATAAAAGTACAAATTGCTACATGACTAGGAAAATTTGAATTTATTCTTATTTTATATGTCTCTTATTGAAACACTCAAAGCAAAGGCAAGGATTACCTTCACATTCAGCACAAAATGGATTTAATTTTTTGTCTTTTTTATCGATGCTGATAAAAAAGACAAAAAATTACATTCATTTTGCACTCATTATTTACATAATTTTGCTATAACGGAATTTAGTGTTGGGACAATAAGGGAAATGAGGCTTGCAAGCCACCAGGTTAATACAGTTCTTCAGGAAAATAAACATTTCAAGTTGAAAAAATGTTATCACACTTTCTAGTACAGATGGGAGTTTCCTTCTTAACCTTTTGTTTTTGGTAGTGTGGAAAGTCAACATCTTGATTATATCATTATTTTCCATTCTAGTTACATGTGTTATTTATTTTTGTTGTTGTTGTTGCTAGTAGAAAAAAAAGTGATTTTTTGTTTTTGCTATTTTGTAAAGCTCCTTTGTGATTTGGTAGCACCAGTCTGTAGGGTTCTGATGAAATATTATTTTCTTTAAGACCTGAATGACTCACTCACTCGTTGTATACAGCTGGTAGTTTAGACATTTCTAAATGAGCCGGATGCCCTACATGATATCCATATAAGTGCCAAGATCTGATGAGGCCTTTTAACAACATGGCTCATATTCTGAGGTTAATATTTTGGTTTTGTAGCCCCTCGTGGTGTTGGGCGAAACTATCCCTAGTGTAAACTATCCTGTGTTCAGTTTCCTTATCTCCTATAATAAATTTGTTACAAGTGATCCATATTTAAAGTATTTTGAATCTATTAATATGATGTAATATGATGTGCATGGTATGATGGGTCTTAGCTTTTAACTGGTGATTTATCTCCAGCTGTGCTGGTCAAACTCTCCGCATCCAGACAGAGAGGATGCCCAGACGAGGCTATGCTGAAGAGCAGAGTCTCATCTCAGGAAACAGCTACCTGATCCCATTTTATACAGGGCCTACAGGGAATTTTTGGCCAAGTATATGGGCTCGGATACCCACATTAAATTTGGCCTTGTGCCACATCTGATCACATGGGGCAGTTGAAAATTCATTATGGAATTTACTTTACTCACTTCCAGCAGTTGACTACTTCTATGCATCACTAGCGAATCTTATATGTGTTGTTCTTGTCCTAAGTATTATCGTTCATTACCAACGTTTGTGTGATTATTCAATTCCAGTGACAATCCCTAGGTTGCAACAATATGAGACAAGTTTTGAGTAGCACTTTATTGTTTTAACTCAATTGTATTTTGTTTGTAGAACACATAACTGTCTTCAAACAAGAAATGGAAATAAAATAAACATACCAGGTTCAATCTCAATGTCTTCCTTAATGTCAAACATTAATACCAAAGGTAAACATCCCTAGAAAAAAAGAGAAAAAAAAGGTTTCATATGAAAGAAATTGAATTTAGGAATGTAATAACTGATATATTTATTTTAGCAATAAAGAAAAAAAAAAAAAAACATTTTATTAACACTTTTATTTACTGGAATTATAAAACCTGAAATTTGACTTTGTGTCTCCATTTTTCCAGTCATAAAATCACTTCCTTCCTTGTTGACTCGGTCACTAACACATATTCATCATTTTCTACTTCCTCACATGTCAAATGAGTAATAAAAATATATAATTTCTATGGCGTTTTTGTTCCATGCACCCTTTTCATCATAAGTCAGAATGTCATTCCCCACCCTTTCCAAGATTGTCCAACTCAAAAGGTACATTCCAAATTATATGCATATATTATTGAAAATCTTCATTCTTTTTCATATTAGTACATATTCATTTACATGGATTATTTTTTATTGAGAAGTCATACAAATTTAATAGCAATAGAAAATGTTGATGGATTTTTAAGCTTGAATACATGTACAGTAATTTGTTTTAATTCATAACTGATTATTAAATAAATAAACTGAAGTAGACTTCAAGAAACGATAAGTTCAATAGAATGCCAGTATAGAGAGATGGGTTGGTTAATTTTACTTGGGTTATTAAATGTTTAAATCAGTTTCCTTCTTTAATTATTATTACATTTGAATCTATACATTTTTGTTTAGTTCAGGAATAGGCAAACATTAGCTATTCATACTTAGAGTCTATAAGCATTTATGTGGTAGATGATCACATTGACCATTTATATTTAAGTCTATAAGTATTTACTTTTTTTTTTTTTAATCAATTCACCCCAAGCAAGGTGGTAATGCTACTAAGACACAAGGTGCTACTGGGAATGAAAAGACTTCAGAAGGAACCTGAAACCTAATCCTAAACAGGGAACAAGGGATAAATCTCTAAACCAGTTTAAAAAGCCAGGGAGGAGCATGAACCGGATGATAGGTGAACCTGATTGGTAAATATTGGTTGTTAATATTTAAGTCTAGAAGATCAGAGATAGGTAAATATTGGTTGGTTATATTTGATTATAAATATTTAGAGATAGGGAAATATCAACCATTTATATTTGAGTCTATACTTGGTGAAGGAATTGGTAAACATTGGACATGCATAGTTGAGTATTTCACATTATTTGCTCATCATAAAGAGTCTGAACCTAATTTTGAGCTGAAAAATGTGATTTTAATTAAAAGGGAAAAGTAATTTACGAAGACTATAGCGTATAGAAAGTGCTTTAATCTAATATTTCACATTAGTTGCTCATCATCATGTGTCTGACTCTAATTTCGAGCTGAAAAATGTGCTTTTAATTAAAAGAGAAAGTAATTTACAAAGTGTATAGAAAGTGCTTTAATCGTTAGATCATTCACAGTAAATTTGCACCCAGGTTCTTACAACATTTTACCTTTCTTGGCAGATTTTTATTATTGTAATGTGGGATAATAAGTGATCAAAATATAAACAAAAGAAAATAAATTAAATTGGCTAGACTATATATATATATATCTCCAAAGACAAAAAAAAATTAGTTTAAAATTTCAGTATTACTTCTGCTATATACATATATATGTAGTAACATCAACAGAAACATCACTTTAGTCCAATGAAGCCCTAAAGGATGAAACATATCACACAAAAATTTTTTCCACTTTGTTATTAATTTTCCTATTATTGTTCTGGTGTATAAAAATTTATATATCATTTTCTCCCATACTTTAATCTGTAGGCATTTACTTGGTAGGAGGCCCTCCTTTGTTTGTTGGGGCATTCTTCCACAAAGGTTGAAACCTGCATATTCTTTGCCCTGCTGGCATATAGTTAAAACAGTTTTGTCTTTATAGATTTGTCTTCAGTACAGCCTTTTCATTTCAATATTTTCAGTGCTTACCTCCTTGTCATAAGTTGCTTACTCTAATGGATCCTAACTCTTTTCCTCACCCTCTGCATTGATTGATTTGTTTTTTTATGGCTTATCAACCTTTTGCAGATTACTGAAAGCCAGAAAATATTTTGCAGATTTTAAGAATTTTTTGGAGATAATGATTTACTGATACAAGTCCTCCTAATTAACCCATAGCTGGGGGAGAAGTGGTGGATTCATACCTTTCCCAAGGGTATTTGTACATAAGTAAATATAGCAAACCTGATTGGAAGTGGAACTTGGTTCTCCAATTTCTGATTTTATTACACCGCTTGCATATCCAAGCTTACAGCACCTGTTATTCCTAAGCGGTCACCCATTTAGGTATTGACCAAGATTGGCATTACTTAACTTTAGTAACCATACAAGAACCAGTGTTTTGACATTATATAACCTCTACAGTTTGACTTTTTAATTCTTTACAACACGATTCTCAGCATGACTGAACTTTGACATATCTTTCTGCCAACTCCATCACTTAGTGTAACTTTTTGCTTTCAGCTCTTTACTATCTTTCTTCACACTCTGCCATTCATTTACACAAACTCATAAAATAGATTAATTGCTGTTTCCCTTTGCCTGACTTTCTATGTCCTGTGAGTGTTAAATTTCCCAAGCCTTCTTTCTTAATAATGTGTGGCAGAAATTTCAACTCTTCCTGCTTAAGTCTTTCTAGTTCATATTTTCTCCTTGTTGATCTGCCTATCGGATTATCAGCATTCATCTGTGGAATTACATATTTCAGCTAAGTTTATGTTAAAATGGTTTTTTTTTTTTTTTTATTCATTTAACTTAAGGTATTGGGGATGTTAAAATCTAGTGCACTATCCAAACCGAAATATACAAGCTTGTTTAAAGTTAAATGTGTATCCCAGAAGAATCTGTGATGACAACTCAGAGAGCAATTTCAAGAATATGCAATTCCAACAATTTACCAAAGTAATCTGAAGGTCCCCCAACCCTAAACATTTTTTTTTTTGAAATCCTGGAAAAAAAAAAAAAAAAATAAGTGGGTAGAATTTCCATTCCGGGTTTTTGTAGAGACACTGACAAGGCAGTTCCTCAAAAAAGAAAAGAAAAATATAATACAAAAAGAAATCCAACTTTTCAGACTGTCTCCAATTTTTGGTTCCCACCAATAGCACCAACACCACCCCCTAACCAAATGCATCCACTTACCTACTTCTCTTCCCCCCTTGTCTGGGTTAACAGAAAGCAACCCACCCACCTGTTCCCTTTACTAAAGTTCCCTCCTAAGGGCTAGGAACAGGCCTGAATGACTCCCAAGTGGGTCCTTGTAGTTGTGAGTAGATAAGGAACATTTCTTTTTTTTTTTTTTTTTGGTTTTGCCTTCCAGTCTTTTTCTCATTCCCCAGTTGCTGGATTTGGTAACTAAAGAAGCTCCTGGCCATGTGTTTTGAGGGAAGGAGACCACTGAAATGATGATGATTTGAACCTATTTAATTTTATATTTATTTTCTTTTTTTCATTTTTGTATGGGAGTGAGGAAGGTAAAAAAATCTAACTTCTACTTAGCCCCAGATATCCATTCCATTCCCTGCTTAATATCCCCACCACACCTAATGTTTCAATTTCTTGCTTTCCAATCCCAACTCTAGTAGCAATAAAAATAAATCATGTTCTTTTGCTTAAGCACAAGAGTTCAATGGAGCAACAAAGTATGCAGGTTGGGGGAGTAGAGAGTGAAAATTAGACTTCAAGTTGATAAAAAAAAAAAATCATAAAAGTTGTAAGGACTAGCAATAAGGAATCAGTTTCCTAGGAGATTTAAAAGAGAATCCCATGTTATGAACATCAAATAATAAAAAGCAACAAGATGAAAGAGAAACTAGTGGAAAATTCATAAAACAATTTCATCTAACAAATTACAATAACTTAGCATTAATCCAAGTGTTTTCATAATTAGTTCAAAATAAAAAAAACAAAAACGAAAGAAAAAAATTTGCTTCAACTAAGAAATTACAACTTAAAACAAATCTCTCCAAAGAAGGATTATTTAATTCTAGCTTAGACACAGACATCTAAAAAAAGAAAAAGAAAAAAAAGGAAAAAAAAGGAAAAAAAAAGGAAAAAAAAGATAAAAGAAAAAGAAAAAGAAAAAAGGAAAAGAAAAAAAGAAAAAAGAAAAAAGAAAAAAGAAAAAGAAAGAAGAAAGAAAAAAGGAAAAGAAAAAAGGAAAAGAAAAAAGAAAAAGAAAAAAGAAAAAGAAAAAAGAAAAAGAAAAAAGAAAAAGAAAAAAGAAAGAAAAAAGAAAAAGAAAAGAAAAAAGAAAAAGAAAAGAAAAAAGAAAAAGAAAAGGAAAAAAGAAAAAGAAAAGGAAAAAAGAAAAAGAAAAGAAAAAAGAAAAAGAAAAGAAAAAAGAAAAAGAAAAAGAAAAAAGAAAAAGAAAAGGAAAAAAGAAAAAGAAAAGAAAAAAGAAAAAGAGAAAAAGAAAAAAAATACAATTTTAAAATAATAAGAATACAATCTTAATTAATTTAAATGTCTTTGAAATTGAAGTTTGGTTTTATTTGAAAGGTAATAGCCTAAAGCTAATCAATATGAAAAGAAAAAATAGGTTTCCATTCCATATAAATAAACTTCTTAGATATCCTTAAAACATTGGCACATTTCCATATCACACATTGAACCACCATTTTCTACAAAAAAATGTAAACCACAAATTTTTAAAAAATCTTAAATATTTGTCCGAGAGATGCGTTTCAAATTAGTAAATTCAAATATTAATTACTTGGATTTTGTAAAAGTAATGCTTACATTTGCTTAAAAGATAATGAAAATAATGTTTATTTACACATATTAACCTGTGAGCAGTCATCACTGTCAAAGGTCAGTAACAGTAGTTTTCTACTGGCAGTGCTGACAAATTCTTTTTAAAATTAAATAAATATGAAATCACTAGCAATGTAATAATCAAGAAATTGGTATTTATGATTAAAAATAAATTATCTTTAAAATTATTAAATAGCTTAAGAATATAAGGTTATATTCTATACACTTTTATGAAAATTAGTAGAAAAAATGATTTTATTTTTTATATTATATGAGAAGTCAATTAAAAAATGGTTAAACTTTCAAATTTAATTTATTGTTTTTAGTTTTCTATTCTGTTCTGACCTGTTTAATGTCCCAAAATTTTTAACTGTTCCCAATGAGGAGGGTTTTTTTTTTTTAAGTTTGTTGTGGGAGTATGCTAGTTGAGTGTTTAGGTGGAAACACATGTCTCCTGGTATATTTATCCCACAACAAAAATGGTGAACTCAATTTTCATTGGTCCAAAGAAAATTTCACATCAGCTCACAAATTCTTTTCCGTCTTTTTCCTCGGTTTGCTTGATTTTGAAGAGCATGAGTAAAGGGAGTTATTATTTTTTCACACTCACTATATCCTTTTCATTCACATTTTTTTCTTAAAACTTTCTTTTTGCTCACATTTTACAGATTCAAAATACTCCTAAAAGCAGTGCCCTGCATTAAGCAGATCATTCGCTATGGCAGGAGTAACATTTTAAAATACGTTTAAAAATTTAATAATATTTTTGTCTTCAGATTCTGTCATGTTTTATGATTCCTAATGTATTAATTTGAAATTTATGCTCCCTAGAAAATTACAAGGAGTATTATTAAGAGAAAAGCAAATGATAATCTGGAGAATACATCTGGTGCAGAAGAACTTCCCATGGCCTCTTACCCCATTGCATTTTCCCTATGGTTTTGAGCATTGACAGGCAGAAAACTCACTAGTCAAGTTCCTTGCTCAGAAAATGGTGTGTTAATCAGACAAACCAATTTATCACTGAAGCATTTTTTTAGTATCATTTAGTCAGTATTCCGGGCATTTAAAATCATTTTTCTCCTTGAAGTTTTCAAGAGAGTTTCACAGACAAGAAGTATGAGAAAAGAAACTATTAAAATAGAACTTACAGTTATATCTAGTTATTTCAACAGTAAAACAGAGAGACCTAATTGCCAATCTAGTAATACACCTAAATTCATGAGGTCAAGAAACCAAGAAGGAAAGCTCATTAGAATAATTGCCATGAAAATATTTATAGAAAAGCCAGAGGGGAAACAAGGTTACAGTGGCGGGAAAATGACTGAAGCCCAGATGCCATGTCAATAATATTACAGACTGTTTTGGGGATTTGGGAAAAATCTTGAAAGATATATAGCAGAAGCAGCAAACTGGATGTGGCAGCAATATTCAAGGCACAAAAAGATGGAATATTTTTAAATGTGCATGATGGATTATGGTGAGAAAAATTGTCTTGTACTACAAAATGAACCAACTTTCTTAGGTGACCTAGCAATGGATTCAATATAAGCTTTCCACTTCATGTCAGCAGAAAAAGCAAGTTAAAGGTTAGCATCAGCCATATTAATGGAAAGCAAAAATGGTTCTCTAAGATGACTAAAATTTCTTGTCTAAGGGCCACCAAGGTTGTCAATTTTATGTGATACACAACACCCTTTAGGGTCACCCATATGTAAAACCCTAAAAACTATAAAAGACAAGTTTTTCCTTTCCTGAAGTGTTTATACATTTTTTGAACTCCCTCTTTATCAATCTCTCTCTCTCTCTCTCTTTTATATATATATATATATATATATGGATGCATGGCCAAGTAGTTAGAATGTTTGCATTCTGACCATGAAGCCTGGCTTCAAATCTCACCATGGTCAATTGGCTAAACAGGTGACTTAATGCTATTAGCCTGGGAAGATGATCCATTGAAAAGTGCCTGAAAAACAGGTTGACTGAAGCCTTGAGAGTGAAATTGGGTAGACAGAACTGTTAGGAAGCTATCAGTGGCTGTGCTAGCACAAAGTTATAAGTCATCGTGAACAAGACTTTGAGTGTACTTACCTTGTTCAACTGTTGATCATGCCAGATTATAAACACTGACTCTCCCAAAAAAACCATAACTAACATCTGCTCAACATAGTTACAGTATAAATTACAGGTTGGCTCTGTAAGTGTTGTTTTTTAAAGTTTTTAAAAGCATGTGATCTTTTTAGAATGTATTTAATTTAAAAATGTATGTAATTTATAATAAGCATGTAATTTTAAAACTTTAAAAAATGGAACTGAAAAAAAAAAAACAATTTTAAATATGCATGTGATAGAAATAATTGCATTTTCTGTCTCATTGATATTTACAAATGAAAAAGAAATATGCATATAATTATGACAACAGTGGATACAGATATACTTTAAACAAATCCACACTTCTTAAAGTCATAACTATACTTAGTTTTATAGTTTTTTTATAGCTAACTAGAAATACCTGTGAAAATATCATGGTTTGGTTTGGTTTACGGCATATCAACCTCAATGGGTTATTTAATGCCGACAATTTTTATTGTTGGTAATATTTTTTTTTTTCCCCAAAAATGTATTGCTGGTAATAATTTTTTCCTCAAAAATTTATTGCTGGTAATAATTTTTTTTACAAAGTATTTCTGGTATTAAAACCTATTTTTACACTTCCATGGTGTTTTGACCCCAGTTTGTGGGTTAACTATTTAACATAGGTGAGACCCTAAATTGCATGGTTATGCTATTTGAATTTCTGCATAATTCTTCAGTTAGGGTTGAATAAGCTCATGGCGACATCTATGACAATAAAATATCTGTAGAAATTTCCCTATTACATCGTTAAATATTTGAGCTTAACAACTTTAACAAAATATTGCAATAACAATCATAACTATGAACACTGGTTGTTATTTAAAGAAGTAAGGGGATACAAATGTAATGATTTGAAATTGATAACTGAAACAGATATTAAGCACTTCTATCTTAACTTTCATTTTCTCACTGAAACCAAGTAAGCATCTCTGACATGTCTTTTCTGTCTTTCGATGCTATCAAAACGGAATAGTCCATTATTTATGAGGTACTGGCACAGCATTACAGTCATGCTTACTAAGTGGGGGGGGACAATCATAAGATTATAGTTTAGTTATGACATCACATAATTTTATTTACAGAACATTAAAAATAGAACAGAAAAGAAGTTATAGCTTTTACTCACAATAAGATGCTGTCGAGCTTGATAGACACTCTCAATGGGACCAGTAATGTAGACTGTCCCTTTCCGAAGTGGGTTGACATTGTTTGGTTCCGGGAAATAGACACTGGCTCCTGTCCTCTGCATTATTTGTTTGATATTCATATCACCTCGGCCAATCATAAATAAATGGTGTTGGGGAGCAATTTCTAATTGCATACTTACAGGTAGGCTCACCTAAATACACAGAACAGAAAAAAAAAAAAACAGGTTTTCAAAGACAAAAATATATGAAAAATAACAGTAGATAAAATATAAGGAGAGAACAAACAGGTGTCACAAGTTGTATATGGGGTACTCAGTAAGGATCAAAGTCACTACTCAGAAATAATAGTGAAATGACTGCTCTATAATAATGGTCAACCAGACTAACCTTGCTAAGTAATACCCCAAACCAATATTCATTGATGGATTTTATGACATATTCCTTAGTCGCCCCCACCTCATGTACATTGAGGTGAACCACCTTCATTCCTTTTGTATTCCTTTAGTAAGAAGCATATTTCACTCAGCTTCTTCCCAAGAACTGTTGCATTGCGGAACAGAATCCTAGGTGGATGCTTTTCTGATTACTACAAACCTCATTAAATCTAGGGTTAACCATTATCTTTCCCACATATCAGCATTAACTGCACCTTTTACACTTACCGCTCATACAACAACCAGCATCAGTAAGCCTCTACCTTGAGTGGTCATGAGCCTTGTATAGGGTGAAAAAAAAAAAAAAAAAAACAAACAAAAAAAAAAAACTGGCTTGTAAATTCTGTCATATCATTATCATCAATTAATTCCTGAGCTTTCACTATTTTTGATAAACAGTTGCACTTTCAATGAGACTTCATTCTTTAAACATCTATTGAATTACAATTACATGCAGGTATAAGGGTTCATTACTGTCAAACTCTCTGCCTTGAGCAGGATGGGGCTTTGCCGAAGGGCAAAGTTTCATCTGCGGAGGTAGACAGGCCCTGGACTTGTTTATGTGGGTTCAAAGGAAATATTTTTTGGCTGAGTCTACAGGCTCGGAAAAACCATGATAAACTCGGCCTTGTGCCAAATACGACCCACGTGTGTGTGTGGGGGGGGGGGCGTTAAATATAAGGGTGTATTTAGGCAGCCAAAATTAACCGTTACCATGCTATTTTCTTTCTAGAATTGTTCCCCCGGCCACTGCATCTTTTTTTGAGGGTGCAAAAACATGAACACCTACTGTTTTAAAATTGTTATAACTTTCTTTGTATTGTGTGTATAGATTTTCATTTTTTGTTCACTAATAAAAGAATGAATGAGTAATATTTTGATGTTTTGCATGCATGTTTTGACTTTGAAAACAAAAAAAATTGAAACGCAAAATAAGAAACAAATACATTAAAAAATATATAGATAATTCAATGTACTTTAAAATTTATTATTCCATGTGGAGTTCTGGGGTGCAATAAGAAGCAAAATTGCTAAGAAGGCTTTCATTTTGTCAAAAAAGGGACATATTTCATGTTTACATACAAGAAGAGACTAGCATTTGTTTGCTATTTCTTTCACCTGACTCATTTATTTATTTTGTTGATGAATCTTGAGTAAAGCCTTTAAAATCATCATCGGAGTCCTAATCAAAGGAAAACTCCTGTGTAAAGGCCTTGTTGGATATTGATGCAGCCATTTTTTGTTTACAGAAATCGCAAAAAAATTAACGTGGATTTAATCGACTGCATATAGGGTCTAGAAGAATTCAAAATGGCATTTGAAAAATGGATGTTTAACCTTGTTCCGAAGCAGTAGTAGGCGATTTCCAGCTTAAAATACTGGAAATAACAGTTAACAAGTGTTTATTTATAGCAAGCATCTCAGGCGACAGAGTGCGCTGAAAGTAACAAAGGGAGAGAATTCTCCCACAACAATTTTCACTTGCAGTGTGATAAAGGTAAAACATCTATTGAATTACAAGTTCATTCCAGACCTCCAAATAGAATTCCTATATATGATCAATTGTTAATGATACTAGAAAAATGGTTGGCTCATTCTATCACTCCAGGAAGTACCCAACTCCATCTACCATGCTTTACCTTTAACAAGAATCAGATTAGACCAAAAATGTATTATTGCTACCACATATTATCTGGATCTGCCTAATCCTCACTTTTTAAATAAAAATAATTTCACCCCAAGCAAAGCAATAAAGCCACTTATATACAAGAGGTGGCTGAGTGTTAAAGAATGAGAAAAAGGAAACATTATTAAGGAGTGAGTGTATTTTGATGACATATCAACTCTTGGAAGTTATTTAATACCAAAACAGTTTTTATATTTCTTTTAAATCATAGCTCCTAGTTACAATCCAATTTCTTTTGTTCAATTTTTATTTATTTTATATTAGTTTGTAGAGACTTGATTATTTCAAGAAACCTATAATATTAGAAAGGTTTATGCCCTGGAACAATGTTGTAAGGTTTGGACCATTAAGGTGAGTGAACAATAAAAGAACAGTAATTAAGAAGACAGAAGATAATGAGGGTAAGAGTTGAGGGAACTAAGGAATGTAGCTTGTTTTAACATTTTCCATGAAAATAGAGGTAAAATAGTGAGAAGGTTGCAACATTTCATCTGTGGGAAAGGAGTTGTAGGGTGGCAAACAATTCATCACCCAAAAGGTTGTATACAAAATTTTGGGCTCTATCAAGCCTGGAAAGTGAAAAAAGGGCAGCACCAACCCAGTTATGATAACAGCATGCTATTTTCAGCCTGATTTGGCTCTTGTAAAGGTAGAGCATATAGGAGGAGCCAGGTACTTACTGGAGAGGTAGAGGGAACCAACCATTTCTCCAGCATCTTTAGTGATGGATTGTATATGTATTGTTTCACTTGAGGTCTGAGGTGAGATTGAGTCCCAATAGATATTCAAAGCAAAAAGCCTCCTTAAGAGAACACCTATTCATTACAATAGGCAAAAATTCAAGGCCTGCTTGATCACATCTAAAGACTATTTCAGCTCCAGTATATTAGTATGATTAAACCATATAATAATTATCAATGTGTATTTATATATTTCCTGTCCCTTCTGTAGTGGGAAGGGAGGTAAATCAAGTTAATAAGTTTATGAGTGATAATTTCCCTTATTTTTTTGTTTTTGTTTGGGTTTTATGGCATATCAACCACTGTGGGTTATTTAATGCCAAATCCAGTTTATATGAATTTTAAATGCCTATTTTGTATAGAATAAAAAACGTATAGCTGGCAACATTATTGTTTCAAAAAAAAAAAAAAAATACGTATAGCTGGCAACATTGTTTCAAAAACGTATAGCTGGCAACATTATTGTTTCAAAAACGTAGAGCTGGCAACATTATTGTTTCAAAAACGTAGAGCTGGCAACATTATTTTTCTGAAAACATTATCTGAGACCTTGCTGTTGGATGCAGTTTATTGCCATACCCAGGACGCGGATGTAGTTTACCGTCATACCCAGGACGCGGATGTAGTTTACCGTCATACCCAGGACGCGGATGTAGTTTACCGTCATACCCAGGACGTATAATTTCCCTTAGTTATTTTAATAATCTATACAAATAAAATTGCATTTAGACAAAATTAGTTCCTGAGCAAAATTAACCATTTAATCAGTTCCTTTACTCTTACATTTCTTAGATTACAGTTTTATTTGTTCAAAATGTTCATGCAAGACGCTCAGATCGCTTTGTCTATTAAGTGACAATCTTACTTCAACTTGAAATAGGCTTTGTTCTTGCCATCTTTGTTGTTTTATTGCTAATCTTTCTCTTCCAAGAAACATTTCCATTTCACTGTTATTTTACATAAAGTTTTTTTTTTTTAACATGAAAAATGAATAGAAAGAGATTTATATAATATCAGGAGTACTCAATGACCCATAGATACCATTGAACATCTAAAAAATATAAAAGGAACAGATTAATTAAACGGTTAATTTACAGTATAAGCACTAAAAGCCCCCAGTATTGAGAATGTACCATTTTGGTTTGAAACTGCCTGGTTATTTTGAAAATAACATTAAAACATTGCACATGATTATCATTTAGAAGTTATGGACAATGCAAGTTCGACTTCTTTATCCGTCGTATACACAGAATGTCCGCCATTACTGGCTTTGTTTACATACATTTGCCTCAAGTAAGTCATGCAGCATGGAAGTTTCATTTGTTTTGATTACTGTACAATGCACAAAATTTGAAATGAATGCACAAGATAATTTGTGAAAAAAAGTAAAATCCGACAATTAAAATAACAAAAATTACTTTCCTGAAAAGTAAAAAAAGGATGTTTTCCTTTTTTCAATGAGGGTTTTCTTTTTTTTTGTTTTTCATGTGTTGTGAAAGTTTCTTGAATTTAAAGCTTTACATTTTAGTGTGAGATTCTGTTTTATTAGCTATAAGCAAATTTATTAAAAACAGTAAAGAAAAAATACTATTCATTTAAAATTTCATTTTTAAAAATAAGTACATTTCAAAATAACATCTGTGAAAATCACACAGTAATCAAGACCAGTAAAAAAAAGAAAAGAAAAAAAAAAGGTCTTTAACTAAGTAAGCTTCCACACATTACTACGAGAGGAAAACATGTAAGCAACGTCTGTAATGGTGTCCGGACAACATGAAAGATATCAAACTTACATTGACAATAAATTGAAAATGGTAATAGAGTGCAATGTTTCAATGTCATTTCCGAAATAACTAGGCAATTTCACACCTGAATAGTACATTCTCAATATTGGGGACTTTACTACAAATTAGCCAATTAAACAGTTCATTGACCTCTGTTTTAACAGTGAATTCTTTATCTCTGTTCTGTTGAGTTTCAAAACTTGTTTCATTGCATCTCATTACAAAAACTTTCTAACAATTGACATCATTTTTGACAGCAGGTATACAAGAGTTATTTATGTCTTGTCATTAACAATAACTCTTCAACTATAACTTTTGTTTTAAATGTTATTATGCTAGATACAAGTATTGAGATAGGGTTGGCAATTTTTGAAGCATTATTTTAAACTGGGCCTCAAAGTCAGTGAAGAATTCAAAAAATGGAAGGAAATGGAACAATATCTGACCATACTAACCAAAAGTAGTTTAAGTATTTTAAGGGCGGTGGTTTTTCTGAAGCCCACAAGTAGACAATCATCAATTGTCAAATTAGGATTCTTTAAAACAGAGAAGCCAGTTAACAATATGAAAAAACCTTCTGATGTAGATCAAACTCACAAGATTAACAAATACATCAGCTTGTTAACCATTGCATTGTTTTCTAAGCTAAATGCTAAAACCCAATTAGAATCAAACATGAAACATTAGCCAACTGGTGCAACACAATTTTCCTAATCACAATCACTCTCCTCAATTTGACCTTGTGCCACACTTAATTTTGCAAAATTAAAAAAAAAAAGCCAGTCTCAAGGCTTAGATAAATTGTAAACTATGTTCAAATCAAAGTAAAATGTTAGGATTTCAAAGGTAAACAAACACTCCCCAGTTGAAAGATTGGTGCAACATGATCTTACACCTATTTCTTTGTATATTTAGTAAAAAGCACAAACTACAATATAATTATAAATTTCCCTCTAATGAATGATTGAATCCAAGTAAAATGTCATGATTTTAAAGGTAAACAAACTCTCCCCAGTTGAAAGATTGGTGCAACATGATCTTACACCTATTTCTTTGTATATTTAGTAAAAAGCACAAACTACAATATAATTGTAAATTTCCCTCTAATCAATGATTGAATCCAAGTAAAATGTCATGATTTTAAAGGTAAACAAACTCTCCCCAGTTGAAAGATTGGTGCAACATGATCATCTTATTCTCACTTCTCCCTAAGTTTAGTATATAACAAATCTAGCCTTTGGATGTCCGAATTACTCAATACCTGATTGATCCCTGTTAAGGTTAAGAATCGGTATAACATCTATTTGTTGAATAGTGAGATAATTATGGGAGAGTGGTTGGTTTGCTCATTCTCTTCTATGTCAACTATCATGGGATGGTTGTGACAAAACATTCTTTTCAAGATAGCTGATGAGATAGAGCATAGAAAAAAAGTGGATTTTACCCCTCAAAAAAAAAAAAAAAAATATATATATATATATATATATCTATTTTTTAAGTACCCATCCATTCAAGCACTCATCCATACTTGAGAGGCACTCAAAAAGGGGAAATGGTTTCAAAACTTCTTGAAGATAAGCCACCATCATGTCTTATTCTAGTCTTTTTTTTTTTTTTTTTTTTTAAGACTGTCTTCTCACTTGCAAATGAGGGCCCACTCAAAGAAAAGGGGATAACATTTTATAGTGTTCATAAAACTAAACCTCATCAGATGCCATGATCTATAGTTCTTCTTTGTTCTTGTTGACCTTAACAAGTGTGGCATCTCAAACAGGACATGTTGCTCACAATCATTGTACACTATTCCGTCTCGCTGATTAACAGTTTTCAATAACATACACAGTGATAATAATTACTACATACAATTATAGAAATTAGGATCTGGAATAAAAGCAATGGTATGGTACCATAAACTCATCTTAAAAATTCAGAATGTGCAATTACTAAATACAAAACACTTGAAATATGTCAGTCCATGAATCAGTCATATCAAATTTAGTATAGGGAATTGAACATAGAAAAGGCTGCACTAGCAGTAGTTTTGTTCAGCACTGAAAATTGCGACAAAATTTTTGTATGGGGCACCTAGTGAGGATCAAACTCAATACTCAGTAGTAATGGTCAACCAAATTAACCTTGCTAATCATTACACCACACCAATATCAGTCGATTGATTTTATGACATATCAACCCTTGTTAGATTATTCAATATTGAATTTTTGTATGGGGGAACCTAGTAGGAATCAAACTTGGTAATAATGATCTAGCAGACTAAATTTGCTAATCAATACCCTGCACCAGTACTGGTTTATTTTTCAAGATATGAGACCTTGTTGGGTTACTTAATGTTGAATTTTTATATGGGGGCACCCAGTGAGAATCAAACTCAATACTCATGAGAAATGGTCCAACAGATTAGTCTTGAGAAACAATTACCTGCAAATGAAATAGATGTTTTTTTTGTTTTTTTTAATGCAAGCTGAATCCCTAATTTCAGAACTGTTTCCAAAAAGAAACCCTAGAAGGTTTTTTTTTTTTTTTTAAATGGTACATCTAATTATACTTGCTAGTTTCCTATCCGTTGTAGCTATTAGCAAGTTTTGTATTTTTGCTATCTCTCCTAATCCCTGTCCTACCAACCATTTACACAAGTTCAT
This sequence comes from Acanthosepion lycidas, assembly GCA_963932145.1. Taxonomy (NCBI): domain Eukaryota; kingdom Metazoa; phylum Mollusca; class Cephalopoda; order Sepiida; family Sepiidae; genus Acanthosepion; species Acanthosepion lycidas. Next base: position 77,310,635 of record OZ010600.1, read on the forward strand.
TAGATACACTATTTGCTGCTTTTCTCTGCCCCTCCGTCAAATTTTCTAAGCACTCTTTCCTAGAAATTTCAACTATCTCTTTCTGATGTTAAATACATGCCCTTTTTGCTTCCATTTTCTCTAAAACTTCGTCATTGCTTACATGTACAGGCCATGGTATTCTCAGTATCTTTCTGTAGAACCACATTTCTGTTGCTTTAAGTCTCTTCTTCATAAAGTTTTATTCCGATATAACACCCTCTACCATTTTTCATATTGTCCATAAATAGAGGACATTAATCACTTACCCCAACACTGTTCATAAGATGCTCCATAAGTCGTGCTGTAGCCTCCTTTACCATCTTAGCATTGTAGACTGACCCTCGGACAGTGATAATGGTCAAGTATGTGCGTGGTTTCTGTTTAAAGGTGATGGTCACATTATACAACTGCTGTAGATGTAACAAGTGAGATGAAGATGGATCTGGGTAAGGGGGTGACAGGGACATTTCAAATATGAACACAAGAGGAAGTAGATCCTAAAAGAAAAAGATAAGATAGGTATTAAAATCTTATAATGACAAAGAAATCTTTTTAAAAAGTGGTTTATTTGAAAACATCATAATGAAAATGGAATGCAAAGCCAAATATGATTTACACCGAGTTGGCAAAAAAAAAAGGAGAAAAGGTTGTCATTTTAAATGAAGAAAAGTTAAAAATGATTTGAGATAATGAGATCGTACTTTGTTTTATCCGAGACCATTTATAGTTAAGGCAGAATTTTTGCAAGAGTCACTCTAATAAAAAATAATCATTTTGTTTTCATATTACTACAGGGTGTAGCAGAAATTCCTATGACATAATTGCAGTATAAATCTGTTATAATGCTTGTATCTACTCATAGTTCAGGGTTAATAACATTCCAAAAGAAAACACAAGATTAATGAAAGAACTGTCTAATCATATGGATTAATACAATACTAGCAAATATCCTTGTGCAACACTCTTTACAACACTATGTTTTGCTTGCAACTACTTAGATAGTCAATGAAAGTTTCTATGTTCAACACTTTAGTGTAGCAAAAATTGTTTTTCTATATAACAAAAGCACAGGTGGGTTCTACAGGTGTTGAAAAAAAAAAAACAAATGTGCCAAAGCAAATGTCTGCAACAGGGATTGGCTAGCTGACCTAGTAAACAGGCATACTCGGATATGAGTGGACAGCAATGGCCTCCCACATAATGGTAAGATGTCTTCATCTAGTTAAGATCTTACAACCAAGTATTTCTGCCACACCCTCAATCTGCTAGGAATGCTGGCTAAGGACATCCCCCTCTACAAATTTATAAACAATTCCTACAGATGTATGCTGGGATTTCTTGCTAAGAACAAAAATGGACCAAATCTCATTCTCATCCATCATATTTTTGTTCCTTCTTGTCCTGAAGTCAGAACACTATAATCACTTGACTGTATCCCTTTTGTATGTGAACACAATTCTTCCTTTGTTAACTTTTTTGCCTAGTTACTGTTGCTTTGTCTAGTTTTGACTTGCATATATACTGTTTGCTTGGTATTATTTTACCCTGTTCTTTCTACTTCCTTTTTCATACAGAAAGGAAACGCACAACTATTTCAACCACAAGGCAGTTCAAATGATCAACATACGTACTCTAATCTGTATTCTTGCACTGTCAACCCCACTTGGTTGACCTGCTATTGAAACCTGAAATAAAGAAAATAGAAAAATCAGTATAAATTGAATATCAAGTAGAATTTCTTGCATGACTCAAAAAATACAAAATATTCTCACATCATGTTATGGGTTCTGTACCTGTGAAATTCATAGATGCACCACAAAACAGCAGTGGTATCTCAAGATAACATGATGGAGCCCATCCCGCTTTAGAATTTTTAATTCAGAGTTTTTCTTAATCTACACTGGTTGCCAACAGAGCCTAATCAGCCCTGTTACTTAACCCATAGCTATGGGGAAAAGATATGGATGCATACCTTTCCCAAAGTTATTTGTGTGAAAGTGAACATTACAAACTTGACAGGAATTCAAACTTGACTTGCCGATTTCCTTTTGTAAGTGGTTACACTAGCCACCCACCCATACTATTATTTTAGAAAGGGGGTCCTGTTCATAATATAAATACAGTGTCAAATTGTTCCCTGACTTTTTAAAGAGTTACCTGTACTTTATTTTTATTTAGGAATGACAAGTTTGAAACTTGCTTATGTCACTGATAATTGCATACTACTACTATGAATTTGGGAAAAAAGACAATATCAATTGTACAGAAAAAAGTGCTTTTTTTTTTTTTTTTTTTTTTTTTTTTAAAATATGACAGAATGGTTATTGAAACTTTTGGTGAGTTTTTCCTAGTGTCAAATGAATTGTTTCAGGTGGAAACTTGTAAAGGGATTTGTTGAAATTAAATGTTAAGATCTTAATATTTAATTTCAACATCTGTTCTATTTAATAAAACATGATTTTACACATAATTATACTGTTTAAAATTTATATCTATGGAGAAAGGGGCTCCATGTTGGTTATTGAAGAGTTGTAGATATAAGTAGTGCATGGGGACTTTCAGTTTCTCTCTCTCTCTCTCTCTCTCACACACACACACACACACGGCTTACAGCCATATCATGTTGAAATACCAGTTCACATATGATTACTGAAGTTAAGCAACGTTGAGCCTGGTCAGTATCTAGATGGGTGACTGCTTGAGAATACCAAGTGCAGTAAGTTTGGATGTGCTTAATGGATAATAGCTTCAAAATGGAAATCAGAGAGCAGAGTTCCTATTCCAGTTGAGTTTGTTATATTCATTGATGCATGAATACTGTTGGGAAATGTATGAATAGACTTCTTCTCCCCACAGCTTGGGGTTAATTAGCAGGAGTTGTATCAGTAAAAATCATTATCTCCCCCAAAAATTCCTATACTATAAAAGATATTTTCTGGCTTAAAAAGTGGTAAAAAAAAACAAATCAATCAATCACACACACACTGAAAAGTCTCCTAACGTGTCCCATTTACTCAAATTTGACCAGATGATCAAAGATCAATTTTAGGGAGAAGGCTTCTTGATTGACCCAAGGTTTTAAGGTATGCTATATCTATTGGTTAAAGTACTCAATATCTGGGATAGAGTGTAAGTAAATACAAAAGTAGACATTGTGGTGAAAGTCTGTTTCATGCTTAAACACAACCTTCAGAACACTCACACACACACATATATATATATATATATATATATATATATATATATACACACACACACACACACAGACAGACAGAAGGTGCAATAGATAAATTGTCATCTAAATTACACAAAAACCTTCCAAACCTTCTTTTTTTTTGTTAGTGTACAAAGTTAACAGCTTCATTATTTTATTTTCTAGTTACATGTACTACCCATTTTTGTTGTTGCTGCTGTTGAGAGTCTTCAAGTGATGTGGTTTTTGTTAAAACTCATTCTTTGTGATTTTGTAGTGCCAGCCTATAGGTTTTGAGGAACGATAGGCTTCTTTAAGATCTTGTAGTAATAAGTAAAGTTTAATTAATAAAAATATTTCCTTTATATAGAAATGCAAACTTATATTCTTCTTGTGAGACAGAGTTCCTAGAGGATGGTACATTGAGAGAAAGAGATAGAGAGCAAGACTCCTACATTGTCACAGCAATCATCCTGATTAGTTCTATGGTGCTTAGTAGAGTAGACCTACCTGTCTCGCTTTCTGACAAAAGTGTAGGGAGACTGAGCTTGAAGCTCTCTTTTTCTGGGTTTATATTGATGTTGATAAGTGGTCAAGGAATGCAGTGAGTGCAAGTAAGATTGTCCTTTGTTTTAGGACAGGATCTTTTGTTTTGCTTAACCAAGTATCTGGTATCAGAAACAAAGTTAGCTGATTAACCTGTTGTGAATTGATTGATTTCTTTTCTACAGCTTATCAATCATTTGCAGGTTACTTAAAATCAGAAAATATTCAACAGTAAGAATTGTTTTTTGAGATAATAATGGTGTAGTAATACAAGTCTTCATACCTTCCCAAGGGTATTAGCACGTAAGAGGATTCATACCTTGGGAAAGGTATGAATGCTTTTCTTCTCACCCCACCCAGCTATGGGTAAATAGCAGGACAGACTGAGTTCTATAGCCTTGGATGGCAACTGGTCTACCACAGAAAGTAATGGCAACCTAGTGCAAGAAAAAAAAATTGCCTTTCCCAAGGCTGTTTGTACATAAGTGAATATAATGATTCCCAATGCAAATTGGAGTTTGGCTTCCCAATTCTGCTTATCCAAGCTTACAGCAGCTGGTATTCTCAAGCAGGCACCCCTCAAGATACTGACCAGGTTCAATATTGCTTAACTTCAGTGTTTGTACGGGAACTAGTGTTTCAATGTGATATGGCCATAAGCCTTAACCTGTCCTTAAGAATGCTAGTGTTCATATTATTGTGATGATACTTTTCAGAGAAATATTTTTATTGTATTTATCAAACTCTGCCTACTCCTACAACCAAAAGGATTCATTTGCTTGAAACCATTTTTAACCATTATTTTCATAAGCAAAAATAAAGAAATAAAAAGTAGCTTACCTGATTACTTTTCTCCTGAACATTGTTACCTCGATTAGAATCGGGAAAGTGGATGTGGCATCCTGTCCCCTGCATCACTTTTTTAATATTGTTCCCTCCCTTCCCAATGACGTGTGAGTGGTCAGTATGTGATACATCCATTTTTAAGGTAACACGGTTGCCCTAAAAACAATAAAGGAAAAAAAAATATAATCAATATCAAATATGATGATAATTCTTCTATGTGCTATGTCCCTTCAGGACGTAGGCAATCATGGCTCAACACAATTTCCAATCCTTTGTGGTTCTTAATTTTCTCAAACCCGTTTTGCCATCCATCTACTCAAGTTCTCTAGACAGATTATGCATTGTTTTCCTCTATGACTCTTGCCATCAATGTGTCCTATGAATGTCAAATTTTCCAAGCCCTCTTTCTTCATTATGTGCTTTAAAAATTTCAATAATCTCTTTCTGATGTTAAGTATAAGTATCCTTTTTGCTTCTGTTTTCTCTAAAACCTTGTCGTTGCTCACATATTCAGTCCATGGTATTCTCAGCATCTTTCTGTAGAACCACATTTCTGTTGCTTTAAGTCTCTTCTTCATCTGTGAGGAGATTGTCCAGCATTCACTGCCATATAGGAGAACTGATATTATGTAACAGTTCAGTATTCTGTTCTAATGAAATTTTCCTGTTTCTTAATACATTGCTTAGCTTTTGGAAGGCATCTTACACTATCCCAATGTGCCTTCAGATTTCAGAGTTGCACTTTTCATCTACTGTTAAAAACACAGATATTTAAATTGTTGTATTTTTTTAAAATTTTGACATCTCCAATTTGTAATTAGCATGTTGGGCTGTCCCTTTTGCTGACAACCATCTTCTTGCAATTGATCTTTAATCCTATCTCCTCACTTTCTTTCACTACATTCTGCAGGAGATTTTGTAGTTTCCTGTCTATGTCTGCTATCAATACTCTGTCATCTGCATAACTTATGTTGTTGAGACAATAACAAATCCTGGTAGGACTTCTAATTCTCTCAAAATTGCCTCACTGTAAAGGTTAAATAAGTCCAATGAGAAAACACATTCTTGTTTTACACCCCTTTCTATTTTTATATATTTTTAGTCAACTCATTAATAACTACCAGATTTTAAAACTAATATTAATTATAAAAATTAAAATAAAAAATTCACTATCAATTATAGGTTTCTACCTATTACCCATTAATGCCAACAGTAAAATCTGATATCAATTATAAAAATTAAAATAAAAATCTACAAGATAATTAAGTTCAGTACTCTTTTCTTAGCTTCTAACGAACTTGTTATTTGATCTTTTTCACTACTGCTAAGGAAACTCTGTGCTCTTCCTCCCTGATGTAATGGAATAATGTGTCACCCCTATGAGTGACTACACTATAGGTTCCTAACTTCCTATAAGTATCTGTAAATCACTGGACTACAGAGTCTAGCTGGGATCTGTTGATTATGACTCAGACTTACGCGAGAACTACCAACCTTCCAATAGTAGCACTCACTATTGGATTGACTTGTGACGACCTTGTGTATAACTGTTACCTTTATTCTTATTGTACTGGTTTTTAAACTAAACCTTTACTTATTTTATCCACCATGTTTTCAACTATATATTCCTATTAGCACAGAATAAGACACACACACACACACTCTCTCTCTCTCTCTGATTATCTTCAAATATTTCAATTGAATGCATGTAAAATGACAAGTCATATTTTTTTTTTACCAATAAAGCTTATTTGTGCTATTTTGGAAGTTTTTAGTGCATTCTGGACAGTGTCAAAACAAACTGGGTGGATCACTTGATACAAATGATGTTTATAAACAGATACCAAGGATTCTTTTTTGAAATACTTTTCAGATTCCTCATAAATAGATTAATTAATATAATAGTCACACACTCCTTGGTTGTATAATATTGGTTTGGAACAAAAGTATGTTACCCTTTTCAATAGACAACAAATGAACCAGTGATTTCAGTTCACAGGTGATAAAAATATGACACACACACATATTCTGAAAGTTGACATTTCAACACGTCTTTCTATTTTTTTATTAGTATAAAAGTTATTTTTAGTAGGTACAGTATTTGAGTTGCTATTTCTTAAACAGGCTTAGATTGAGAAATCCTACTAAATCCTACTTGTTACTAAGCCTTACTCCAGATAGCAACTCAAATTCTGTAACCACTAAAATAAAGTTTATAGTAATAAGAAATTATGTTGCATAAAAAGTCCATTCAAAAATTATATTACTATACATTACTATATGGATTGTGAATTTGAAATGTTTTTATGTTCAAAGTGGATTAGAGGAAATTTAGATGCATTTTAACCATTTGAGGCTCTTATTTCCAGAAAAGAAAAAATGCTGTACAAACAACAAAAAAAATATGTCATTTATGGAAATGGTGCCATAGCTGAAAGCAAGTACAGTTTGTAAGTGGTTCAGAAATTTTGATCTAGAAAACCTGAGAATTTCTGAGATGCCTCTTGTCATTGATGAAGACCAAATTGAAAAGAAGGTTAAAAATAATCCAGGTCACATGACATGGTACATTTCAGAGATACTTCCCATATCTCATATGACAATTATAAGGACCCTGAAAATGTATGAATATGTGAATTGCTATATGTGAATCTTGCCTTATTATTTAATGGGAAAAAAGATAATTAAATATTTAACTCTTTTTGATTTTCAAATAGGTCTAGTAAGGCATATTAAGTACTTGACCAATTAATGTGATGGAAAAAGCACCTATATATCAGTCATGCAACTTCGGTTACATTACTTGGTTTGACCCTGTAGTGCTATGTACTACCAACTTTGTCTTGCTTGTAGATGTTCAACTTTATTTAATAAGGTTCGTTTACTTTTGGTACAAGGCCACAAGTATGGTGCACCTAGTGAAAATCAAACTAACTACTAATGATCTACAAGTCCAGATTGCTACACTATGATAATGTGCCTAAATTATTTACTAACAGAGGCTTAGTTTTGGTACAAACAGCAAAAAAGATATGTGCCATTTATGGAGATGGTGCTATAGCTGAAAGTACTGTTTGTAAGTGGCTTGCTAGATTCATAAGTGGAAATTCTGATCTGGAAGATAGAGAAAGTTCTGGCAGATCTGTAGTCATTGATGACCAAATTGAAATGCTGATTAAAAATAATCCTAGTCGCACAACATTGGACATCAAAAATACTGCCTACATCTCTGACAAAAACTTGAATATGTGAATTGCTAAATTGAAAATAATTTAATGGACTACATTTCTATCGTAAATTCTCTACCCAAATGCAATAATGTATTTTTGAAAAGAATGGTCACAGATGATGGAAAATTGATTTTCTCTCTGAATTTCTAAGATGAGGAGTTATCACTATTTACACTATTTACATTCAGACTATTGTCTTCATCTTTTTTGTTGCTATCACAACTTTTTGGCCATTGTGCCATATGGCCTTCATCTTGTGTATATCAAACTGGGTAACCTACAGGGAATTCTGAACTGAACCCTTTAATCTATGGGGTAAATAGTTCTCATTCCACTGCCCATGTCTAAGAGTTTTGTCTAGTTCTTATTTTTAGTACTGCTCAATTATTGCTCACCCATCTCCACCCAGTCCAAATACATCCTACCAGGGATTGAACTTACAATCTCTATGTCACCATCCAATGCTTTAATCTATTAAATAGATTAAATAAAGGGTTCAGTTCAGAATTTATTTCCAGTAAATGTAATCATTAAATGACCCATGTCCCCTGCGTCTACATGAAAAACTACTTATTAAGTTTCCTAAAAATAATGTTCTATTCAATCAAAGAAATGAACTAACTGTAATTTGAAGGCATTGTACAATGTTTACATTAGGATATAGTTAATAGAATTTTTCTAAAAAAACAAAAAACAACCTATGTTAGAATTATATATCCATTATTTTATTATATATAATAGTATATATACTATTTATTTAATTCCTTGATTTTAATTTTAATATTGCCATGTCCTATGGCCCATTAATATTTGCCATTGCCCGGTAGTTCTAAAGTATAAACAATAATAACATTTGATAACATTTTTCAAAATAAAAGCAAACACATACAAATACGTTATTATAGTGGATACTCGTATCTAAAACAAACACCCCATTTTTATTCTAAAAAGTGTGTATTAAGTCTGTTGGACGAGCTTAAATACAGCTCCAGGACTGAACCATTTTTAAGCAGCTGGGGTGCCAAGCCTCCTGCAAATGGAGTGAGCTTCTAGGTATTTACCCTGTGTCCCCACTAAGATGAGTTGGGACACAAGGTCTTTTTTAAGGTGGGGTCCCAAGCGCATACATCTGGGCTGGGAACAAAAATTGCCCACAGCCCCAACAACCATTGGTTGGACTGGCCTCGATGCGAGCACCGATCACTCTCTCTGGTGCAATGAGAGGGCACGGCCTCGGGCAGCTGTTCCCCAGGGCTGGGCACCTCTCAGTATAATTTTTCTCAGTTACGACTCTGTCCTTTGACAGAGTCACCCTTGAGTGCACTCTGCCCAAAGACATAGACGCAATTGAGAGATGATAAATAGATGTGATACAAACCCCAATGAGCTTCTATGTAGATGAGTGTATAACACTTGATAGTCTAAATAAGAACAAGTCACTTTTTTACAGCATTATTATTACTAAATTGTCTCACCTTAGTATCTAGAATGCTCATAATTTTCTCCTTTGCTGCCTTGACATCATTTGGCATTCCAATAACTTTGATATGAGGATCTGAAAAATGAAAAATAATATATATATGTATCTAGACTTACATGATGAAAAAATGTCCCAAACTTTTATCGTCAAAATCTTTGTTATTATTAAGAGGAAAGAACAAAGGATTTTTTTGATTATTAAATTATATTTTTTTATCCTCTTTAGAATGTTTGAAAATTTCATTAAATTTTTGTTTTTCTTGCATCAGTAGGGAACCATAAATTAGTATAGGAAATTTTAGCATCTTTTTTGTAGTGAAAAACAAACTGATTTGGAAACTCTTGCAAAAATCAAATAATTGTTGAATTTTAATGAAACTTTCAAGACTTATTCACAAATAAAATTATTTTAGAAAATCTTGATAAAAACATCTGTTATCCCCACAAATGAAATTTTATAAAATTTTGAGAAATTCATTTCAATACAGCTTAATGTTTATATTAGTTTTAAGCAGAACTCCTTGAAGAATTTAAATCATCAATTTTTTTTTATAAAACAGGAACCCCAGTTACAAAAAATCTGCTCTAAATCATAAAATAAAAAAATGCAATAAAACTAAGTCATTATTTAATTAGAAAAACTTAATTGCTTTTACAAATAAGATATATTATAGATATCATTGTCCTAAGAAAAAAGTTATTTTCAATGAATTTTTACAAAAATAGGTGATAAACAGAAATAGCCTGGACATATTAATCATAGGAAACTCATAGCACTTTCAATGCATTTTCGTCTGAGTAAATTATGAAGGTGAGTCAAAAAGTAACGCAATTTATTTTATTTTGTAAGAAATAAGGAACACAATTAAAAATACCATACATCTAGATAGAGCTATACATCGTGGTTTCACACCCCTACTTCTCAACATAGTCATCACATCTTTCAATGGCAGTGTTCCACCTATGAATGAGGGCATGTATCTCATAAAAGCTGGCTGCTGATGTCACCAATTCTTTACAGCAGTTTTTATTTCTTCAACATCACCATAAGGTTTGCCCCTCAGTGCCTCTTCCACTGGATCAAAGAAAATGGAAGTCTGAGGATGTCAAGGTGGTTATGAAGAAATGAAAACTGCTGTAAGGAATTGGCTACTTGGATTTATTGTTTATGTGTTATTTTTTTGTTTTTCTGAGGTTAACTGAGCACTGAGAAAGTAGGAGAAGGAAGAGAGAGAGATTAGCACTGCCTAGATAGGCTGATGGTGTGAGATGGGACATGAAAGGAGTTGGAGTTAAAGGGCAGCTTGATTCTGTTGACCATTCTCAAAAGAAAAAAAGGAAAAAATTTCCCTGTTTTAAAGAAAATGGAGAAATTCCCAGTTTTAAAGAAAATTTCCCCTTATTCTTAGAATTAATTCTAATTCTAATTCTTAGAATTAAAAAAAAAAATTACCTTTTTTTGATTTAGCACCAATCTTTAATTTTGATGGCCATGTAATTTCTGTGTTAGTTTCATTCATGATCTGCAAAAAACAACAAAAAAAGAATGTTTAATAACAGCATAGATAAATGAGAAACAAGCTCAGTGGTAAAGTATAGGCCAGAAGGTTAAAGATGTTTGGAATTAAATATTATTATTAAGAATTAATCAGACGATCATCTTCATTGTGTAACTCCACTCATTGATCATTGTCAATGGTAACCATATAATGTCACCCCATGAGTTGGTCCTCATCAACAACCACTGTTAATGTAGCTCTATGCTCTGTGTTGGTCCTCAAGTTCCTTCAGACCATCGTGGTTACTATCCAGCTGACTCTTCACTCATTAATGAATGACTCGTTTGTCACTGGTATCGTGATGGTAGGCACTGTCCCACTCAACTTAGTTCATGACCATTCACTCCTCTGCCACATGTTTTTTGATCTCAGAGGGTGAGAAGATCACTGAAGTGAAGGTGGCTCAACAGCTGGGACCTACACAAAAAAATTGAATTCTTTGGAATAAGAAATTAGCTCAGGTTAAAAATATAACAACCATTTGGTTTATATATGATTTGTTATATACAGAGGTTTTAACCCTTCCCACTTACTGATATAATCAAATGACACTGAGATCCACTTTTGAGTCTGGAGCTTGTTTTTGTAGTAACATAAATTTCTAAGTTCTGGTCTTCATGTCTGTCAAAAGGTCTTGTGGATTCCAGTAGCAGTAATGTGGAGACTCTCTAAGTTGGCCAAACCTCCAGCTTATATGGAGTCCTTCAGGGGTAGGGTTGACTAGGGTCTGGGTTCGGTTGTCTTTCACTGTTAGTGTTAAACTTTATCTGAAATTTCATATTCTCAAAATATATTTACTCAAACGGTTTTCCAAATTTGGGGTTGTCCAATCCCCTTTGGAGAATGGTCAACAGAATCAAGTTACCCCTTAACTCCAATTTCTTTCATGTCCCATCTCACCCCATTGCTCCATATTGGCAGTGCTAATCTCTCTTTTCCTTCACCCACTTTCTCAGCCTAGGGCTAGTGTGACAAATCCAACTTCTACATGGTGGAGTGAAAACAAAAGGGATTTTCAATCATTAATCTTTCTTTATCAGCTTGTCCCATGCTGTGATTTCTCAATCAACCAGACCACTCAAGAATTGGGAAAGAAAAAAAGAAAAGAAAATTATTCTCAATCTCTCTAGTGAAAAAAACGAAAATTTATCTTTCCTCTGTTTATGCAATTTTTACAATGAACAGTCCACACAGGCATTTTGGTTCACAATCACTCCAAAATAGTAATTCATTTTTTTTATCACTCATATCCAAAGAAATCCAAATTAATGTTTGGATATAAAAAATTTTTTCTGGATAATGTTACAGAAATTATAATGATGTGTCAAGCTGGCCTCTATCTCTGGGGGGGTTACTTCTCTTCTGGGTAGCTGATTCAAACCAAATGTTTCTTTTCCTGGCATTTTCATTCAGAACAGTCTTTAAATCATATTTTGGTGACCACCCAGATATCTTTATTGACAACCCGTTTTTAATCTGACATCTTCGCAGATGGATTAATGGTTTCTTTCTCATTGGCAATAAGTGGGAGGAAAGACAGGTAGTCTTGGTTTTGCTCAATCTTACTGAATTCTGTCTAATTAAATTTGGATTCAATTCTCTTTGGAATTATTTTAAAACATGATTTTTCAACACATTTTTAATTTTCTTCTCAACTTTTCAATCTATCTTCTTGTGAATTTCAACAATTATCATCCAGTTAGTAAACTCTTTCCTCTTTCATCTATTTTTTTTTTTTTGTTTGATCAGTATCCAGAGATCCCAGAATCACAGTTGTGGAAAGGAATAACAACCAAAGTGATCAGTACATAATGGTTGACTATTTCAAGATAAAAAAAAAATGTACACACTCAGAAGAAAAAGTAAATGAGTTTGATTTTCAACAAGTACATACTCTCTTCATAAACATCTTTCACCAATGTTATCTATAATTTTAGGTAGCATCATTGACATACTAAATATTATTTGGACAATTTAGTATGTTAATGGCCAACATAGATGTGCAGGTAGTGTAGCAGTTATTGGCATAGAAAATAAAATCAATAAGCAAAGTTCAAATTCAAGCTTAGTCTTTTACCTTCACTTTCACACAAATACCATCAGCATTAATCCATCTCCTCTACACCCCCACCCATCTATGAGAGAAATAGCAGGGTAGACTGGATTCTGTAACCTTGAGTGGCAGCCAGTCTAAGAGAAGAGACTACTTGGAATTCAAAACCATGGAGAAACTAATGGAAAACCACTCCAGTATCTTTCTCAAGATGTCATGGCAATTCACAGATAAAGAAAAGAAATATGTGAAGAATCAATTATTTACATCTTCAAGAGATAAGGTATCAAAAAAGAAAAAAAATATGGCCAAATTGAGCTTGTTATAAATTTTTTTTCTTTGAAATAATATGTACTATTCTGTCTGAATTTCTGAGATGAGGAACTATCATTATTTATATTATTTACATGTGGACTTTTGTCTTCAATTTTGTTATCATAATAATGTTTTGTCCAATGTGCCCTCCAGCCATCTTCAGGTGCTTGTCAATACAGGTAACCTACAGGGAATTTTGAACTGAAATGTATAAAGATATCTAAGCTACTGTTTCTAATTCTGTACTTGGACTCAAAGGAAATGGGGCAAGCAATAACTGAGCAGTACAAACAGGGTGGGGCAAGGGTTTGATTCCGCCTGCCTGATCCCATGATACAGGGACCCTATTTTTCTCCCCAGAATCGATCCTCCAGATCTACAAATCAACAATTCGCCCTTGCATAGAGTATTGCTGCCATATATGGTCTGGTGCCCCTTCTGCTTGCCTCGGGGTTCTTGATAGGCTCCAGAGGCGGATATGCAATGTAGCTGGCCCTGCTCTGGCATCTTGTCTACAGTCACTTTCTCACAGACACACTGCCGCCTCCCTCTGTCTGTTCTACAAATACTTTCATGGAAATTGCTCCGAGGAGCTGCATTCGCTGGTTCCCAGACGTCATGAGTTCAAGAGCCCTACGAGGCTGCATCCCACTCTCACCCCTTCACTGTCGAAACTCCTAAATGTAGCTGTCTCTTCTACTCTAATAGCTTCAGGTCTCGCACCTCTCGCCTGTGGAACTCCCTTCCCTTTTCCTGTTTCCCTGAGAGCTATAATCTCCAGCTATTCAAGTTTAATGTCAATCGACATCTCCAGTAGCCTTGATCTATCCACTACCCTCCTCCTCATCCTTTCTTCTATAACTCCTATCTGATCTTGCTCTAAATTTTCTGTAACCCCTTGCGTCCTAGTGGCTTCCCGCCTTGCTTGGGGTGAAATGCTTAAAAAAAAATAAAAATAAAAAAAAATAAAAATAAAAAAAAATAAAAAAAAAAAAGAAGAAGAAATGTCATTTCATCTTAAATAAATCAACAATGTTTTGCAGCAATTTTTAACATCAACTTCAATTTTTTCTTGTTAAAAAGTTCAATAATTTAACACTTTCAACATTATGAATATAAAATAATGAATTTTATGGAGTGTTTTTTCGAGACTTAGCAATACCAAAACAAATTCAGATTTGAACAAAAAAAAAAAAAGCACCCACAATGATATCAAAATCTATGAAAATTTTTCATCATTTAATAGTTGTGCTTAGTTTAATTTGTAATGTATACAAATGTAGGTTTTGCAACAGTAAATCGATCCAAACTATAAAAAACATTTTCTAACAATGATACATATTTCATAGTTATTTAGGTGACATATGTCACATATTTCATATATTTCATAGTTATTTATTTATTTCATAGTTATTTATATGTGACATATTTCACATATGTCACATATTTCATACATTTCATAGAGAGTCTTAGTATCTGATAAGACATAACTTTATGTGAAGAAAATCTCAATTTGACATTAAAATTTGAATTAAAATTTCTTCAATTTATTTATGAAACTGATTTTCTCAATTTTTAGGATAAGAGGCTGGGATTTTGTCTCCTGTATCCAGTTCCTTTTAATTTTTTTCATGTGATTTTTTACCATCACATGTTTTGTCCTTGTGAGTAAACAAGTCACAAATGTTCACAGCTTTAGAATAAAATAAACTCCAAAGAACAAATGGATCAGAAGAAATTGAGAGAGAGTCGAGTTCAAATTCCAGTCGAATCCATTACATTCACTTACATGCTAATAACCTTTGGAAAGGTATGAATCCTCTTCTTCTCCCCCAAGCTATCGGTAAATACAGGACAGACTGGGTTCTATAGCTTTGTGGCAACTGATCTACTGCAGAAAGAAATAGCAACCTAATGCAAGAAAAAAAAAAAATCTGCCTTGTCAGACATGTATTGAAAGATACATTATCGCCTAAGCATGTATCACATATGGCACATAACTGACTGATACTCTAAATTAAATATGATTTTTTTTTTATCTAATTATATCTTTAATAAGTATTAAGGGCCAAGAAAATTTCATTAGAAACAAAGAAGAAAGAGCTGGACTGCAAGATAATATCAACAATTTCCCCAAATGAAAAAGGAGTAGATTTAAAGCAACAGACTTATGGGTCTCTAGGAGGATGTTGAGAATGTAGCTGGGAATAAAGTCACAAGAAAAAAATCACAATTTATGGTGGCTGGTAATAAAGTCATCTATTTTTGATTGATATACAGTGTGTCCATAAAGTCTGTGTGCACTTTAAAAAATTTATACCTTTATTTGTATTTGCGATAGAAATAATTTGTAAAAAGGATTAGAAAGAAGTAAATCTATATGTTTTTAAGGTTTTATTGAAATGTTATTTAAGTTTCCACTTGTCCTCGATCATTAGTAATACAAAAGGTAATACGATTTTGCAGTTCACGGAAAACATTTGCCAATAGATTTACAGTAATGCCTGAAATCACATTAGTCATTTTAGCTATACTTAAAACTAGGTACATTAAACTTTAAACATTTTTTTACAGATTATTTCTATCGCAAATACAAATAAAGTTATAAATTTTTTAAAGTGCACACGAACTTTATGGACACCGTGTAATTCATAGTTAGAGAGTCCTAGTAACTGATAAGGAGACGTAACTTTATGTGAAGAACATCTCAATTTGACATTAAAATTTCTTCAATTTATTTATGAAACTGATTTTCTCAATTTTTGGGAGAATTCTACGATTTTCTCTGCTGTGTGCTAAGCTTGTTCGGTTCCTTTTTAATTTTTTACCATAACTTTTTATTCCTATATTTCCTCACACAGCCTTGTGTATTTCTGCAATATTTTAAACTTCAAGTAAGTAATATTTGTTTCAAACCAAATTAATTATATTTTAAATCAGCTAATATTCCTCAAATAAAGTTTCAGAAAATATAATTTATTTTTGAAAGATTTTTTTTAATAAAGAGAATTACATTGCGATGACAGATGGCTAAAAATGGTGAATCTATTTTAGCAATTTCATAACAAAAACTCTTTCCAGTCAATTTAAATTAGCTATGAAATGCAGGAAAAGTATTTTACTTATTGGAAATATTAAATTTAATCTATCAGCTTGAAATTAAAACTAAAATAAATGCTTCAAGTAAGATATTTCATTTTTAAACATTCATTTTAAACCTTAGGTATCCTGTTTTTGTAACCATTTTGGTGTACATTGATATTTACTAAAATTGGTATGCTAATACAGACACAAATTCAAAATTCTTTTTAAAATATTAAGTGTTGATGAATTGTAATAAACTTTGCCATTTATGATTAGTAAATACATTTTTTACTTAATAACAATATCACCTAATTGGTACATAATAACAGAGAATTTTAAAAGATTTAAGAATTTATAAATTATTCTAATTAAAATTAAAAAAAAAATGAAAACTTTAAAAAATCAATTTCATTTGAAAGTTTTATTAAAATCCAACAATTGTTTGATTTTTGCAAAAATTTCCAAATCAATGTTTTTCACCAAAAAAAAATAAAATTTCCTGCACTAATCTTTGGTCACCCGCTGACATGAGAAAAATAAAATTTTTAGCCAAAATTTAGAATTAAAAAATTCTGTCATCTTTCCTCTTATTAATAGCAAAGGTTTTGACAATAAAACTATGTTTTTGCAACAATTACAAAAGAAAAAATATGTTAAAATTTTAGTTTTTTTATCAAGCGCTTTAAAGGAATATTTTGCTTATCAGAAATTAAATTTAATCTATTGGAATTAAAACTAAAATGCAAGCTTCAAGAAAGATTTTTCATTTTTAAACATCAATTTTAAACCTTGGGTATCACATTTCTGTGGAAGTAACTATCACTTTGATGTTGTATTATTTTTCATAATTATTTAGGATTCCAAAACATTTCTAATGAATCTTAAATCAAAAATAATTACATATCCAACCAATCTTAATTCAAAAGTAAATGAATAAATACTGCCTTTACGGTGTAACTTTTTATTTATTCATAAGATAATCATCATTAAACTATTAATTTATAGATCAAAATTATCATAAATAATCATTAATAATTATAGAAAATAATATCTGTCAATATTTCTGAGATGAGGTATTATATACATTATTTACATTATTTGGACTATTGTCCTCATTTTTGTTGCCATATTTATTACAACGTTTCGACCTTTCAATATCTGTCAATATTTCTGACATGAATTATTATATACATTATTTACATTATTTGGACTATTGTCCTCATCTTTGTCGCCATATTTATTACATTCATTGTACACTCTGGCTTTCTTCAGGTGGTTGGAATGTCGAACTGAACCCTTTATTTCGCTCACTGGGGTAGACTATTCTAGTTCCATGTGCCATGTTTAATGAATGTCAGTTATCAGTTGTCTCCTGTTAATTTCCCTCTGAAAGTTCTCCACTCCCTTAACTGGATATTGAACTCACACTCTTTGGCACAGTGGATAAAGGTGTTGATTAGATCCAGTGACAGGACCCAAAGAGTGTTAATTCAATACCCAGTTAAGGTAGTGGAGAACTTCCAGAGGGAAATTAACAGGAGATAACTGATAACTGACATCCATTAAACATGGTATGTGGAACTAGAATAGTCTACCTCAGTGAGTGAAATAAAGGGTTAAGTTTGACATTCCAACCACCTGAAGAAGGCCGGAGCATACAACGGCTGAAACGTAATAAATATGGTAACAAAGATGAGGACAATAGTCCGAATAATGTAAATAATATAGAAAATAATATAAAAATATAATTTTTGTTTTATTTAATGTATTTTGCTTGTGATGTGCTTTTGCCTGTTTTTAAACGTTCAATAACAACTTTTTTTTCTAATGTCCACCAAAAAAACGATTTAAAAAAAAAAAAAAATGATGCATGTCTATTCTGAAATTCTGCCACAATATTGTAAGTGCTATTTTTGCTAAGTGGGTCGGTGGATCTTCTGTTGTCAAGGTTCCTAGTTGTATCTTTTTAACACAGTTTTAGATCAAAGAGTAAGACAGATGACTGCCATGGTAAAAAAAAAAATTAAATAAAAAAAATGATCCATAGATTTAGAAAAAAAAAAGAAGACCCCAAAATTACATCAAAATCTGCAAAAAAATTTTTCATCCTTTAATATTCAGCCATGCTTAGATTAATTTGTAATGTATATAAATGTAGGTAGAAAGAAAGCAAATGTTGATAAGATTACAAGGATCAGAAAACACAGCTCAGGAGCCTCAATCAAGACTACCCCCATCTCATCAGGGGTGCTCAGGTGTGGTATATGCCAGCACTGCTGCAGTCAACACCGTTATATACATATCTAATGTTGTTAAGATTGTGGTCTCCAATAATGAATCCTGGTAGGACTTCTAATTCTCTCAATTGCCTCACTGTAGGTAGAATAAGTCTGGTTAGAAAACACATCCTTCAACTACTATGTGCATAATGGTTAGCATGCTCATTTTGAAGGCAGCTTCTTGAACATAGTAAGTTTGAGTTTCTCTGGATGCATTACTACTTTGGCCTTGTGCCGGACTTAGAGAAAATCAAAATCCAGAAATTAAGACATATTTCTATCTTTAAAAGAAACGTTTGTCTAAAAAAAACAAAAAAACTTTGTAGTATCTGAGCTTTTAGAGAAACTTGAACAGCAGAAGATGAATTTTACAGATTATTAGATGATTGCCCAAATACTTGTTCTCTTCCTGACAAACACAAAGCAAAACTGACAAGGAAGGAAGCCAACAAGCAAGGGTTGAACAAAAGTGGGGAGGTTCAAGCATAAAGGTCATTATTAAAAACAACAACAACAACCACCACAAAACAAAACAATTTCAGAATCAAGTATCAAAAACGAGGACAACCAAAAAAAAAAGAAAAAGAAAAAAGAAAAGAAAAAAGAAAACAAAACAACCCCCACCCCCCAGAAAACCCAAAATAAAAAAGACATGAGCAAAGGGTGGGGGTGTAGTCTCCGCCTCTTTTGCAATCCTCTTTCCACCATTTTACTTTCTATGAGGGAGAGATACCTGACTAAAATTCCTTATTTTAATACCCTGTGACCCCAGATGTCACCTACCTCTCTCACCAATACCCCACAAGCTGTGTAGTGGGGGTGGGGGATAATTAGGGATAATTTACTCGTTTATGTATTCACATCACTGAGTGAGAGAATTTGTTAATATGTTGGCATCTTCCTGCTGATATTTATCATAATTGGCTGAAGGGGATTTTACAAGTATAGATTATTTGGGACATACAAACAAGACTGATATTGTAAAAAGAGAAATTATCATTATTCAAATCCACATACTCATTTTAGTTGTTATATTTTCAATGTTTCAGCTGTTGTACTGTCTGAACTTCTTCAGGAGTGATGCCTGAATATTAAAGTGAGGAATTATTATTATATACCTTTCTATTCAAATTGGCATACTCATTTTGGTTGTTATATTCACATTTTGGCGACTGTACCCGCCGACCATTTTCTCAAGACATTGAAACGAACCCTTTATTCAAACCACAGTCGTAGATTTTTTCTCATTTCACTTTCCATGCTTAGGGGTTAGGCTTATTTAGTAATCACCAGTTTTATTCACCTTTGTACCACTTGTTTGTTTCTTCTACTGAATCAACAACCCAGGGATTGAACTTCCAACAGCCAAGGAACCAGATATGTTTTAACTACTACTTTAATCAACAAGGCCATGTGGATCTTAGACAATCCAGTTTTCAAATTATTGGCCCTTAAACTTTATTTATGTAATCAGGTAGTGGAATTTCTTTTCTGTCCTTCATTTCTAGATCCAAGACTATGAGAATTCAGTGAGAGAAACAGACAAGTAACACAAAGTTGAATAAGACTGGTTAATTATTAACTGATATGAATTATCTCCCCTAAATATGAAGAGCAAAATGAGAACAATCTGTCCCCTGAATTGAATAAAGTCCAGTTTGAAGTTGCAAAAAGGTTATTGAATACAACGAAGACACCTGACAATGACTGGAGAATACAATGGCTGAAACACTGTGACTACAATAACTAAATCTGAATAGGAAAGTATATAATTGTTCAGTTTTGAGTTAAAAAAAGAAGAAAAAAACGAGAATGATAGGAATTTTTGCACACATCTAATATTTTGATACTGGATTCTGTAATATTTTTGGTGAATTATTTGAACCAATATTGTCATTTTTATTACACTGGGTTTTCAATCTCTATAAAAAGTATTTTAAAAAAATGAAATACAGAAGAAAAAGGAAAAGAAAAAAGAAAAGCAAAAAGTAAACAAAAAGTAAAGCAAAAGTAAAGAAAAAGTAAACAAAAAGTAAATAAAAAAGTAAATAAAAAAGTAAACAAAAAGTAAATAAAAAGTAAACAAAAAGTAAATAAAAAGTAAACAAAAAGTAAACAAAAAGTAAAGGAAAAGAATAAAAGAAAAAAGAAAAGGAAAAAAAAATAAAATAAAAAATAAAGGAATCTCTGAAGCAACAATCTCCAAATTCTTCATTATGAAAAAAACAATTTTATAAATGAATAAAGTAAAGAGGTGATGAATCATCAGTTACCAAAAAAATTGTTGCTCAGTATGCATTAGTTTTCGCTTTTAAAAAAAAAAAAAAAAAAAAAAAGTTATTTTCATCTACTCCACAAAAACAGTAGTAAAGAATGTTTTTTTTTTTTTTTAACGTTTTCTGATTACTTTGAAAAAAATAACGTCTTTGTAATATCCAAATTCAAGGTCTTCTCACTCATGCTGGAAGAAGCCCCTTCCTGGTTGACCTCCACCATTTCCTATCTCTAGCCATACTGGGCCATGTGGGGATGAGGTATCAGGTCAGACAGCCATTTTGCCTTTGCCCATCCTCTAGTTCTTTTCCATAATATAATTCAATTTTTGTTGCATCACCATTGGTAAACTGAAATCCACTCTACTCCACTCTGAAGAAGGCTATATTGCATTAATATACTTCATTTTGCTTTTCATTTTGTTTTACATTAAGTCAAATAAAAATATTACTTTCCTAAATGAATGGATAAAATTAAAAATGAATAAGTTTTCTTTTTCTTTTTTGTATTTCTAAACAGCAAGTGATCCAGAACAGAAATGTGACAATTACAAAAATAAAAACAATACCATGATTATATTGAGAATAAACAAATACAGGTTGAGTATCCTTTATCTGAAATCCGAAAATTTGAAAACTTCCAGGTACTGACATGACTTGTCCCAAATGGAAAAGTTCAAAAAGCCCAGCTATGTTGGCACCTGGTTTTTGTTAGCAATTGTCACGGTAACAAATTTATTCATGGATTACTGACCAAATGTTTCACGCTCAGTAAAGATATTATTCAAAATATCAAAAAGTCATGTATTTATATATTTTTTGTAAGAAGGGATCATGTATTTTTGGACACATACAGAAAGTACAAAACATTATTTTTACATGAAATCGTAATTTATCCACTTAATCCATGTGAGCATTACATGACTAGCATCATTACCTGTAACTTTATGTAAACAAAATTTCTAAAATTTCATATAAAACTACCTTCAGGGTATATTTATAAACTGTGTTATGAAATGAAAAGGGATATTGTGTTTATACTTGGGTTCCATTCTCAAACTGCTCTATACAAATTAAATTAATACATTAATAGAAGAATCCAGTATATATTTGTGAAAAGTTTGATTGCTATACACAGCCAAACTCTCTTATGTAAAAACCATTAAATTTAGTCTATACACTTCCTTTTTACCTTTTATGTTTCTCAAAGGAAAAGATCTCTACCTCTTTACTGTAACATGGATTTATCTTTAACAGTAACAATTACTATTTGAAACTTTCCAGTGAAATACTATTAGGTTGATGCAAAATAACGACGGTTTTGACGTATTTTTTAATGTCAAAAAACCGTCATTATTTTTGCACCAACCTAATTTCCTTTCTTTTTTTTTTTTTTTTTTTTTTTAAATTAATGTAAGGATTTATAAAAATGTATGTGTGCTTTGAAAAAGCAATATCACAAAAAATATTTTTCCTACTTTTATGACTATTTGGTCATTGGAAACTTACTGGAAATAATGAAATATTGCCTTATACACTACTAATTGCTCATGACAACGTTGCTGTCAATGAAACTTGACACATGTAAATAATGACTAAAACAAATTTTTCCTTGTCAACAAAGGTTGTAAAGTGAATGTTTCTTTGCTATAAAATTTCACTTGCTTTACTTTAAGGAATTATGTGTATTCAATTTAATTATGAATTGTTTCATTAAGTAGACCAGCTCAGCATCAGTTACAAAGGAATTCTTTTACTGTCATTATGATCAGATTCAGACTCTTACTTCTTTTATGGGCCAAGTCCTTTCAAAATGTAGGCAATCATGGCTCTCCACAACCTCCCGTTTTCTAGCTCAAGCAATTTTAACCCTTTACCATTCCTTTTTGTCCCTGTTCTGCCACCAATTTGCACAAACTCATTAAAGAAGTTATTTGCTGTTTTCTTCTGTTTCTCTTGTCTTCAATACATTGTGAGTGTTAAATATGCCAGGCCTGCTTTCCTCATTACATGTTCCACAAATTTCATCTGTCTCTTTATGATTGTAAGTAAGTATTGTAAGTACATTTACCAGCCTGTATATTTGAGAACTCTGCCAAAGAGCATGTCTTGAATGCAAAAGCCAGTAGACGTAGTTCACAATGTTTAAGAAAACAGGACATCGGTTCAAATAAATGTATTCACTAAAATATAACATTTAAATAAAAACATAAAAATATACAAAGAATATCTTGTTCATCACTTTGTATATAAGGAGAATCCATGTATGTATATATATATATATATATATATATATATATATATATATATATATAAAATGAAATGGACTAAGTCTGACAATTATTTTAATATATTTTCTATTCATGTTATTTTTATAGATACAAATTTTCTATGAAATTTCTCAGACATTTAGGGTGGTAAATGTAATTAATACTGTTTATTATAAACAAAGCATTTACTTAAATATTTGTATCTATAAAAATAATGTATAACCAGAAAATATATATGTCTTGAACAAAAAAAAGAAAAAAAATGCTAAAAAATTAAAATTTCAGACACATTGGTTTGCATATTAATATTTCTGTTTTATTATTTAAATTATGTTCCTCGACTAGTTTTGGCCAGCATGGTCATCATCAGGAGAAAAAGTTTCTGCTTGTTAGTAGCAGTGAACTACAGAGGTTCATAACCGTTTCTGAAAAAGGATGTTATTTTTAGTGGATACTCATATTTGAGTAGACACTTCATTTATTTATTGAACATTATATTTATTTTCGTCTACCAGCCTGAATATTTGAGAAATTTGAGTTTAAGTAATAAAAATCTGTTGGATTATCAAATAAAAAAAATTCATCTTTTTCCTTTACAAATTGCTTTGTTTACATTAATTATATGAAACTGAGCAGATATATCTCTTTGGCATCTTGACTTCACAAATTTAAACACAGTAGGAGAGAGAAAATCCCATGGAGAGAACAAGTAAGCAGCAAGGAAGTCCACTAGGCATATTGAGGGCAAGAGAGACAGGGAAAGTCAGTGAGCTGATGAACTTGTGTGAATGGATGGTAGAATGGGGGTAGAGTGGGCTTAACAAAGGGAGAAAAATGGCTAAGAACCACAGGAGATAGAAAGTTGTGGAGAGCCATGACTGTCTATGCTATGAAGGGATGTAACACATAGAAGAAAACTAGACTGACAGCTAGGTCTTGTCATTTTACTTTTTTAGTTACTAGATGTAACCATATGTTTTATACTAACAATTTCTTTTCTTGCACTTCTTGCTTGTGGAATTCTTCTAGCTTCTAGCTTTCTTCTCAGATACAACCTCCCAAAATTCAGATGCAACATCAGTCATCATCTATCTCCTTGAATCCTGTTCTCTTATTGTCCTCTCTCCTCAAAGTTTTCTCAGTAATCCTTAATGTCTTAGTGACTTTATCACCATGCTTGGGGTGAAATGATTTTAAAAAAAAAGTGTGGTTTAATAAAACTTTCTTTCTGTTACGTAACATTTAATAACTCACTCCACCACCCAACTCACTTCATCCACATGTCTCTCAGTAAAATTTCCATCTTCTGTTTTGGGTAGAGGAAAGGTAGTTCATGTGAAGTCAAAGGTCGCCAAAATAAAAGTAAAAAAAAATAATTATAGGAGAGAGGCTAGGAAACAAGAGATCCAAATCTTTAAATCTGATTTTGGTGAGAGATGAGGATGAAGATTATGATAGTTGTGGGGTTGCTAAGATGGGGAGTAATATTTAAATATTAGCTGCAACAGCTGTGGGTAAGGTGACTGCCAATATTATTTAGGGAATATTTAGGAGTTGGAAAACAGGAAAATATTTAGAGAGTAGCAGTGAAGACTATCAGTCATATGTGTGTGTGTATATATATATATATATATATATATATATATATATATATATATATATTTATTCATGCTTCATTGAATAATATAGACAAGTGTTGTCTATTTTATGTAAATTCATACTTAATACTTCTCAAATTCACTCTTGTGTGACGTCATGTGCTGCAGTGTAATTTTTGCTTCCAGTGTCTTATATGCACGTATTTATCGTTGCTTGGAAATCATCCATGTAAACAGAAACAGACTATCATCACATTCTTGTCCGTGTATTGCTTAATATATTGTACTGTAATTGTCATCTTTGATAATGGCTTATGTAAGCTGAAAGCTTAGATTGAATTAAAAAATAATGTATTAATATTGTGATTTTCTTTCTTCATTTAATGATAATGTTATTAAGCTTATCAGACGTTATGAAAAGAATTTACATAAAATAAATAGACAACACTTGTCTATATTATTTAATGAAACATGTATGAATGAAAAAATGCTGCCTAAATACACACTCAAGCAAATGATGTTTTATAAGACATAAAAGGTAAAGGTGTAGGGTAGTTGTGGCAGCCTTGGGAGAAAAAGACAGGACTTAACCTAAAGACGATTGTTAGAGACCAGAAAAATAGAGCAGTCTAGTCTCCAACATAGCAACTGTTGTAGATGTTTTCTTTGTTCACAAAAGAACACCATTCACATGTAAATACCAGACAAAGATGTCTTATCTATCTGCCTTCTTTCTACTTCTGCCATCCGTCGCACAAGACCCTTGAGAAGATTACTTGCTGTTTCCCCTGGATTCTCTTGCTTCCAATATGCTTTGCGAGTGTTAAATTCTCCAGACTCTCTTTCCCCATTATGTGTCCCAGAAATTTAATGTCTCTTTCTGATCCTAAGTAGAAGTTTCCTTACAGTTCCTATATCCTTTAAAACTTTCTCATTGCTCACATGTTCTGTCCATGGTGTTTGTAGCAGTCATCAGTAAAACTACATCACTGCCACTTAAAGTCTCTCTATCTGTCAAGATACTCCAATATGCATTGCCATAGAAGAGATTAGATATTACATAGCAGTTCAGCAATTTTGTTTGGTTTCTAACATTTTCCTATATCTTCACATTCCTCCCCAGTCTTTTGAACAGGAGTAGAGGTTTATCCTTTGTTTCCTCTTTAGGACTGAGTTTCTGGTTCCTTATAAAGTCTTCTCATTCTTGTTCACTCCCAATAATTCCTTGTGTCTTAGTAGCACTATCTCCTTGCTTGGGGTGAATTGCTTAAATAAAAAAATAAAAATCTTAATACTTTGTTTAGTTTCTAGATGTCTTTCATTATTTCTATGTATCTTTGGATTCCTGTGTCACATTCTCCATTGTCGATTACATTACCCAGATTGATTTTTGTGCCGATTTGATTTTGACATTTCCAATATGTAGCTCCCATGTTGAGCTGTCTCTTTTGCTAACAGCCATACATTATTTTCTTTTATTACTGTATCTAAGATTTCTTTGTTTTCCTTCTGAGTCTGCCATCAGCAGTATTATCTGTATCTGTGTATCTCAAGTCTACCAATAATAAATCCTGGTAGCACTTCCAGTTCTTTTAGGATCATCTTCATGGATGGATTAAATAAATCCAATCGGGAAAGGTATCGTTGTTTCACTCCTCTTTCTGTTTTTGTGCATTTATTAAACTGCATTTATACTGTTCTCATTAAAGGTCATGGATAACTTTAATATCTTTCCAAAGTAAGTAAAGTGTTTCTCGTATTTCAAATAGGTATTTGTTGATTGGTTGAGTCTTTTTTGAGGCTTATAAACTCTTTGCAGGTTATTTAAAGCCAGAAAGAATTTTTTAAAGATAATAATGGTTTGCTACAAGTCATACTAATTAACCCATAGTTTGGGGAGGAGAGGTAGATTCATACATTTCCCAAAGGTATTTGCGTGGTTGGTTGTTTTTGCTTAGCAGCATACTAACTTCTATGGGTTATCTAATGCTGAAATGTAAATATTTTGAAGACAATCTTATGGCTTCAACTACAGATAAATAGGTAATGTTGGTAGTTCTGCTATAAATAAGTATTGTTGGTTTATATATATATATATATATATATATATATATATATATATATAAATGTGTTTTTATACTTTTATTATTTTGTTTGTGAGTTCACTATTTGACCATAGTTGGAATCCTAACAGGTGGTACCACCTGGGGTCAGGGTGGACCTGGGAACAACAGTAATTAAGAGGTGGTTCCATGCTCCTCAAAACTTCCTAATCAGTGCTGTTGGATGTAGTTTCAAGCAGTCACCCATCAAGGTAATGACCAGGCAGAAGATTGCTTAACTTTGGTTATACAGGAACTGGTGTTTCAATATGTGATCATAAGCCAAATAGGTATTTGTATATCTTCACAGATGCTTTTGTGCCATCTATGAAATATCAGAAGTCATTCTGCATTTGTACTGCTCACTCTAATTGCCTTTTCATCATGAAAATTGCATTTTTTGTTCCTCTGTCTTGAGCAAAGCTGCACACTTCTTGCCCTTCTGGTCTAATTCTACTACTATTCATTAGGATCTTAAATTCACTTATGTGAGTCATTAAGCTGATTGTCTGATAGAGCTCGCATTAATTCACACTTGGCTTCTTTGACATTGCTATTAAGATAGATCTACTGAGGGCTTCCAGTATTTCAACACTGTTATTCAGGCAACACATAAAATTTCAAGTACAGGCAGCAATTGATAAAGATGATAATAATCCAACAAAGAAGTACATTGTATAAAATCATATCGTAATTCCACATGACCCATCAGTCAATACACTACAAAATTTACATTATATTTCATAGGTCTGTCATCACTGACCATCAAGGTCACCATTACTGACACTACAACAGCCTCACCTGGGTCAGCGAACATAGCCATTAGATTATGAACGTGTTATATTCTGTGCTAATAAGAAAAACAAGGTGGATAAAATAAGTAAAGGTTTATTGTAAAAAAAAACAGTACAATAAGAATAAAGGTAACAATTATACACAAGGTTTTTGCAAGTCAATCCAGTCGGTAGTTCTCACGTAAGTCCAAGTTGTACTCAACAAATCCCAGCTAGGAAATATTTACCATCAACCCCGGGTAGATGTGTCACAAGGCTGAGTTTAACGTGGGTCATCCAAGCTTGTAGGCTCGGCCATAAAATCCCCGTAGAACCTGCATAATTAGGATCGGGTTGGTCTACCTCCCCGAACGAGACTTTGCCCTTTGGCATAGCCTCATCAGAGTTCTTCTCTGCCTTCAGGCAGAGAGTTTGAACATCTAGCTGGAACAGATCCCAGCTAGTCTCTGTAGTCCATTGACTTACAGATACTTATAGGTAGTTACTATCTATCATGTAGTCACTCATGGAAGTGACAGGTTATTCCATTAGATCAGAAGGACTGGTGCCATGTCACTTGATAAGATGAATCACTTTTATAACTCATTCAGGTGAACAAGCACATCAATGTTGTGTAATAGTTAGCAAGAGAAACAAAGTCAAAGAGGGCTAAGCTTGACAGCAAGGCTTCAATATCAGTAAAAAAGAGAAATGATAGCAAAGGGAGTCAAGCTTAAAATCAAGGTGACAGTAGGGGAAGCACGAAGTTGTAACTTCAGGATGATTCTTTTATAATTGGAAAATTTGTTGATTCACCAACTTTAAGGCCCTATAGTTGAAATGGTAGAGCAGCTGCTATGAAAAAACAGTCTTCTTTCTGCAAAGGCGACACAAGCTTAAGTCTTGCTGAGGGCAGTTCTTTATTTCTGATCCACCCTTTTGGTTTACTCCTATAGACTGACAATCCATGTAAATGGGATGGAAAAGAAACTAAAAATAACATAAATACTAGTCAAATAATGAATAACAGAACAAACATATCTAGATTTTAATAGCCTCCACACTCAGTCGATTCCATTTTTGATATTGCTAAACAGAGAAAAGGACAGAAAAGAAATGAAATCATATGGGGAGAAAAAACGGAAACGGAACAATTTAGAAGTGCTAACATTTCTACTCACTTATTTAAAGATTAAACACAAGCAAATAAAAATGTTTCGTAGGAAACAAAAAGAAAAAAAAGGGGGGGGGAGGGCAGAATAATTTGTCGGTTCATAATCTTACTCATTATCTTGTCAACCCTGTGTCTGATGCCGTGTCACCGTTGCCTTTATTGCTCTGGGAGGGGAGGGGAAAAAATAGAGTAGATTCATCCTTAAAGACTTCCGGAATTTTCAGTAAACATTAAGAACAGAATTGGTTGCAACAGTACCATGCAGAAAAACAGCCTGTCTGGGCTTGTAATATAGTATTTAAAAATAATATAATCTTCTGCTTTGCTAGCAAAAAACAGATCTACTTAAACTAGAATAATACCTGTCAAAAATGACAGTTGTATTTATGCATAGAACAGCACTTCTAGCTAAGATCAGTGTAGTATTCTTGTGCTTTGCCTTTTATGATTATTCAAACGTTTTAGCATCTGATGATTGGATGATTTTATTTAGTGGCATATCAACACCTCTATGGGTTATTTAATGCTGGAATCAAAATATTTTGTACACAATTTTATACTTTCAGAGCAAATATATGTTTAGATATATAGTTTGGAGATAAATGTATTGCTGGTAATTTTACTATAAAAAATGTATTTTTATATTTTAGTGCTATATTGACTGTCATTTTGCTATAAAATGTATTACTACTAATCATTGTTTTTAATAAATATATTGCTGGTATTTTTACCATAATCCATTTTTGTACCTTGTAGACCAAACAAAAATCAAAGCATTATTTCCCTATAGCTGGGACCCTAACAAGTACTACCACCTCAGATCAGCATGGACCTGGGAACAATGGCAATGAAGAGGTGGTTCCATGCTCCTCAAAATCTCAAATCTCTCAATCAGAGTCCTTGTTGCCAGATGTAGTTTATTGTCATAGCCATTATAGTCTCAAAACAAATAGATTCATTTCCTTTTTTTTTTTTAAAAATGTTTCACTCAAGGCAAGACAATAATGCCACTAGAACACAGGGTGTTACAAGTAGTGAAATATAATGACTGTTTTGTTTAATGTCGTATCAACTTCTACTGAAGCATCTATTAGGGTGGTGCAAAAATAATGTCGTTTTCTCACATAGTAACATATGTGAGAAAACGACATTATTTTTGCACCAACCTAATAATACCAAAGCAAGTATGTTTGGGATTTTATATTTGTGTATTATTATTTCGTAGTGTAATTAAGTGATTTTTCTTTTTTTTTCAACATTATAGTCATATCAAAAGTTGTATTTAGTTTTTGTATTTATAAACTGTACTTATGTTAAAAGGTTTTGACTAATAAAAAAAAGACTTTAGTGGCAGGGATTGAATAAAAGACAATTACTTTCAGGGCAAATGTATGTTTAGATATTAGGTTGGTGCAAAAATAATATCGTTTTTTGACGTATTTTTTAACGTCAAAAACGATATTATTTTTGCACCAGCCTAATATATAGTTTGGAGATAAATGTATTGCTGGTAATTTTACTATAAAAAATGTATTTTTATATTTTAGTGCTATATTGATTGTCATTTTGCTATAAAATGTATTACTACTAATCATTGTTTTTAATAAACATATTGCTGGTATTTTTACCATAATCCATTTTTGTACCTTGTAGACCAAACAAAAATCAAAGCACTATTTTCCTATAGCTGGAACCCTAACAAGTTCTACCTCAGCAGATCAGCATGGATCTGGGAACAATGGCAATTAAGAGGTGGTTCTATGCTCCTCAAAACCTCCAATCTCTCAATCAGAGGCCTTGCTGCCAGATGTAGTTTATATGTCATAGCCAGGAATATTTTATCATCTGACTTCTTAAGCATATAAATATACATAGCTATAAAAATGATGGGATTATTTACATATGTATTGACAATTCTTTCGAGGATCAGTGTAGTATCTGTGCACTTTCTTTTTCTTCTTTATGTGCCTTCTCCCTTCAGGAAGTTGGTGATCAGGATAAGACAGAAAGAAAGCCACAGAGAAATAAAGAAAAAGCAAGTAAGAAAACTAGAAAAAAATGAAAAGAAAAACAAGTTTAAGAAACAATGTGTTACTCCTTTACCCCCTTGATCTTTTGAAATGGGGAAAGATTCATTTAATATTTTCTCTTTTGGGATATAATGTACACCTTGTATAGGAAGGTAGGTAGATACATCACTTAACACTCTCACTGCTGTGGGCATACACATCTTTTCAAAACTAACATTGCCTGCTGTTGGCATACATATACGTTTTCAAGATATACATATGTTTTTATAAAACTGATATTGCCCTGCTGTTGATGTATATATACATTTTCAAGAGACTGTGAAATATCTGCGCTTAGTGTTTGTGTTATAACTAGTGCTTTAATGCTATTTCCAAACCAGCATATTAGCATATAGTACAATTTGTTTTGGGATGTATTTTTATTGTGTGTGTTGGGCGGTGTTGTTTAGCTTAGTCTGCAATGCAGAGTATCCCAAACTAAAATAGCAGCACCCATGAGAAATTGCTGTTAGTGTTTTTATAGTCATTTATTTCATGTAACTAGCAATTTCCTATTTTTCTCCAAAAATGAGCCCGCACAGCCAGACAACAATGCTATAATGATGCAACAGTGAAAATCTTAATAAAGAGATGTTAAAAAATAAAAAAAAAACAATAAAAAGAGAAAAGATACAACCAAATTTATTCCCTTACCCCTACATATACCATTGTCCCATTTGGGTGGAAGCTGCCTAGTTCCCCACCTTCCAGTCTTAATAGAGTTCAAAAGCGTTTCAGAGTCCTTTTGGGTAACAAATTATTTTCCACCCTCCAACTTCTCCCACAGGTGGAATGTGGCGAGACTCTTGTTGCCCTATCACTATTACCATGGAAAGTGCCGAGATGAACTGCATTCCTTGGTTCTGCCAGATCTAACCTTCACAGCTAGGACCCACCATGCCGCTTATACTGTAGCAAACTGCTCACATTCCCTCTGTATTCCATTGGTGAGAAGTTTCACTTGAACAGCTTCTTCCCACAAATCACTGCTCTGTGGAACTGACTGCCAAGAATATGCTTCCCTGATCATGACTAGGGTTAACCATTATCTCCCCCTTTTACCCATATAAACTATGTCTTAATGGAACCTACTACCACTAGTGGCCCCAGAGCCTTGTAAAGAGTGAACTTTACAGTTAAAAAAAAAAAAAAAAAAAAAAAAAAAGAAAAAAATTACAATTTTACAGTTGGGGGTGATCCAGATGTGACACAGACTCAGAAATAGTTTTTAATGATTTTTATGAGGGTTGTGTAGTTTAGTGTAGGATTTATTGTCATCTGTGGTAGGAGAACCTTTAATAATGAGGGAAACTAGTCCCTGGGGATTTTTCTCTTATGCATCGTACAAAAAGAGGTAAGATCAGTGGACACGCTCTGATGCCTGTGGCAACAGTTGGTGGGATTGAGTAAACATATGTAGGGCTCTATAAATAAAAGATCATGAGGAAATATGTATACAAGGCCCTACTAATACAGCAAAGGAAAGACATTTTTTTCTGGGCAACGAAATCAGTCAGTGATTTTGCCCCGTCGTTTCTGCTGCTAATTCAGCTTATCACTTCATTTTATTCAGCACCCATTATCTGGTCAGGGAGTCAAACAAATTAAAATTATCACCCAAGCACAGAATCTTTGTTTTATGAGAGAATGCACAATTTTGTTGAAAGGTGGTGTAAGGGAAAAATACTTTGATGACTGAATAACAATCTACACTATTTACATCATTTGGACTGTTGTCCTCATCTTTATTGCCATATTCAGGACATTTTGGCTGTTGTAAGCTCTGACCTTCTTCAAGTGACATATGTTGAAATTTATCAGGAATATAGACAGATATTGAAGGATCAGTTTGAAATTCCAATGTGTATCACCTGAAGAAGGTTGGAATGTACAACAGCTGAAATGTTGTGAATATGGCAATAATGATGAGGACAAGAGTCTGAATAGTGTAAATAGTTACAATACCTCATCCCATAAATATAGACAGACACTGAATAATGAGGTTATGATTTTTCTTTTAAACAAGGTGATAATACTACTAACATGCAAGGAGCTACTGGGAGTGAAAGAGAATGAGAAGACTTTAGAAGAAACTGGAAACCCAATCCTAAACCTGAAACAAAAGATAAACCTCTACTCCTGTTCAAAAGATGGGGAAACAGTGTGAACTGGGTGATAAGTGAACCTACTTACACCTATTAAAGTTTATACAAATAATAGATTTTGTTAAAAAATATTCATGGCATCACAAAATGTTAGGAGGCTAAGTCACATTCACATTTTCAAGATATTATATATATATATATATATATATATATATATATATATATATATATATATATATATAAATAAAATGTGTGTGTGTGTGTGTATATATATATATATATATATATCTCATCAGATCCTCTCAACAAATATTTAAATCCGACTGTAAAAATTATTTGTTTTGATTTTAAATACACATTTTTTTGTTGCTCATCTGCATTTATTTTCTGATACACGTTTCTCCCATAGCATACATGCAACCGGAGGTTCTATGCTAACAGTTTCTTCTCTTTCACTTCCCACTTGTGGAACTATTCCAGCTCCATGCTTTCCAGTCAACTTTGCTTTTCAAAAATTTAAATGTAATGTCAATCATTGTCTACTGTCTTCTTGATTCCTATTCTTTTATTTTTCTCACTTTTTAGTAATGTTTCTCTTTTTTCTTATTCTTTCACACTCAGGAATCCCTTGCGTCTTAGTGGCTTTACTGCCTTGCTTGGAGTGAAATGATTAAAAAAAATGACTTGTATAAAAGTTTTAGATTATTTCAGGGAAAACAAAATGAAGACAAAGTTTTCTCATTTATTTTGAAAATAGCCTTAACGATTATAGACAACTGAAACAGCTTGTCTCACTAACATTATCTCAGTTTGAAATCAAGAAAAAAAATTGTCTTCTCATTAGTTCTCAGTATCAACAAAATGTGTTGAGGCTGAAGCCCCTCCCCAGACCACTCTATAGTGCTGTGGATGGAAAATGGTCAAAATTTTTGCATCATCTTGTAAGACAGGAAGTAACATTATTTCCTGTCTTACACATGAGGTAATGATTTTTGTATTCATTTTTGAATATAAATGTTAATTATTATGGGGCTGTAGTGCTAGCCAAATAATAAAAATAAACTTGGGTAGAAAGAGAGAAAGGGAAATAGATTCATGCCTTTCTCAAGGGCAAGAGTTTGAATTGGAATATGAACTTTGGCAATTCTATTCTTTGTATGCTAACACTTAGTCTTCTGCTAACTCTTGGACTATGTTAACCCTTGTATTGTTAACTCTTGGACTATGTTAACCCTTGTATTGTTAACTCTTGGACTATGTTAACCCTTGTATTGTTAACTCTTGGACTATGTTAACCCTTGTATTGTTAACTCTTGGACTATGTTAACCCTTGTATTGTTAACTCTTGGACTATGTTAACCCTTGTATTGTTAACTCTTGGACTATGTTAACCCTTGTATTGTTAACTCTTGGACTATGTTAACCCTTGTATTGTTAACTCTTGGACTATGTTAACCCTTGTATTGTTAACTCTTGGACTATGTTAACCCTTGTATTGTTAACTCTTGGACTATGTTAACCCTTGTATTGTTAACTCTTGGACTATGTTAACCCTTGTATTGTTAACTCTTGGACTATGTTAACCCTTGTATTGTTAACTCTTGGACTATGTTAACCCTTGTATTGTTAACTCTTGGACTATGTTAACCCTTTTATTGTTAACTCTTGGACTATGTTAACCCTTTTATTGTTAACTCTTGGACAATCTAAACCTCCTATGGGAGAAATTTGAAATTAATATTAGATCAATCCCCAGGGAAACATTTCTACAGACAGTACATCTCCTTTGGTTGGGGTGGGGGTCATTAACTGGTGCCTGAATTGCCCTCAAAAGAGGAAGTGCTAAAGGGGCTTAGGAAACTTTTGAATTGCTTTGCAAAATTCTGAATTAAACTCTGATCTTGTGTAACATTCTGTTAAAATGTGGGCTTGCAGATAAATAACTACCATGAGACCCAGACATCCCCAAAAATCAAAAATGCTACAAACAACACAAAGCAGTGGAAAGTTTAATGTTTTTTAAAATTTTTAAATCTAGATTAATGATGAGAGAGAATAAGAAATCAAACAAAATACAGACTGTTATAGCTGAACCTGACTCCTGCTCTCACTACCCCTGCTAAGGGAGCTGTAAACATACAGAGAGTAGACTGTAAAAGCTGGAAAATGAGACTTTATTTATAGATGAACAAACAGGTTATCCAGACAGAGAGAGTGTTTACACACACAAATTAGTGATAAGAAGTTTTTTAAAAATAGATGAATGAACAAGACAGGCAAGTGAAAATTAAGCAAAGAAAATGCAACCATTTTTCTGCCCAAGATGGTCGGTAGTGTGTCCAGAAAACAGGCACTGCTGTAAATTCAAACATGCAGGTTATTTGTTACTAAAGTGAATCTAGTAAATGGTTTCATTTAAAACTTTAAAAAAATATCTTTAAGACATGAAGGATAAAAACTGTATGAATTCTTAATTATGTTTAGGAAATAAGCTTTTCAAGCAGGCAAATTTGTATATTTGACAAAAAAAATAGGAACTTCTGCCATATTAATAGACAATACAAGACAATAAACATTAACAGACACTAGACATCTAAATACACAATATAGGGCAATAGACATTAATAGACTTCTGCCATATTAATTAGACAGTAGGCAAGGAACCCTAATATGGAACTGATCCCGAAGTCAGCCCATATGGAATTAGTACTACTCCTTTAAAGCACATTATAGAAGACAAACAATTAACTTCTCCTCCAATGAGAATGGCTAAATAATTGGAGAAAAGAACAATAATCCCTATGAACAGTTTCAACACTCAACATTAGTACCCATAAAAGGAAAACTGTAAGAGAATTATAAAAGTTGGATGGATAAAAAATAAAATTTTTAAATGTTTCCTGTCCATGATATTCAAAACATGTGTAAAAGTATTGCTGTCCAAACATATATATATATATATATATATATATATATATATGATTAATACAAATATAAAACTTGTCACTTAGCTGATTGATGTCATATTCAGCACCTCTACTCCAGAGTTTCATGGACAAACCATTATGTAATCGTTTGGTCCACTTGTCAGGAGGTATCAGCAATTGTCTGTTGATTTTCTCATTTTTGTTATATTTTTATATTGTTAAAAAATAATTTAAGCACTTTTTTATTGGTCTTAAGGTTGATTTTTCTTCTTCATATGTACATGCAAAATTATGTGTGTATGTACATGCAAAATTGTATTTGTGTATGTACACATGTGTAGAATGTCCTGGTTTTTTTTCTTTTCATAGTTTTCCTGTCTCTTTATACTCTCATTATTCCTTTTCTTTATTTTCTTTATATTTTGGCTCTGAGTGTCAAAAGATAATGTAACAATGTTACTTCCAGTGTCACAGACACAACTCCTAGGTTTCTCGATTTTTCTGGGTTTTCTAAAATTTTTGAACATTTAGGTGTATTCAGTTTTTTTTTTTTTAATTTATTTCTTGTTTAAATGATTATTTTATTTAGAGTGTCCATGTAACTTAAAATTGAACGAGGGGGGATGTAAATAAATAGTTCCAACAAGAGTATATAAAATAGAATAAAAAGGGGAACTCACAGACCCTACAACAGACGTAAATATTAGGTTGGTGCAAAAATAATGACGTATTTTTTTAACGTCAAAAAACATCATTATTTTTGCACCAACCTAATATGTCTGATGAAATAGATTAAAAATTACAAGCATCACATGAGAGCATCATAAAGGGTGCAACTAGTAAAGCAAAAACTCAGAAAGAGATGGAAACTACTTGAGAAATAAAAGTGATTTTAACTGTTACAGTGCATTTCTTGCATCATTTGATTGTAATACATGGAAAAATATCCATGAATAAGCAGACATAATGTTTTTAATTATTTAATCAGACATGCCTAAAAAAAAAAATCTGCTGCTTCTCTCTATTATATATATATATATATATATATATATATATATATGTCATCCAGAGACAGACTGTTTTGCTGTATCACAGCTCTTCAGTGTGGCTAGACGTCCGATTGCTTCCAGCCAGAATTGAAACCTGACCAATTTGGTATCAGTCAGAGGCTATCACTGCATGGATATATATAAGTTAAAGGATACTGATTAGCATCTCTTAAATATGTTTTCCAGACTTAGTCTTAATATTGCCTTATTTTCAAGATTTAATCAAATTATAATTTAAAATATAAAGTTTAAGTACAAAAGAAAATCTTATGTTTTTAAATGTTTTTGTTTTTTTTATTCTTATTAAATATCTGAAGTTTTGTATTGCCTTCATATACTATTTAGTATATGAAACGGGATTTGCTATGAGATATTCTATGTTGTGCCTTGGAATTAAATTCAAACCAAAGGTCTTAAACAGTAAAAGGCTTGTCACCATATGCCTGTACAAAGACATTTTTATTATAAAAGCATATGTAGATGAAAGTATGTCTATTTAGCAACAAATTAAATATGTCATGAAGACAGGCGAAAAAGCTCTTTAAAAAGTAACAAAAATCATAATGATTTTTGTTACTTTTTAAAGAGCTTTAAGTCACAAGTGCACAAAAAGAAAGAAAAATACCCCTACAAAAAATATATAAGGTTTTTGAATAAAATTTGAACTTTATGAACCCCTTTCTTTATGATGATGAAGATAAAAAAAAAAAAATGCTAAAAGACCTTGAGGTTTTTAGAAAAAAAAAAAAAAATGACCTCAATGTTTTTGTTTTTAGAAAAAAGAAAAAATAACCCTGAGGTTTTTTTTAGAAAATGAAAATGACCATAAGGTTTATATTAAAAAAAAAAAAAAAAAAAAAAAAAAAAAAAAGCAAATAAAAATGACCTTGAGATTTTGTTAGAAAGATAAAGACCCTGGGATTTATTGAAAAGGAAAAAAATATGGCCAAATGATTTTTTGGTTTCACTTTCTTTTGTAAAACACTTTTTCACTGCTATGCCACACTATTTTGTTTATTTTACTTACTTGTAAGTAAAGAATTCTGTAAGACAAGTATGATCTAAAAATATGTTACCACTTGATGAACATTATCCTGAGCTAAAGAATACTTTTGTTTACACTTTCCAATCTTTTCTGAATTAATCATCATGAAGAATGTATGGATCATTGTTTTTTTTGTTGCTTTTTTTCTAAAATCCTCAAGGTGTTTTTTTTTTTTTTTTTTTTTTTTTTCCCTGTATTTTTTTTTTTTAGCTATAGAGCATAAAATGTCTAGAAACCCATGGGAAGAATTTGTGGAGTCATCTTCTCCATAATCCTCTTTCAAAATAGCTGTCTTTCTCGAAAAAAAAAAAACAGAAAATAAAAAGCTTTCATAGAATTATTGCAGACATTCACTGTAGATTAGTGATGATTATGGAAAAGCTGCATGTGATCCAAGCACAATATGAGTAGATATTTTATATAAATATAAATGTCCCTTGGGAGATTGTATCTCTAACAGAAAAAATAATACATATGTTGGTCATACCACTACTACGTTGTCTTGAAGGTTGAGTTTTCATTTGAATGATGCATCTAACATGTCAACATTTACAACAGCATGCTTGTTCACATTGTCAATTTAGGAAAATTCTTGTTGAAAATACATCTATACTTTTTCATGAAAATAATAAAACAAAAAATTCTTGAAGCTATCTATATTAAAAAATTGAAATCAACCTTTAATAAGATTATGAATACTGCACAAATGTTTTAAAATGTTTACACTAGATAGTTTAAAATATCTAGGTTTTAACTAATAGTTTTAAATATTTAAAAAAAATATTTAAACATTTCAATAACTTAGTTGCCTCTCGACATTTGCATGTGTCTACATGATAAAATTGAAAAATTGTACAGTACATAGACTTATTGTTTTTCACTTCACACATAAAAATTTAATTTTTAGGTGGACACAACAATTTTTAGTCTTAGAAAAAACAAGACCCTGATGATGACATTGTGCTCATGTCAAAAGTACTCGGAATAAAACGAATAGACATCAACATGGTAATATTTTTTCTTCCTTTAATAAAGATACTAAGAAACTGGTCCATAATTATGAGAGAATCCTATTAAAAATAAGTAGACAAAATTTGTCTAAATTATTTAATGAGACATGTCTTAATGAAATGTTGACAAAATATATGCAATATGCAATATATATAAAACAGAAAATGTTTTTCTGTGTGTGTGTCTGCTTTTTATGTACATCCATATTTCTCAATCAATAAATAAAGCATTTAAAATAGTGTTTGGTTTATTTTTCTTCCTGACTATGTCCCCAATTGTCCTAGAAGTGGTGGTAACAATCCTAGTGTAAGGGATGGCTAATTTCTTTGTCAGTTTATTTGAAAGAGTGTTACAGGGCAAAATTATGAATTTTTGGAAGTATCTGTTTTTTTTTGTTTTTTTTTTTTTTTTTGGCTTTATGAATTTTGTGAGCTTGTTTTTTAGCATTGTGGAGAAGTTTGAATGTTTTTTCAATATATTCCTCTTCTTCATTTAGATATTCAGGGCTACATATCCTAAGGGCTCTGAAGTGAAATCCTATGACTAATCCAGATTTTATTTTTTGATAGCGGTGGGAATAGAAGTTGATTAGGTCATTTTTGTTTGGGGGTTTTCAGTTAACTTTAAAATCATTGTTGTGTATTAATAAAATGTCAAGGAAAGGTAGAGAGTTGTTTGTTTCAAGTTTGTGTGTGAATTCAATGGAGGGCTCAACCTTATTGAGTTTTGTTATTATATTTAATAGGTTTGTATGTTGGGGATAAAGTAAGAATACGTCATCTATGTATCTCAGGTAAGTAGAGCTGTTAGGTATGATATGTTTAAATGGGACAGATTCTAAGAATTCTAGAAAGAGGCAAGTGAGAACACTAATGATAGGTGACCCCATGGGTAAACTGAATTATTGTTTGTAGAAAATGTTATTAAAAGAAGAGAAACAGTGATTAATTTGTATATCTTAATAATTTTTGACTAGTAGAAGAAGCTTTTCCTTTTTGGATAATATATTACGGCATTTTGTGATCGGTATATTATTATATAATGATTTGATGAATAAACTCGCCATTGACATGTTAGTCTTATTTATGTTACGTATTCTTTGGAGTAAGTCATGCAAATGTTTGATGTATGTTGCGCTAAAGGTACCTAGAAACAGAATTAGGATTTTAATGATGGCTCTAACTAATTTGTGGGGTGCACTATTAATTCTAAACACAATGGGTCTGATGGGTATTTTGGGTTTGTGTATCTCGGGTAAGCCATATAGTGAGGGTATATTGGGGTGGTACTCTAATAATCTAGATCAAAATTTATTTTCGTTTTTAATAGTTTCTTTATTGTTTTGTTGAATCTGTGTATGTCAGTGTTTATAGTTTGTTCATTGGTTTTGGTGTAGGTGTTGTCGTTATCCAGGAGGGATTCTAATTTTTCATATATATGCAAACAGAAGTTTGCTTAAACAATGATGGTTCTTTGTTAAAGAATTTTAAAACTTATTTTTCAGATCAGTTTCTTTGATTCAGGTACATATTTAGATATAAACTGTCTAAAGTTTGAGTATAGCCAAATTTATATCTAAATAAATTTAGAAATCCTTAAAGAACTTTCATTGGTCTTTGACCATACTTGAATAAACATAAAAAAACTGCTGTTCAAATAAATCATATATATATATATATATATATATATATATATATATATATATACTTGCCCAGATTTACAGATACATGTACATATATGTGCCTACATGAAAAATAGATGTGTGTATGTAAATATAGAAGTGGGGAAGATAAAAGAAAAGTAGAGAAAGGCTGTCTACTGAAAAGTGTAGACCTTCAAACAAATGCATGGAATTTTGCCTATGAAAACATTTGTACACATATGTTGGATGTATTTACTGGAGTGAAACATGGTTGCCCTTTTCCTACTAATTTTTCCCAATGGATAACGTCAAGACTGAATTTGTAACATTTCACAGTTGGCTGCTAGACACAACAGAATGATGAGAGAAGGGAGAATTTGATGATCAAGCAATGTAATTAGAAAACAGTGGCAAAAAGAAAATGGATAGACACATTGGCAGATTTAGAAAACTTATCAGAAGAACTTTTAAATACTGAAGGTCATAAGATTTTTCTTGCCCAAGTCAAGTACTTAAATTTTTCTAACATTTATCACACTGTATATGACTTCATTTGCTGTACAAAAAGCTTATCCTGTCACTGAAGGTAACTCTGATCCCTGAATTTGACTTTGTTTGAATTTCATAGTTGTGTTGTCATATCCTGCTATGGTAACAAAAAACACATTTGAGTGAAATTAACAATAAGGTTACTGCAATTGAGAGGTCTTGAAAAAGAATGCAGTAGAAAGGGGAGTAATATTAATAATACAGGGTGCTAAATGTTAAAATAAAAGTTGTTCAGTATTTAAGTTGTGCTGATTATTACATGTGCCTCATTAATAATTAGTAAAATCTATATAAATGAAAATTTGATAAAGCAAATAAATTCTATACAATCAAGCTATAATTGACACATCATTAAAACAAATCTTATAATTTGGCCAACTTTAAACAAAATAAAACCTCCTTTTTATTAAATATTATTAATAAAACATGAAATTCCAACAAAGAATTCAACTTTAAAATAGAATTTAGTCAGCCTATAATTTACATAAAATAAAAATTTATGCATCATTTAAACTTATATCAAATTATCATATTGCAAATTTTTCTTATATATCTATATTGATTCATTAATCTATTCTTCATGGCTTGACCTTTTCAGGTTATTTAAAGCCAGAAAACATTTTTAGATTGTAAGAATTTTTTTTGCAGATAATAATGATTTATTGATATACAAGTCCAACAAATTAACCCATAGCTGGAGGGAGAAGAGGCAGATTCATAACTTTCACAAAGGTATTTGTGTGTAAGTGAATATAATGAACCCAAATGAAATTGATGCTTGAGTCTCTGATTTACGATACTGAGCCATTATCCATTACACGACTAGCATATTCATGCTTGCAACACCTGGTATTCCAAAAAGGTCACGTATCTAGGTACTGATCAGGCTTCGCGTTGCTTAACTTTGGTAATCATATGGGAACCAGTGTTTCAATATGATATGTCCGTTTCTAACATCTATAATAAAGTTATTTAAATTTTCCATTATGTTAACCACAATCAAGATCATAGTGTCAATTTGAATGTCATGATCTTGTATGTGTTTTGTCAGTATTACATACAATTTTGAATTCAAAGTTTTCTCCTCCTAAATTGGTTGCCAATCATGGCTCGAGAGTCTTGATTTCTCTGCTATTTAACCCTAACTGAAGAGAGAAGAGATGGATTCATTCTTTTCTCATGGGTATTTGCATGAAAGTGAATCCAATGAACTCAACCAGAATTCAAACTTGGCTAACTAATTTCTTGTTCCGAGCCATTAAACAAGTAATTTTTTATTTTTTATTTTGTTTATTCACATTTTATTTTTTTCCCCCCATAAAAAAAAAAAAAAGAAAAATTTACAAACACACACAATATCAAGCATTACAACAACATTGTTATCAAAGACAAAAAAACTG
This sequence comes from Acanthosepion lycidas, assembly GCA_963932145.1. Classification (NCBI taxonomy): domain Eukaryota; kingdom Metazoa; phylum Mollusca; class Cephalopoda; order Sepiida; family Sepiidae; genus Acanthosepion; species Acanthosepion lycidas. The sequence goes on from OZ010600.1 coordinate 77,353,227, forward strand.
TTATATTTTATAAAACCTTGATTATTCTTTCTTTAAATTCCACTAAATTAGTGGAAGTTTAAACAAGACCACATAAAAATTAAAACCTCCACAAAATATTTAAAAATATTAAATTATAAATCTTGGTAATCTTCATGTCAATTGTAACATCAGAATACTGCATCAACTTGACTCACTTTGTTCAACCTGAAAAAGAATATCTGTAAGAAAAGGTGATGCTAAGCATAAAGTTCCAAGTAGAATTCCAGTCAAACAGTTATGTTGTTTCAGTCACTAGTGCACCATCTCTCTTTTCCAAAGACTTTTCTCATAGGTTAGTAATGGCTTTAAGTGATAGTGCATTGATTTGGGATTTCCTTTTTGTATCACACTTTTGCAAAATAAGCACATTTGCTAATAGTATCTTTCAAAGAAAGGAAGGTCAAGACAGAAAATAATGTCTATAAACAATTAACTACTTCAAAAAATGTAACAGAAATTCCCAATAGCTGTGAACTCTCTGACAAAACAAGATTCAAAGTGTGTGCATTACATGGAACAAATAAGACCTTGTCATTCATCTTGAGTAATCTTGGTCATTGCTTGCAAAACATTTTGCATAAAACTTACTTTAAATAAGTTGATTAATGAAAGCTAGATTGCTTTGTTTTTATGGTCTCTCAACCTAATTCAGGTTATTTAATGTCAGAAAATATTTTTAGATTGTATGAAATTTTTAGAGATAATAATTACTAACTGATACAAGATACAACCAAGACTAAGGATATGTTCATGTTCCTATTCTTTTCATGCTGTTGGTTCCTATTTATGGCCATCAAGAAGAAAAACAATGCAGGCATTAACTGTTGGATTTGATAGAATTTTGACATTACCAGTCAAAACATTAACATTGATATATTTGCGTTTCTTAAACAAAAGAGAGAAAAAAATCTTTTTTTATTTATTCTCAAAGAAAGAAATAAGAGCTTAAAAAAAAAAAAAAAAAAAAAAAAACCCCCCAAAAAAACGGGGGATTCAATCAAAAGAGGAAAGCAAAGTATATCCAATGATAATCCTATCACAGATCTGAAAAATATTAAGAATAGGTTTGATTGTTTTTTATGGATAATCAACCTTTTGCAGGTTATTTAAAGCCCAAAGTATTTTCAGATTCTCAGAACTTTTTAGAAATAAGAATGACTTACTGATACAGGATCTACTAATTAACCCATAAACGGAGAGAGAAGAAGTGGATCCATACCTTTCACAAGGGTATTTGCCCTTAAGTTAATATAACAAAACCGAATAGAACTGGAATTCCACTCTCCAATTTAAGGTCATTATCTGCCTGTACATCCAAGCTAGTATTCCCAAGCAGTCATCCATCTAGATACTGACCAGGCTTAACATTGCTTACAAGTGTTACAACATGATATGGCCATAAGCCTGAAATCAATGGATATGGGATCATCAATTTGTATATAAGTTGATATAATGAACTTGACTGGTACTCATACTCAGCTTTCCAATTTCCAATTCTGAGCCATTAACCATTACATCACCAGCATATCCAAACTTACGACACCTAGTATTCCCAAGCCGTCACCCATCCAGGTACTGACTTGGCTCAACATGATATGGCCATAAGCCTGAAATCAATGGATATGGGATCAGCAATTTGCATAAAAGTTGATATAATGAACCCAACTGGTACTCAGGCTTCCAATTTCCAATTCTGAGCCATTAACCATTACATCAACAGCATATCCAAACTAACAATACCGAGTATTTCCAAGCCGTCACCCATCTAGGTACTGACCAGGCCAGTGATTGTACAAGAACCGATGATTCAATGTGAGGGACCAGAAGCCAATGAATGCTAAAAAAACATGTTATTAATGTAAACATAAAAATTAAAATATTTTAAACATTTTAAAATCTATGAGTCAAAGATCAAAACAACTAAAGTTTAACAAATAGAATCAACCTTATAGAAAAATATGAAACAAAGTTACAAAGTTTCCATCTGAATTCCTGGGATGAGGAGTTATCATTATTTACACTATTTATATTCAGGCTATTATCCTAATCTTTGTTGTTATTATCACCTGATAACGCTCTGTTTGAATTTCTGGAATGACGAGTTATAATAATTTACACTATTTATATTCAGACTATTGTCCTTGTCTTTATTGTTGTTATCACCTAATCACCTTCTGTCTGAATTTCTGGAATGACAAGTTATAATTATTTACACTATTTATATTCAGACTATTGTCCTTGTCTTTATTGTTGTTATCACCTAATCATCTTCTCTCTGAATTTCTGGGATGAGGAGTTATAATTATTTACACTATTTATATTCAGACTATTGTCCTTGTCTTTGTTGTTATCACAACATTTTGACCATAGTGCCATTTGGACTTAATCCAATGTATATTGATCTGAGTAACCTACAGGGAATTCTGAACTGAATTCTATGGGGATAGACTGTTCTCATTCTGCTACTTAGGTCTAGGGATGTCTTGCCCAGTTCTTGCAATAGTTCTAGTGGATTAAAGCATTGGTTTGTGAATTTGGTGACATAGTAGTTGTGAGCAGTGTGAACTTGGATTCAGTGGAAATAGGCGAGCAATAATTAAGCAGTACTGAAAATAAGTACTAGACACAGTATCCCTAAACATGGGCAGTGGAATGAGAACAGTTTAAACCCATAGATAAAATAAAGGGCTCAGTTCAGAATTTCACATAGGTTAAAATGTCTGTACCTTTCAGAGCAGCTTGAACATTTTAGGGTCGATTGTTCTATGGGTGGAATATATTATCCCATAGGACAATTTGCTGTGGCGAACTTGAAGCTTTAAACATAACTTCACTAGAGCAAATTGTCCTACAGAACAATAGCCTAGTAGATTAAAGCATTGGTTTGTGAATTTGGTGACATTGTAATTGTGTGTTCAATCCCTGGGTTTGGCACTGTGTACATGGACTCAGTGGAAATAGGCAAATAATAACTGAGCAGTAATAAAAATAAGAATTAGACAAGATATCCCTAGACATGAACAATGAAACGAGAACAGCCAACCCCCATAGATTAAATAAAGGCTTTTGTTTAGAATTCCCTTTAAGTTATTCTGATCGCTATACCTCTGATGAACAGAAAAAATTTATTTAGTTTGATATGGCTTGGGGCTAACAGGAATATTCTATTAGGGCTTAATTATCTCAGATGATTTAACTTAACACTGTTCTCTGTGAGCATGCTGGGTGTGACGATAAACTGCATCCATATCCTGGGTAAGACAATAAACTATGTCCAGCAGCAAGGCCTCTGATCAGGAGGTTCTGAGGAGTGTGGAACCACCTCTTAATTGCTGGTGTTCCCAGGTCTACCCTGTTAGGTAGCAATTCACAGATAATAAAGTAATGATTGGTTGGTTTGTTTAACAGCATATTAACACCTTATGGGTCATTTAATGCTGAAATTTAATTTTCTTGGGAGATTTGGTAGGCTTTTTTTTTTTTTTTTTTTACACTATTGCTGGTGTTTTTACTATCTGCCCATAGCTGTGACCCTAACAGGTACTACCACCCCAGGTCAAGGAGGACCTGCAAACAAAAGCAATTAAGAGTTGATTCCATGCTCTTCAAAACCCCCAATCTTCTGATCAGAGGCCATGCTGCTAAATGTAGTTTATCATCATACCCAGGACAGGTAAAGTAGTCTACAGAGAAGACAACAGGAAACCACTTCACTATTGGTAGGGCCTTGGATATAATGACTGCATCCCCTGCAGAAAGGTAAGATCCTCACTCTAAAAAGGGTCACATATAAGCTAAATAGTCTTATTACACAAAATAAGAGATTAACAACAACAATAACAAAATAGAACAATTATATCAATATAGTGTAATAAAAGTTATGTGATGGATAGAAGATTTGTTATTACTATAGATCTTATTAGCAACAATAACTAATAATAAAATATGACAATTATAATATGCTGCAATAAAAGTTATGTGACAGATAGAACGTTCTTTCTTACTATAGATCTTATTAAGCACAATAAGAGATTAACAACAATAACTAATAAAAGAAAACAACAATAACAGTAATAACAACATATATTTTAATGAACGTTATGTAACAGACATAGAAAGTTATGATTGAGTCTTAACATTTTTATAGCTTCTCTTTGCTTCATACTGGGGCTGATTAAGCATAACTGAAATCACAGAAAGTAAAACCAGACATTGTACCCATGAGTTTTTTTGTTTTTTTTAGAGGTGGGTGAGGATACCTCCATCTTATGTATTATTTCAAGTCTCTCTCAAATGCTACTGGTACAATGTAACCCAGTAATACCTGTCACATGGTTGGGTCATTGGTGACTAAACTGATTCCCCCTACCAGACTTTTCTAGTTAGGAGAGTGGTTACATATACAGCGGGATTAAAATAAAACATATCAAAGGGTGGATGAGCCTTCTTGTAGAGTCAATGGACATCTAGCACAATGAGGTAGCCTGAGCTCCATAGCTATAGATGCAGGTAGTGCAGTGATGACATAGCAAAGAGCTTTTTAGACTGAAGCCAATGGCCAGGGTTGAGATTTCCTTGATAGAATTAATGGCCATGTGTCTGTGATCAAAGCAAGCCATCAAGTTAGAAGACATCAGTTTTGGTCTGATCTGAAGAGGGATGGACTCCGCCAGGTCTACTTGCCCCAAGACACACAATAGCTAAAGGAATACCTCTCCAGCTTTCAACCCAGATATGTAGAGGGAACTGTTCCAGTGTTCAGTTGTACCACAACCCTATGAAGATTTGTTCCCAGTCATGGGAATGATCATAATGATCTTTTAAAATAGGGTACCATCATTCATTTTTCCCTTAACCACCCGCACAATATCACCTGAAGATGAGGAGAAAATGTGCTTACAGAAAGACTAGGAAAGACAAACATCATCTGTCCTTGCGATCTCTAGTCATAAATAGTTTATAAATAATTTTTTTCATAAATACGGCATAAAAAGTTTCAGAGTATAGGGTGAATATGGTTTTTACTCAAGACAGTTTCTGATTTTAAACAGCTTCTATTTTTTTAACAAATTATAACTGACTAGCTTAGTAACAATCAACCCAAACAGAAAGTAATATATTTTATGCTTTTATATGATACATTTAATCCTCTGTAGCGACCAGTCACTCTCAACCCACTGGCCTTACACCAAACTCTGACCTTTTTCAAATCATGCGTAAGGTGATTTCTGAACTATCATTTTGAAGAAAGAAAATGTGCAACATACAGCAGGAAATACGGTATATACTAATTGATTACACTAATTGCTTTATTATTCTGATTATCTACTTGTGTGCAAGAATACTTCCGCAGTTCAAAAGATAAATCTGTTAAAAATGGACTTACCCTTTTAAAAAACTCCTCAGCAGGCTCGCACATTTCCCCATGTCCTAAAAGAAATAAATAATATATATATAAAAAATATTAAACTATATGTATATAAAAAAAATATGTATGCATATAAAATAAATATTAAAAATTTCAGCATCCCCTCTCCTTCATACACATGTGTAGTTGGCATTGATGTAATCAATGTTTATTCCAATGAAGTGCTAAAGGACAAAATACGTCATGCAAAAAGGTTTTCCACTGTCATAGGTTTTCCTAAAATTGTTCTTTATATATAAAAATTTATAAATCATTTTCCTATATATATATATATATATATATATATGATTTTTTTTTTTTTTTTTTTTTTTTTTTTTTTTTTTTTAAGGATTATCAATGTTTTGCAGGTTATTTAAAGCTGGAAAATATTTTTAGATTGTAAGAATTCTTTTGGAGATAATACGGATTTACTGATACAAATCCATAGCTGGGAGGTTGTAGAAGAGATGGATTCATACATTTCCCCCAGGGATATACATGCAAAAGTGAATATAACGAACATGAATTGCCCCCCCCCCCGTCTCTAGGTATGCTACAACAATATATATAGTGATAAAATAATATAAATAAAATATGAAACAATCAAAAGAAAAGAAATATAAGAACAGAGTACTTTAATGTACTCATAAATTCTGTGATGCTTGCAGGTTTAATTCATTAAATATCTTTCCTGTTTTTATAGCCATAGCTATTGCTGCCTTTGAATAGGCAGCAATAGCTATGGCTATAAAATTTTAGTGGTAATCAGTGAGATACAAGAGAATGTTTTTAACTTATTAGTTTTCAAAAGATTAAAAAATTTTACTATACAACATTAGTAATGAGTATCATATATATATATTATAGAGAGAGGTATAATAGGACAAATTGATTTTTTTTTTTTTTTTGAGAAAAATCAACATTGCATTCAGTTCTAACACCAAAAATTAGATTCATAACTTTTAACAATATTTGAGCATTTAATTTTAAACAACATCTGAAAAAATGTACAGAAATTCCTAATTCTTGAAGGTTTCTGCTTACAAACTGGCTTCAAAATTTTACTATTTCAAGGACAAATCTAGTCGATATTTTTTTTGTATTAGATATATTGAATGAAAACCAGAATTCTAATTATGAATCATCATAAGTGAAATATGCATTTTTTTTTTTTTTTTTTACTGTATTTGATAATTGGCAAAGATTACAAAAAAAAAGGCTAATCAATAAGATTTTACACCATTTGTTAGGGTATAATTAATAAAAACAAAACAGATAAAAGTGTATATAATACCATAATACTGCTTCACAAAATGTTTAAAATTTGCATTATTGAAAATCACACTAAAACTTTTGCAATGTATATAACATTTTACATCATAATATAGCTAAATTGTTCAGTATAACTTCCCTTTGAAGTAAATGAAGGTCTTATTTGATGGCACAATGATTTAATAATAATGTGCTTATGCCTTGCTTCTTGTCCATGTGCAATTTGTAAAGCTTCAGTAGTTAATTTAACAGCTCTTTCTACACTTTGTGAATATGCATGTAAATTGGGCCACTCCAATGTTGTTCCATTCATTAGAACCTGTTGCAGTTCATTATTTAAAAAATCTTCTGTAAGTGCAGATTCACAAATTCCATTTTGTCAGAGGTTAATCAAATTTGACCAGTGTATCACTTCAGAGTTGATGAATGTATTTTTTTTTTTAAATCTCTTTGATGGCTGACTACTTCTGAAGCAAAAAAATAAAATGTTTACTCATCTAATGGACAATATTTTTTTTATAGTTTCTTCTCTCACCTCAAATTCATCTGATTTCAATACTAAAAAAATATTTTCTAGAACCAGGGTGAAAGTATTGTACTGTAAATTTTTTAATGCAACATTTTTGTATTTTTGTATTTCGTGCCATGTTTATCAACTGTGCCATGTGTCCTCAAGGACACATGGAACAGTGGATAAAGGCATTAGTTAGATCCAGTGACAGGACCCAAAGAGTTTGAGTTCAATACCCGGTTAAGGCAGTGGAGAAATTGGAAAAGAGAATTAACAGGAAATAACTGACAACTGGCACGTGGAACTAGAACAGTCTACCCCAGTGAGCAAAATAAAGGGTTCAGTTCAACATTCCAACCACCTGAAGAAGGCCAGAGCATACAACAACCGAAATGTTGTAATAAATATGGCAACAAAGATGAGGACAATAGTCCAAATAATGTAAATAGTGTACAAAAATTTATAATAATCCTTAAAAGCAATTACACGCAATTTCAAATATCAAGACCAGTTGCAAGATACAAAAAAAATAAATGAGAATCTGAAAAGACAAGTCAAGAAAATATAGAACATAGGAGAAACTGATAACATTTGATTTGCAACATACTGCTGACCTATTGCCCAGAAAAAGATATTTTCTATACCAATGTGTCATTCACACAGGCCTATTGCTCACTGTTAGAAATACAAAGAATGACCTTTTTCTTCTTAGATTTCATTTACATATTGATGGCTGCTTTTGACCCAAGTTGATTTCCTTCATTACGGATTCTCACAATAAATCCATTTTTTCATTGCCAGTCACTCTTCTATTTATCCAGCAAAGAGAATATATATATTTTTTTTTAAACAAAAGTTCACCCAATACAAAGTTCAAGAGTCGCTCAAGGTAGAGGTTGAGTCAGTTGATTCTATGGCTTACCAATCCTTTGCCAGTCATTTAAAGCCAGAAAATATTTTTAGATTGTAAGAATTTTCTTTTGGAGATAACAATAGTTTAGTGATACAAAAATTACTAATTAACCCATAGCTGGAGGAGAGAATTGGATTCATACCCTTTCCAAGTGTATTTATACATAAGTGAATATAACAAATGAAATGGGAACTGGAACTCAGCTTTCCGATTAAAAATTCCGAGCCATTATCCATTACATCACCCACACATCCAAGTTTACAATACCTGTTATTCTTCAGTGGTCACCCATCTAAGTACTGACCAGGCTTAACATTTCTTAACTTTGATGATCGAATGGGAACCAGTGTTTCAATGTGATGTGGCTGTAAGCCTCAATTTCCTTATCTCCTATACTAAATTTGTTATAACTGATCCATACACCAAAGTATTTGAAGTGTTTAATATTTATTAATTTCATATCCCGATTTTTTATGATGGTTTCAGAATATGTGCCAACCATCACTGCTTTCATTCTAATTACAGATTAAAGTTTCTGCTTTGGAACAATTTATCTTAAGTCCTACTTCTTAGAACACTTAGTCGAAGATGTTTATTTTCTGTTCAAGATCATTCTTATCCCAACATTTTGTATATTACTTTTCACTGACCTTGAGGAGGCTATGAATATTGTTGACTGTTTGAAAAAAAAAAAGAAAAAAGGTTACTTTGAAATATGAGGTCATATAAAAAGAACATGGTACAGCATCTCTGCATACACTCAAATATAGTTTCCTTGAACAAGTCAAAAGGCTAACACATTCAAATGTTACCACGGTTTGTTCCCCTTCCCATCTAAACAGACCACACCCTCAAAAGATGAGAGGGTAAAAAATATATTAAAAACACTCCCCCCACATATTAGTTCCTCCTACTACTATCTGCACAGAAGGAGATGGGAGGAGCAGATCTGGCAGAATGAAATGATACAGAAATCTCTATTAAAATCAAAGGAAAAAGGCTGGTTAAAATCACACCAAATCTTATGCACATAAGTTTGTTCCATCACATCTTTTATTTATTTATATATATATATATATATATATATATATATATATATATATTATTACACAACAAAATCCAAAATTACCTCATATGGGAGATAAATCTATTTCAACTGACAAAAACTTGTCAGCCTTATTCAACCCCAGTGTATAAACTGAGTTCGTGTTGGAATTAGAAATTTAACAGAATTTATCCATTTCAGTGTTTCAGTCAGACAAAATGCATCAGCCAGTGGTGGAAGGTATTGGCCTTAAAGAGAAGAGGTTTTATAACATTAAACCCAGATATTAACCTTATGACATTAAATAGGGGTTATATAAAGAATGAAGTAGTAACTTGAAAATAAAAGAGGACTGAAAAGGAAGTTTTATAAAAAAAAATCTTATATAGATAAGGTTGGATTTAAAAATACAAGTTCCTACTTAAAAATACTCTTCCAAAGATAAATTATACTTAAAAATAAAATATATTTAAAAAATTAAATAATAAATAGGGGATCATTTTCAATATTTTATATTACTAGAATCCACTTGGATTATGTATATAATAATGGATTTATTACCTTTCCTCTCTCGTGAGATATATGAAAATATAAAAGTGGACACTGAGGTCAACACCAAATGGATGGCAACAGCCTGTCTCATGTTTCATTGCAATCTTCAGGCCATGTGTGTAATGCTTTTGACTCAACTATTTGTATATGCTGATTAGTGGTGTATTATCCTGATGTTTATGCTCAGTAATAATCATGTTTCAAATTATTCTAAAAGCTATTGAGTAAAAGTAATTGTGGATCCAAATGCAGTTAACTTTTTACTCATTAAGTATTATTTGTTGTTGAGTATCATTATTACATTTATTTATGTCCATGCATTCATTTGTTAACACACACATATATATATATATATATATATATATATATATATATATATCACAAAACTGCAGACCTGTTTTTATACTTTCATAGTATCCACATTACAACCAAAAACGTTTATGGCACCTCTCTTCACTTTAATATATATATATATATATATATATATATATATATATATATATATATATATATATATATATATATACATGTTTGGAACAAAAATCTATTTTTTTTTAAAGTAATCTTCAAAAATAATATTTAGTTTTTACTGTTGGTTGTGCTGCTCTAAGTGCTTTTTACAGGCTTCCAGAGACATGAAGTCCTTCCCATGAAGAGAATTTTGTAGGAATCAAAATAATTGTGTATTTGCTCCATAAATGAACCAACTTTTCCTTTGCTCATGTCTCACTTTTCTTTAAAACGTCAATGAAATGTTTATGGACATCCATGATTCATTAAAAGGATTTTTTTTAAAACTGATTAAAAAAAAAAATAAAAATAAAATAAAAAAATCCATGCCTCAAAATTCAAAGGTTGTATTATACATGGAGTTGGCTTATACACAAGTATATATGGAACCTAATGAAATTAAGCTTCTTTCTTTACTTGTAACCCCCCCCCCCCAAAAAAAAACAATGATTATTCATCATAGCATAAAGTTTTAGTGGGGCTGAAGTCATATCTATCCTTCTAGGCATATTTCAGGGCTGTCCATAACAGAGTTTTATATCTGTCTGAATTTCGGGGATGAGGTGTTATTAATTACAGTTGGACTAATATCCTCATCTTTGTTTTTTTTAATCCTGCTTTGGCCTTCTTCACATAGTTCTTGTCCTGCTGTCCATGTCTATGAATATCTGGTCTTGTTCCTTTTAGTACTGTTCAATTATTACTTCGATGTGCACTACTCAGCCAGAGGATTGAACTCACTTTTACTACGCCTGTAAATGCATGAACCAGTGCTGTGACCAGTACTGAGAGAAAGAGAAAGAGAAAGAGAAATCCCTAGGTATGGGAAGGCAGAACAAGGACAATTTATCCCCTTAGGTTAAATGTTTCTGTTCAAAATTCCTTGATGGTTACTCAGATCAACATACACTTGATGAAGGCTGGTGGACATTAAATCACAGCAAAGATGAGGAGATTAGTCTAACTGCAAATAAAGAATTAGGTTTGTTAGGTGTGGCTGTAACAAACAATGTGATCTACAAGTCCCATCTGTGCCCAATTGGATTCGGATCTGGCAAGTGCTGAGGCCATCAGAGTACCTGGAAGTTAGTCGAGTATTTCTGGAACCAGTTTCATATCAGTTGTACACAGTGGGATGTTATATTATCTTACTTGAACAGACCACCAAGAAACATGTCAAGCAAAAAGGGATACAAATGGTCTGTAACATGTATGTAAATACATGCCACATCTGTTAAGACCGATTCCAATAACAGTGCTTGCAAATTCCATAACACATTAATCATATTGGCACCCACAATCTTAACATAAGATATGTAAATGATGCAATGTTGATTGCAGACACAGAAAGGAAACTACAGAAACTCCTACAAAAGGTAGTAAAGGAAAGTGAAAAGAATGGACTAAACATCATTTGTAAGAATATAGAATGTATGGCTGTGAGCAAAAGGGACAGCCCAACATGTGAATTACAAATTGGAGATGCCAAAATCAACACAAATTTAAATTATCTAGGAAATATTTTAACGGAGGATGGAAAACACAACACCAAAATCGAAAATTGCATTGGAATAGCAAAAGGTACCTTCCAAAAGCTAAGCAAAGTATTAAGAAACAGGAAAATTTTTATTAGAAACAAAGAAAACGGAACTGTCATGTTAAACTGATTCTTCGATATGACAGCGAATGCTGGACAATCTCATTACAAATAAATGACGAGACTTGAAGCAACAGAAATATGGTTCTGCAGAAGGATGCTGAGGATACCATAGACCAAACATGTGAGTAATGGCTTTTAGGGAAATGGAAATAAAAAGGACACTTCTACAGAGTATCAGAAAGAAGGCTCAAGAAATTTGACACTGACTGGACATAATATTGAAGGCAAAAGGAATGTAGGAAAGCAACAAATAAACTACCAAATGAACTTGTGTAAATGGTTAGAATAACCGAGATTAGAAGAGATAACAAAAAAAAAAAAAAAAAAAATGAGAGCTACAAAGGATAAGAATTTGTGGAAAACCATGATCACTCACATCCTCTAAGGACACGGCACGTAAAGAGAAGACACTTGTTTAGATTAATATTTGCTTTATTTGGACACTGTTCACTAAAACATTTAATCAAAAGGAAGAAAAACAAAGAATCTGCATTGTTATTGGTCCTGACCTGGCATCTCAGTTTCATTCACTTTTTCATTGCTGCAACATAGCTACCCAGGACCTCAGAAATTTAAACAAGATTGGCAGCAAGGTCTCACAATTTTACAGTTGAAATTGGCTAGATGTAGCTGTAAGTTCTATGTTAACAGTTTTTTCTATCGTACTTCTCACTTGTAGAATTCTTCTGGTTTCTTGCTTTCAAGTCAATTTTGATCTTCAAAAATTTAAATGTAATGTCAATTGTCATCTTCTGTCTCCTTAATTCCTGTTCTTTTATTGTTCTCACTCCTTAATAATATTTTTGTTTTTCTCACATTCAGTAATAGCTTACATCTTAAATGCCAAACATTCCCTATCCACCATGATACTCTTTCTATAGTTTCTGATATGTTTTTTTATTATTTTCTTTTGTGTGGTTTCTTTAATTTCAGTATTAGTGTTGTGCTTAAAGATTTACTTACAAATCCTTGGCACCCAAATTCAATAGCTCAGTACCAGGTAAAGCAAAAGTAAGCATAAAAGTACCCCATTAAAAGGTACTTTTTATGCTTACTTTTGTTTTTGGAAATTTTTCTACTTTTTGAGTTTTTTTTGTTTTTTTTTTTTGGGGTATACATTTTTGAAACCTTTTCTCATTGTTTAATGTTACATTCTGTGTTGTCTCTGGATCCCCACGCGACTAAACAAAAGGCCATCAATAAAAAGGATGATTTCTTTTTGTTATTCGTTTTATTAGGAGAGATTGGTGGCAGCTTGGATTCTAACAGGCAGTAGGAGGAATGACATCACAGGAACACATGTTGGATGTTGGCTCAGTGACCCTCTATGGATGGTCTTAACTGGTCACTAACCTGGGTGTCGGAGGCATATCTACATTTCAGAATTCTTCAGACCCTCTGCTGAAATTGAATTATATCCAATATCCAGACAACAGCAATCCATCACTGTCAGAATACACCACCCATGAGACACTCCAACCAATCACTGACCATTCTGGCCCTGGCCTTCACATTCTGTATCATTAAGGATTAGGGCACATTTGAAACAGTAGCTTGTAACACTGAAATTATAGCTTACTTCTGGACCACAGAGGTCCCAAAGAAAAAATTATGTGGGGTTTGATTTTGGAATCCCCACCAACTGTGAAAACCCTGGCCAAATGGTTCTATTTGCTCATGCCCCTTGTCCCAGACATTCCTAGATTTCTTCAGGGTGGCTCTTAAAAGGATTCACTCAACATTAATATTCTTGAGAGCTGAAGTAGCAAATATCTAAAGGTTGCTAAGCCCTTATGAAATTAATATAGTTATTTTTATTTCCCATTAATTTTCACTTGGATACAAAGTATTTTCAAAAGAGAAAAGTATGAGGAATTTATTTTTATGAGTAAATGAGACACATAAGGCGTTATATTAGGTTGGTGCAAAAATAATGTCGTTTTCTCACATATGTTACTATGTGAGAAAACGACATAATTTTTGCACCAACCTAATATTTATGCACATATAGAAGAGACTTTTTATTTGCTTTAAAATCATGAATTATGTTTAGGAGGATTCTATAGAATTCACATTAAAATATTATTCACTAATGATCTATATTCAGTTGTACAAAAGCAGCAATGGCTCAGTAAAAAATAGAAAAAAAATAAAAGATTAATCCTTTGTCTGAAACCTCTTATCAAACTTAGGAAGAGACAGTTGAAATTTCTAGGGCACGGAAAATTTGGTACTCACAGGACAGAGTAAAACAATGCATGACCTACCTAGCAAGCTTGTGTAAATGGATGATGGAACAAGGTTTAGGAGAGATAACAAAAAGACAAAATTTATGAGCATGGAGTAAGTTATAGTAATAAAATGATAGTAATAAAGAAGAGTGCATCAACCCATAGTGTTGGGATAAAACAAAAATAATAACCGTAAAACTTGTAATAAAATATTACATGTAATATCACTAATTATAGAATTATTAGTTAAACTGACATCAAATCCTTTTCATTTCAATTTCTATTATACATTGATAAAAGATGAAGTTAGAAATTCTGTTCTCTTTTTTTATTCTATATTTGAACTTGTGAAAATGTGTAGTAATAAAATAACAGAATTAATAAAGTGTGTACTGACCCAGAGTGTTGGGATAAAACAAAAATAATAACAGTAAACCTTGTAATAAATCATTACAAGTAACATTATCAGTATTTACAGAATTAGTAGTTAAACTGGTATCAAATCCTTTCAGTTTTCATCTTGATAATTTTTATTATCATACTTTTAAAATTAAATAAATTTATTTACCTATGATTATTTTACAAACATTTATTTTCTTTTAATTTTATTTCCAGTTCATCATTATTATAATTCTTTTTCTTATTAATTCAATTATTTCATTTCTCATTTTAGATCTTTTGTTGTTATTCTCTTCTTTATGTTTAAGTACTTTCTGAAAATGGAATAGGCCAGTGTTTGTTTCTTGACCTTGTAAGAGGTTCAAATGGCAGAAGACTGGGAAGAAGTGTGAAAACAGACCCATATTGACACCCCACTCTCCTGGCCATGAATTTCCTTCCTTGTTCTTAAAACTAATCTGGCACTCCCTTGAAGGGAAATCCTGTGGGGGTACAAGCAAAGGGCAGATTAGCATCTAATGGTGTAAGTATAGAAAAACCAAATTTTGAACTGAAACTGTTCATATTCCCATTGCACCAGATCCTTTGAAAATAAAAAGGCATAAATCCATTTCTCCCTGCCCTTCACAGCATCAGCAGATACAAAGACAATGTATGGTTGGCATGCTACAATAGTTTACAGAGAAGAGGTTGAGGGTGAGTGAGCAAACCTCTCCCTTACCTGTCCAAGCAGAGGACACTGAAATCCAAAAGGCACTTTGGAATAGCAAAACTGTGCTAAGAAATAGGAAAATTTAATTAAAAAACTGTTGGTTCCCATCTCTACTAAAAGGACTGAAAAAATATCTCCCTCCCCAAATTTACAGACAAATAGACAGTGCTGGGATTTCTTCCTAGCCAATAAGATAAACCATTTTTGGTCTCAACTGCCATATTTCTTATTTTTTGCCTTGAAGTTAGAACACTGTGATCATGTATCTGTACCCCTTTTCTGTGTTAACCCCATTCTTACATTGTGAAGTTTTTTGCCTCATTACTGTTGCTTTTCCTACTTTTATCTTGCTTATATTGTTTGCTTAGTATTATTTTTTGCCTTTTTTTTTTTATTTCTTTTGTTAATGTTTGTTGCAAACTTTGTCAATTCTGTTAGTTAGACATTTCTATCAATTACATTTAGCAATAACCAATTACACTACAGAACAAAAAAAACGTGTGTTGAACTGCTATGTAATATCAGTCCTCCCATAAGGCAATGAATGCTGTCCAATTCCCTCACAGGTGGAGTGAAGAACTGGAAGACCTCAAGCAACAGCAATGTGGAAAAGGATGTTGAGAATAACATAGACAGAGCATGTGAGTGACTAGGAATTTTAAAGAAAAATGGGAACAAAAAAGGTCACTTAGAATCAGAAAGAGAAAGTTAACATTTCTGAGACAAATAACAAGGAAAATAAGCTTTGAAAATTTTACACTCACAGAATGTATCAAAGGTAAGATTGGCAGAGGGAAACAGCAAGAAACCAACTTAACAAGCTTGTGTCAATGGATGTCAGAACAGGGAATGGGAGTGATAGTAAAAAGACAAACCTTGCTGGGTTTAGGAAGTTATGGACACCTATGATCGACCACGTTGTGAAGTGACACAGTATATAGTAGAAGCTAAGGCAGTAGTAACAAAAATCTGCTACCCCAATTAGAATCCTTGAGAGGAGTGAATAAGACAATTAGTATTAACTGTTTAAAATTAATAATAAATATTTATCTTTATTGTTTAATTAAACTTTGTGGACAGAGTTCTACAAAAGTAGGGGTACAACTCCTAGAAATTAAAATAATAAGAGTTGACTGCCAAATGACCAAAAAAACGTGACAACAACAAAAAAAAATAAAATAAAATAAGGACAATAGTCTGCATATAAATATAAATAAGTATAAATATAAGTAAATAAATAAAAATAAAAATAAAAATAAATAAATAGAAAAATAAATAAATAGAAAAATAAATAAATAGAAAAATAAATAAATAGAAAAATAAATAAATAGAAAAATAAATAAATAGAAAAATAAATAAATAGAAAAATAAAGAAAAATAAATATAAAGAAAAATAAACAATATACTGATAATAGAAAAATGCTCCATTTAAAAAGCAACAATAGGATGAAACAAAATTAACAATAGCAAAATCAATTCATCTGAAAGTGGTTTTTAAAAAAGTTAAAATATGTTGTAAAATGTTTGTAAATTCATAATCTCATTAATTCAGTTCTTTGACTTCTAAAGTTGAATATGCAAATTAGTTTTTCCCATTAAACAAGAACCACTATATTGAGCAAGTTATAAGACACATACTGAAAGAGCTGAAAAAATTGCTTTTATTATATCCCAAATTTGCAACAAGTCATTTTAAATGAATTTTGTGGTAACATTTATTAGCTAAGCCAATGTTTGGCTAACCCAGACGTTTGGAATGTCGAAATGAACCCTTTATTTCGCTCACTGAGGTAGACTGCCCTATTTCCACGTGTCATGTTTAATGGATGTCAGTTATCAGTTATCTCCTGTTAATTCCCCTCTTCAAGTTCTCCACTGCCTTAACCAGGTATTGAACGCACACTCTTTGGATCCTGTCACTGGATCTAACCAACGCCTTTATCCACTGTGCCATGTGTCCTTGAGAACTGATATCCATTAAACATGGCACGTGGAACTAGAACAGTCTACCCCAGTGAGCGAAATAAAGGGTTCAATTCGACATGCCAACCACCTGAAGAAGGCCATAGCATACAACGGCCAAAATGTTGTAATAAATATGGCGACAAAGAAGAGGACAATAGTCCGAATAATGTAAATAATATATATATATATATATATATATATATTATATATATATATATATATATATATTATATATATTATATATTATATATATATATATATATATATAATTCGACATGCCAACCACCTGAAGAAGGCCATAGCATACAACGGCCAAAATGTTGTAATAAATATGGCGACAAAGAAGAGGACAATAGTCCGAATAATGTAAATAATATATATTATATATATTATATATATATATATATATATATATATATATATATATATATATATATATATATATATATATATATATATATATATATAAACAAAAGTCTGACACCATAGAATTTGTATAATGTCTTAATTATACAAAAATGCATTCATTAAAGTATCCTTTTTCAACAAACACTTGTTTAGTATTTTCTTAAATGAACAAAGGGAAACAAATTCACACAGAAAAATCCAAGTATATAAATGAAGAACCATAATTGAAATTTATTAATAAAACAAGGGAAAAAAAAAAAAAAAAAAAAGAGAGAATATAGCAATAAACCAAAGTATACACGTTCCGAGTGAGTATAAAATAGAAAAAATTTTGCTCACAGCCCTTGTAAAAGAAACCAAAAACGAACAAAATTCTCCCTTTGTCTACACAGAAACAGTTAATGTATTTACTTGGGTATACTTGTATGTATTTTGGTTTTGTAGCCATATTTATTACATTTTGGCTGTTGTACGCTCCGGCCTTCTTCAGGTGGTTGGACTGTCGAACTGAACCCTTTATTTCACTCACTGGGGTAGACTGTTCTAGTTCCACGTGACATGTTTAATGGATGTCAGTTATCAGTTATCTCTTGTTAATTCCCCTCTCCAAGTTCTCCACTACCTTAATCGAATATTGAACAGGCAATGATGGAGAACTTGGAGAGGGAAATTAACAGGAGATAGCTGACATCCATTAAACATGGCATGTGGAACTAGAACAATCTACCCCAGTGAGTGAAATAAAGGGTTCAGTTCGACATTCCAACCACGTGAAGAAGGCTAGAATATACAACAGCCAAAATGTTGTAATAAATATGGCGACAAAGATGAGGACAATAGTCCAAATAATGTAATTAGTGTACATAATATCTCATCTCAGGTTTTGTTTTGCAAATTTGTTTCATTCCATTTATTTAAGAAGGAACCATAATCTTCTGAACTGTTGATTGAAAAAGGATCCTTTAAAGAATGCCTTTTTGTACATTATATATATATATATATATATATATGGTAGGCCATAAATTTCCATACGGATGTAATTCTGTAAATGGGCATTAACCAAAGTTAATGAGGATGCAGACTTTTCAATTAAGATTTTGTTTACTGATGAAGCAAATTTTTACATTAGTGGAGAAGTTAATCGCCAAAACCTACGTTATTTGGGTAATGAGAACCCTAACTGGGTGAGTCTGACAAAGATGCAAGGTGCAGGTAATTTGATGGTTTGGGCTGGGATATGGGGGTGACAGAATTATTCGACCAATTTTTGTCAGTGAAAATCTTAATGCAGAAAGCTATCTTAACATGTTGCAAGAGGAAATTCTTCTATCCCTGTTAAACGAGGAAGATGACAACCCAGTTTACTTCCAGCAAGATGGTCATCAAGTGCATCGGTAATATGAATCATCAGTTTCCAGATGCTTGGCTTAGTTGTTGTGGTCCTGTGGAGTGGCTTCCAAGATCCCCAGATCTCTCCTCTCTTGATTTCTATCTTTGAGGGCACTTGAAGGCCATGATGTATCAGGAGAAGATATAAGACATAAATCATCTTGAGGAGTATATCACCAATGACATTGCAAGCATAATTTCAACTGTGATAATGCATGTTCTTCAACAGTGTCAAACATGTATTAATATGTATTTTCGAAACAATGGTAATTATATAGAGCACATTAAATAAATAAAAACAGTTGTCCGACATAAAATATTTATTTTTTTCTATGTATGAAAACTTATAGCCTACCCTGTGTGTGCGTGTATATATATATATATATATATATATATATATATATATATATATATATATAAGAAAAAACAGTAAGATATATAATCCGGTGTTCTTATACATATTTTTATTTTTACAAAATAGTGCTCAATGTAAATTTACAGAGCATTAATATTATAAATTGATTGATTTAAAATATGTTTTTTTCGCTACACAGTTCTAACCATGCTTCAAAAATGGAAGCTTCCATTTTTGAAACATGGTTAGAACTGTGTAGCGAAAAAAACATTTTAAATCAATCAATTTATAATATATTTGTGTATTTAGGCAGCAATCTTCCTTTCATGCAGATTTCATTGAATACAACAGACAAGGTGTTTTATTTAGTTATTTTATACAATTTCTCATGTGATCTAATAATTTTCTTTTCTTTTCAGTAGATGTCTGGTGATAGAGAAATGAACAATATCTTGACTGTGTTTTGAAAAATGAAAACATTTTATAAAGCATACATACAACAATATTTCTTATTGAGCAGTTAAAATATTTAATCCTTGAAAATGGCTAAATGTATAGCCAAAAGCAGTTGGATAAAAAGAACATTCAGACAGTTTTTATATAAATTATCATCCGAAAAGAAAAAAATTATTAGATCGCATGAGAAATTGTATAAAAAACTAAAAAGCACCTTGTCTGTTGTAATGTGCATATATATATATATATATATATATATATATATATATATATATATGAAAGCGGAATACATAGGTAATAATTTATTTCGCAGGGTCAGACGTCTATATCTTCAAAATTTTACAATTTGTTGTAAAATCTTTTGGTCTGAAGAGATGGGCACCTGATCCCATGAAAAAAAAACTATAACGTATGGATTTCTAAGGATTCCGCTTTCATTAGTATATTTGCTCTGTTCTTACATTGAGCTCTGTTTGTATTTATATCATCTTTGGAATTATCCCTATGAATTATCAATATTATATATATATATATATATATATATATATATATATATATATGCACAAACAATTTTTGTTGCTTCATTCTTTAGTTTTCTTAAGTTAAATCTTGTCCACTGCATGATATTTTAACAGACTGTATTTTAAATACAAATGCTCCAGATTTTCCAGTCACTGATGACTTGTCACCTTTTTTAATCTGTGCATAAATTCTAAGCAAGTATTTATATTTCATATGATTCCCAAATTAATTCAATCATTTAAGTCACATATAATTTACATTTAATAATAGTTTAATAAGTTTTTAACAGATGATGATGCTGTAGTGTAAGTTAACAACGGATGCAGAATTAGCATATCAGAGGTAAACTACTGTATTTTCATTATGTAACTTCTGTTGGTTCAAAAAAAAAAAAAAAAAAAAAAAATGGATAATCTGGTACAGCTCTGGAATGAAGGGTGCCAGAAAATTGGTGCTTTACACATTATATGCCACTATGTTTATTTTACTGCTAGACATAGAAATTAACAGTAGATGTCTGGTGATAGAGAAATGAACAAATAAAAATAAATAACAGAAATACCAAAATTTCATCATCTCTAATAGATGGATAATAAAAACTGCCAGGCAAACAAAGCCATAGTTCAACCAACTGATCAGGATGTAAGAGAAAAAAAGAAATCGACAAATAATAACAAGGGGACCAAAATTTCACTATTTCTAAAAATAGGTAGTTCAACAAAAACAATCAGAAAGCTTTCACAAACAGGATATTAGCCACAAGTCAATGAGCACCCTTTTCAAAGCAGATCTATAGATGTGAATATAACTAGATAGAAAATCAACCAAAATCAGAATTGATAAATTAATTTGGGCCATTCTCTGATGCTACAGTCATTATAATGTACCCAGAGATGAAATACATTTGCACAACTAGCTGACAACTTTAAACAGCTACATCATTCTATTATATTTAAAAACATATTTCTTCACCCATATTGTTAAGGAAGTGGCTATATATTTACATGCTTGTGGACATTTTTCTCTCTCTCTCTCATGAAGCAAAACTTTTACACTTGACCTCTTGAAACTTCAACTTTCACCTGATCATTCTGTATTATAATATTGTGTTATATAAAGATTTATTTTGTATTTATCAACAATCTATGCATTTTTTTTAATCATTATACAAGGCCAATATACACCCAAATCAATTATACTGATATATGGAGGGAACAGACGTTGTCATACGATAAACAACTCATGCATAACTGATAATATCTGTGCATTGAAAGTCAGTAATAAGACAGTAATAATAGGACAGCATTCAGGAAAACTATACTTCCTGTCTGCAATATCCCATAATACTATATCCACAACAGACAAAATCTTACGTGACAAAAAGCCAGAAAATAAATGAATTGTCAAGAAAGAGAAAATAAGAGTAGTCAAAAATAATCACTGAATATTTAATATTCTAAAAACTTGACTTTATAATTTCTCTGCTGTCATTGAATGGAAACAATTTTCCATCCTCAAAAGATGGATTTGTGAGAATAAGGTAAAAAGTGACAGTGACAGTTTTTTTTAAAAATGGTATGGATATTTAAAGTGCTACATACATAATGAATAATGTTTTTTTAAAGCTATTTTAGCAAGCTGAATATGGATAGAAATGAATTGAATAATAAAACAAGGGGACATAATTCAGGAAAATTATTTCCTGTTGGATTTGTGGGATTAATTTTGAATACTCTACTTCCTGTTAGATTTGTGGGAGTAAGGTAAATACTAACAACAGTATTAATGGCTTATAGAAATGTAGGAATATTGAAAGTGCTACACATAAGGGATACAGTATGTTGGTAAGAATAGCTATCTAAACAGGCAAATCATAACTATAAACACAATATAGAGGCTTTCACATTTTACATTCAGAATACAAAAGATCTACAGGTTATTAAATTTAAACAGATCATACTTTTGGGATCATGAAGATGCCAAGTAAATTTGAAGACAATTTAGCTTATCATTTTCACTGATGTTTATAGATTAATGACTATACTTAAAACCTGGCAGTTTTTAAGTCAATCAAAATAATTATGACAAGTGATGAATAAAAAAAAAAAAAAAAAGATGTATTTTTGTAAAGCAGCAGAAGGTTCTTCAGTTTGCTTCCAATATATAAAGATTAATTCAGATTTTAAATAAACAAACAGATTATTTTTGCAAACAGCCGTTTTTATAAAATATAAACAAGAAAAGGTTCTGGAACACAAGTCAAGGCAAATGTATCAAACAGGATGAATATAAAAACTGGAATGGAAGGAGAGAGAAATGAAAATACACAAGAACAGGTTGAAGATGCTGACAGATTAGAAAAGAGAGAAGAAAAAGGGATAAAGAAAAAAAACTGAGTGGCAGATATAAATACAGAGAGAAGAGTGATTGGCTGACAAATAAAAAGTTAAGATAACAACAACAACAACATAAACATGGTGATAGCCAGCAAGTTACATAGATGTACTAACAGAAGAGTAAATAAAATTAAGTACCTTTCATTTGGTAAAAATCTTATCTCTGTGTAGAAATTTTTTAAAAAGAATAATCAGTAAGCTTCTGGTTCATCAGAGACTTTCAACAGGCCAGCCATGATAAAGCTCTGCCTGCAACTAAGGATGGAGCCATTGTGGGAAAGATGCTAAGTAGGTAGGCAGCATGAGGCATCTCCTCAACCCTACCCAACTAAGCCACCCCAAGGGGCAGGGGTAGACATCACTAGAGCTGGCTGAAGAGTATGGCTTTGGGGAGTGGAGGTAACAGACATAAGAGAAAGACAACATTAAATGTTCTAACCTTTTCTACACAGTTTGTAGCAGCAACAGATGACAGTAGGAGACAGGAGGAATCTCTCCCTGCCTTTTCTCCTCTGGGGGAGAAGAGTGGATAGATAAGGTATTTGAGATGCTGCAGTGGTTGGTTTGGAGACAGTTTTGTTAGGCACTGGACAACAGAAAGTTTTATAAACTGAATAAAAGGTTGCTCAGAAAGTAATGTCAAAGTTTTGGAAACAGAATAAAAATCAGTTCAATTGGAACTTATTATATAAATGCCATTATTAACAGCGAAAAAAAAAATCAGGCGATGAAACTAGAAACAACGGAAACATACAAGAGATACTGCAACCAAAAATACCCCCCTTTTTTTACATTACTATAGATTAAGCTCACCAGATCAAAAATATCCCCTCCCCTGTCCAAAAGAAAAACTAAAAAGAGAAAAAATGTATTTACGCTATATTTGTATTATTGTCCTCATCTTTGTTGTTTATATCAATGTTTCAGCCGTTGTGCTCTCCGGTCTTCCGATATCAATTTGGGTAACCTACAGAGATTTCCTAACTGAACCCTTTATTTAATCTATGGGAAAGGGTAGACTATTCTCATTTCACTTCCTATGTCTAGGGATATCGTTTAGTTCAGGTGAGCAATAACTGAACGGTGCTAAATAAAGCAACACCTAGATGATGTCGCTAAACAGGAGCAGTGCAATGAGAAAAGTTGACCTATATAAATTAAATAAAGGTTTTGGTTCAGAATTCCTTGTAGGTTACCCAAATCAATATACATCTGAGGAAGGACAAAGTGCACAACAGTTAAAAGATTGTGGTAGAAACAACAAAGATGAGGACAATAGTCCAAATATAAATCATTACAAATAATGATAGCCCCCTCAACCAAAAAATTCAGACAGAAAAAAAATTTATTTTTTGTAGAAGTTACTAGGGTGGCTCAATTCATTATACAAACTCATTGCAAACTGATCCCTGCCCTCTATGAAAGCCAAAAAAGAAAAAGAAGTGTTATTAATTACAGATCAATAAAAATTCAATATTAATTATTAACCCCTCCCCCAGCGTAGATGTGTATATACGTTTTTGCTGAAAGTATCTTTTTCAGATATGGACAAATAAACACGTCCAAAACATAACATTCAAAAACCAGCTACAGATGTGTTTATATGTCGATCTTGATTCTTTTTGTGTCCTTCTGAACTTGAAATGAGTCTAATTGTCAACTCGTATGTCCAGTAGAGGTGTTAGCCACTGCTCACATCCTTCAAGGTGCACCAGTTTCTTAGTTACTATATTAAAAACAAATAAGAGTTTGTCTGAAAATTAGACTTTTTCCAAAAATAATTGGTAGGGAAAAGGTTAATTATGGATTCTAACTATAACACAATAGGTTAACCCTAGAACATTAACCATAGGTATATAGTACCCAGCTCAAATTTTCCTATTTTTAATTACAATTTTCAGTACCTGATTTTCTTACCTAAATAATGTTTTTCAGTTCCTATTAATGTTAACTCAAAGTACAAAGTTTGAAGTGTCTGCATGTAAAATATTTCAAATAAAGATTTATATTTAATATTTTTTTTTTTTTTTTTTTTGATATTTTCAAAATTGGGTATGATGTACGCATGGTTAGTACTGGTGTAACTTTAATTGATGGTTACTGTTCTATGGTTAAATACTCTAACAACAAGTAACATGTCTTAAAAACAATGAACCTAATTTAACATCTTGCACACCAGAGCCAGCTATTAAAAAAAAAAAAAAAAAAATGTCCATTATTTTCAAAATCAACCAAGTTTCACTTGAAAGGCTACTTCTGCCACTATCACTTCATCAAACAATATTAAAATAACAAGCTCAGGGCAACACCCATTTTATACTAACATGATACTGTAGCTTAAAAAATAAATAAAAAGTAAAAGAAATTTTTTAAATAATAAAGATGATAGAAGTGGTAACTAACTTGCTTCTGTGCAGACAATTCCATTAATCAGTCACCTAGTATTATTAAGCTAATGTAAAAAATATCCCAGCATCCCACCTTTGCACTATGTCATAGAAATTTTAAAAGTCTGCTCAGCTTTATATCACTTATGCAATCAGTCAACTGCTGTACACTATTTACAAATCTGTTATATAGGAATAAAGTGTCGCTGCCAACATTTGAGTTTGAACATCGATCGCCAGTGAGCAAACACAGGTGATCCCATTATTGAATTAAGTAGATCACATGACCATAGAGGAAATGCATATATGTAGGTAGTAGCTGACATCTAAGTGATCTCTATTTCTACTCTATCCTCTATTACTATACGAACCGTTATTCTCTACTCTATTCACAATACTATTTCTCTATTTGGATCACTCTACAGATTAATATTAAAGTGAGTATTACCAAGCAAGTACTATTAGTGCAAGATTATTGAAGGTGTATGACACCAGCATTGTTCAACGGCGTACTATAAGTTGCATATGTGATTACAAAGTCTACTACAATGAGCATTACAAAAGTGATGACGAGTACACGTTGGCATCAGAAAAAAAAATCTTACAAAAAAAATTGACAAGTTAAAAATTATCTTCAATTTGAATTTCTGGAAATAGTTATTTGGAATAATATCCTCATTTTTGTTGTTATTATCACAACGTTTTCCCCATTGTGCCCTCTGGCCTTTTTCACGTGTTGCTTGACCTCAGCCAATAAATAGATTCCACGTAAAATTATAGACAGAGATCAGTGTTTACATACTTGACTTTCAATTCTTCATGGGGTTGGGGGATCAGTCATTTTTGGACAAGTAATGATGAATAGATATCTTTTATGAGAATGAAAAATAAAGAAAAATGAAAGGTACATTCAGGACAGGCTACAATAACTCAATCAAAACTGGAAAGAAAAGTTATTTTCTTTGTTTGATAGGATTTGGAATCTTCATAATGAGAAACTGGCTTGTTCGAATAACAAATTGGAACAGGAAATTGCTTTCTCTAGACAAAGAAGTTGACAAGTGATATTTGCTGCATGACAACACCTATTCTCAGCTTGTAAAAATTGATGCAACAAATAATAAAGGGAATGGGATAAGTTATTCTTTATAAGGCATATTCTACAAACATGTTACTTGCTTCACTTTATGCAAAACACTTTTTGTCTGCTTAGCAAATCCAAGATATCAATGGATTCAGCCAAGCAAAACTGGAATCATTTTTTTATAATGGATTTGGTTGGTGGATTTTATGACATATCAACAGTTGCTTGATTATTTAATAACAAAATCTTTGTTTGTTTTTTTTGTTTTTTTTATTAAAATCAAGATCATGACTAAACACTAGTCAGGTATATGCTAGACTCTACAGCTAGACACTAGCCGGGTATATGCTAGACTCTACAGCTAAACACCAATCAAGTTTATACTTAACTCTACAGGTAAATCCCCGTCAGGTTCATAAATGAGCAAACACAGGTTGTGTTCATATTTGAGTTGAAACATTAACATTGGCCAGGTTTATACTTGAATCTGCTAACATCCTCCTGGAAGGTGATCTTTTTTTCTTTCTTTTTTTTTTTTTGGTGGGGTGGACGGATGTCTTCCTATCTACAAATATTGCAGTCCCTGTGAACGAAGCACTTTCATGGAAAGCAGGCATTAATTGAACTGCAGCATAAGCCATGATGAATACTTTAACGATGGAATAATGAGGCTAGAATTTACATAAATTAAAAATTCTGTTTATGGTCTGTGAGAAAACTTCAAATCTTTCTTCCCGCATTTCAAAATTTTGGATAAATGTTCATACTGAATGAAAAAAAAAATGTTAAAACCATTCTTTAAAGCTAAAATAAAAGTAGGAAATTAAAAAAAAAACAAAAAACTATCAAATGAAGCCATATTTAGAAGAAGATATTATAAATCACTAGTTCTTTAAAAAGAGTTGAAGCAAGTTAATCAAAAACCAGAATAGACAACAGTTTCCAAGTCTAAACGAAATCTCTTATGTATGACAAAGAAACTTTCATTGCTCATAGTTTTAAGGTAGAATTATGTAAAATAAAACAGAAAATTCCCCACACTATAAAGAAATACATTTCATATTGTTCTCCAGGATAAATGCATTAAAGACACTATTTTCTATATTTATGTATATAACAATTTGATTTATTTGTTTGTTTTTTTTATCGGTTATCAAGCGCTTACAGGTTATTTAAAGCCATAAAATATTTTTAAATTCTAAGAATCTTTTGGAGATGATAATGATTTGATGATACAAATCCTACTAATTAACCCATAGTTGGAGGAGGAGATCGATTCATTCATTCATTTTCTATGACTTATCAATCCTTTGCAGGTTATTTAAAGACAAAAAATATTTTTAGATTGTAAGAATTTTTTTTTTTGGTGGGGGGAGATAATAATGGTTATACAAGTTTTACTAATTAATCCAAATTTATGGGGAGAAGTGGTGAATTCATACCTTTCCAAAGGGTATTTGCATATAAATGAATATACTGACCCAACTGGAATTGGAACTTGGCTCTCCAAATAATTTAAAGTCATTATCCATCACATCACCAGCCCATCCAAGCTTGCATGACATGGTATTCCCAAGTGGTCACCGATCTAGGTACTGACTAGGCTTGACATTGCTCAACTTCAATGATTGTATGGGAACTGGTATTTCATTGTGATGTGGCAATAAACCTGGATGGAGAAGAGATTGGTTCATACATTTCCCAAGGTTATTTACACATAAGTGAATATGACGAACCTGACTCAAATTGGAAATCAGCTCTTCAATTTCCAATTCCAAGCTGTTATACATTATACCACCCGCACATTAAAGCATCTGGTATTCCCAAGTGCTCACCCATCTGACCAGGTTAACTTCAATGATCATATGCGAACTGGTGTTTCAACATATGGCTATAAGCCCTATACGAATTTGGGAATGGCTTGCTACTACAAATGCTACCAATTGAATATTCTATGTACCAGATGCCAAGCGGTTCTTGGTTATCTGGAGAGAATGTGTTCCATTTTGGTGCTTGCCTCTTGACGGATTTTACTTCAAAACCATCCCCAACTAATGTGAGGCTCCACCACCTGGTCTGACTGGTTTAATGCCTGTTGATTACTTCCTATTCCTTTGGAATCATTTTTCCAATCAACTTTCATCATTATTTTTAGAGCCAGATCCAATGGCTCACCTTTTCAATTGGCGCTTGAATATCCTTGAGAATTGTGCTTACTTTTCTCTGCTTGATTCCAATGAATTCGATACATCTCCACAAGTGTGCACCTATGTACCCTCTGCAGACAACCTCAACAAGGAAATGCTTACTATGCCACCCCGCATCTTTCAATTTCTCCACCAGCATTTTGTACCATTTTTCTTTTCAGATTTGAGCTGCATCACTGCTCTTTTCAGTTAGATGAACAGACTTCTTCCAACACATCAGGTTACCCAATCTGGCCTTTGGTATTTCAATAAAATAAATATTTAATTCATTTAATATATCTTGAAGTAAAAATAACATTTAATTTATAGCAATGAAATAATAGAAGATATAAACTGAATATTACTTAATAACATGTAATATTTTAATTCTGAAATAAATTAAAACATGACTTCCTTTATTAAAAATAAATCTATTTTAAATGAAAATATTTATGGCATTTTGTTACCAAAGTTAGGTCTTTTCTTCCACGTTTCCCCCACTTCCAAAATAAATTGTACTTTTTGACTTTTCTTATTTTTTTTCTTCAACAATCTGAAGAAAGAAAATGTTGAATTCTTAATATTAATTCTGGTCAGTACAAAAAAATTTTAATGGTACTTTTTTGTTTGAGAAATTCTTATTCAAGCTAAAAGCTTTGATGTACTTTTAGAGTTGGTCATTTTCCAGAGAAATCTGCAAATGATTAGAAACACTTATTTTTCTTTTATGCATCATATCCTTTACAGACTTTAAAACTTGTTATCTTTTGTAGCTCTTAGTAAGGTTTGTCTTTTCACGATCCCTCTCAGTTGTACCATCCACTTACACAAGCTTGTTAGGTAGGTTACTCATTGTTCTCTCTCTGCTTCTCTTGCTTTCAATATACCCTGTGAGTGTCAAATTATCCAAACCCTGTTTCCTCATTGTTTCCTTGAAATTTCAACTCTCCTTTCTGACTCTAAATATAAGTGTCCTTTTTGCTCACATGATCAGGCGATGGTATTCATATTATTCATTACTGGTTCCAAAAAACAGAAATTACTTACAAGTCAACCTGATACTTACAAGTTTATATTGTTTATTTAGATCAATTTTATTATAAGCAAAGAAAAAAAGTGCTGATCTGTTGTGTTATATCAGTCCTCCTATATCGTAGTGAATGTTGAACATATAGATACAGAGGATACTTATACACAGCATCAAAGAGAGACAGTTGACAGGAAGAGAAAAGAGATAAACAGTTCATGTCTTACCTAATGAGCTTGTGTAAATGGTTGGCAGAACAGAGATTAGGAGAGATAGTAAAAAGACAAAATTTACTAAAAGCTACAAAGGATAAGTTGTGGAGGGCCATGATGGCCCATGTCCTGAAAGAACACAACACATAAAAGAAAAAGGGGGTTGGAGAGAGCACCCAGATATTAAATGATCAATACTTTCCAGGTACTCAAAAATACATAAATATAGTAAATATACTTCTTTTTTTTCCCCCCCCTCATTGGTAGCACAACTCAGAGTTTGCTGATGAATGTCATCAATTTAACCAAAAGAAAGCTAAAATAAGCCCCTTTTTATGAAAAAGGAAAAAAGCGAGGTTTGGTTATAAGGTTTGTGGACTTTACTGTGATCAACCAATCGAATATGACCTATGTTAAATTTAAACTAAGGGAAGAAGCAAAAATTAAGAAATTATTTTTTTATAAATGGGTCATGACAATAGATTTGAAATCAATGGCAGCAACAGACATTAAACAGGAGCTGATGTAAATGGATACATATTGTTCATTTAGACAATGTCATTCCCAAAGAAAAATCAAATAGTAATCTAACAAAAAGCTAGACAAGTTATATACTTTGTGAGATTCCTACATTAAAAAAAAAAAAAAAAAAAAAAAAAAAAAAAAAGAAGTTTTTAATGTAGAAAACACACAAAGCATATAACTTGTTTCATTTCACTCCAAACAAGGTAATAAAGCCACTAAGATACAAGGAGTCACTGAGTGCTAATCAATATTAAAAAAAAAAAAAAAAACAATATTAAGGAGAGAGAGAATAATAAAAAAAACAAGAATTAAGACAGAAGGTAACATATTGGCATTGCATTAAATTTTTGAAAATCAAAGTTGACAAAGGAGCAAGAAGCCAGTAGAGTTTTAGAAGTGAAGAGTGCAAGAAAAGAAACTGTTAGCATAGAACTTACAGTTACATCCAGCCATTTCAGCTGTAAAATGATGAGACCTTGCTGCCAATCTTGTACTGCATTTAAATTCATTCATTTAAGTACCATAGAGGAAAATTTATTCATTGGAATCAAGCAGAGAAAAGTAAGCACAATTCTCAAGGATATTCAAGCGCCAATTGAAAAGGTGAGCCATTGGATCTGGCTCTAAAAATAATGATGAAAGTTGACTGGAAAAATGATTCCAAAGGAATAGGAAGTAATCAACAGGCATTAAACCAGTCAGACCAGGTGGTGGAGCCTCACATTAGTTGGGGATGGTTTTGAAGTAAAATCTGCCAAGAGGCAAGCACCAAAATGGAACACATTCTCTCCAGATAACCAAGAACTGCTTGGCATCTGGTACATAGAATATTCAATTGGTAGCATTTGTAGTAGCAAGCCATTCCCAAATTCGTATAGGGCTTATAGCCATATGTTGAAACACCAGTTCGCATATGATCATTGAAGTTAAGCAACATCAAACTTGATCAGATGGATGAGCACTTGGGAATACCAGATGCTTAAATGTGCGGGTGGTATAATGTATAACAGCTTGGAATTGGAAATTGAAGAGCCGATTTCCAATTTGAGTCAGGTTCGTCATATTCACTTATGTGTAAATAACCTTGGGAAATGTATGAACCAATCTCTTCTCCATCCAGGTTTATTGCCACATCACAATGAAATACCAGTTCCCATACAATCATTGAAGTTGAGCAATGTCAAGCCTAGTCAGTACCTAGATCGGTGACCACTTGGGAATACCATGTCATGCAAGCTTGGATGGGCTGGTGATGTGATGGATAATGACTTTAAATTATTTGGAGAGCCAAGTTCCAATTCCAGTTGGGTCAGTATATTCATTTATATGCAAATACCCTTTGGAAAGGTATGAATTCACCACTTCTCCCCATAAATGAAATACCAGTTCCCATACAATCACTGAAGTTAAGCAATGTCAAGCCTAGTCAGTACCTAGATTGGTGACCACATCGGAATACCAAGTCTTGTAAGCTTGGATGTGTGTGTGGTGTAATGGATAATGGCTTGGAATTGTTATGTATGTGTGTTTATATCTTTATATATTATTTTTTTATGTTTTTAACACCCCACAAATAAAATAGACAGCTCCATTATCATTAATAACTATTTTCAATAAGTACCTATTACGTTGTGCATGTGTTATGCTATATATAAATTATAATTATAATTTTTATCATTAATATAAATAACTGTTATTATGCATTACACTGAACATTATATTATTAGCAGCAGCACTTAATGTGCAATAAGTCATATATATATATATATATATATATATATATATATATATATATATATATATATATATATACACACACACACATACACACACACTTTTTACTTTGGTTTATAAATACTTGCTGCAAAATAAAATCCTTGCATTTGCCTTGATAAAACCTATCAGAGGATAAAATGCATGTACTAAATTTTTCTTTTGTCTTATATAAAGTAAAATATTTATGAATGAAAAATGCTGACATGCACTAAGTTTCTTGCAACCATTAATTTTTGGACAGTTCAGAGTCTTTAATAAATTTGGGTCACCTCCTCCCTACATATCACCTAATTATCTATCTGATTATGCAACCAACAAAATGTTATTAAAGAATTTTCTAGACTGTGACAAATATAGCCCAGCTGGGTAGAAAAACAGAAGATTGATGTCTGAGGACAAAAACAAAAAAAAATATTTTAAAATTCCTCCAAGGGTTTCCTGCTTTATAATTTTAAGAATCCCAGAAACATCAGTTTGGGGCTTTTTCATATCAAAAGCTACTATGGGAGCCTAAAAAGAAATAAAATATAAATTGCATTTCCTTTTTCACACCAATGAGAAACTCAATTTGTGATACGAGTTTGGTGTTAAAGATTTTATCAGTTATTTGATCTCAAAGAACCAAACTGTTTTGTTTGCAGAAGACACTAATGCCATCAAAAGTTTGAAATCAGAACAAAAAATAGTAATGCAGAAATTGGCATATGGATTATTTTTGT
Organism: Acanthosepion lycidas; assembly: GCA_963932145.1. Lineage (NCBI taxonomy): Eukaryota > Metazoa > Mollusca > Cephalopoda > Sepiida > Sepiidae > Acanthosepion > Acanthosepion lycidas. Next base: position 77,385,867 of record OZ010600.1, read on the forward strand.
TCATAATTTGTTCTGTTCTTTATGAAAATGACTTATTTCTTTTGGAATTGGTTAAATTTTGAGAAAATGAAAGTTTCAAAGTGGGCACAAACAAAGTGGCTCTGAAGTGGAGGTTAGTGTTAAACTGGACCCTAATTTTATTCTTATTATGGCAATGAGTATTCAATTTAAAATATGAATAACATTGAACCGAACCCAAGCTTTGTGCCTAAAAGGTCAGCTTTTCCTCATGTCATTCATTAAGAAAATATGGATGTCATAGTTTTTATCAGATTTTTTTTTTTTTAATGGATTTTGATGTTTTATTGAATTTAATTACCCGTATTTCTTGAAAACATTTTTTTTAATATAAAAATTTCAGCAAAAATTGACTAAACTTATATATATTGCATATTATTCACCATGTAAAAATAATAGAGTTAATTCCTTTCTTACCATCGATTCTACAAATTATTGTAAGGATTACAATACTCATTTCTTTGATACCATTCTATAAAGACGACCCAAAAGTCCTACTTGCATTTAAATATCATTCAGTTGTTCCTGAGAATGCACCCTGTCCCATTTGTGGAGTGAACTAATATTTTTCTGCACCAACTAACATTTCCTTATGTCAGAGAGCAATTTCCAAGTGGACACAAGGTCAGTCTAGATTGCCAACCACCACACAATGATAAGATGCCTAAATTATATACTTAGATAAGCTTAGTTATGGCACAAGGACATAAGTATAGGGACACCCAGTGAGGATTGAACTCACTACTAAAGGATTTACTAGCCCAGATTGCTGACCATTGCAGTACAATGCGACACTCAAATTTTTATAAAGAGAAACTAACCAAGTAATATATATATATGTATATATATATAGATAGATAGATAGAGAAAAAGGAGAGACATAGATTGTATTTGCAAATAAAAAAATGTTGAGCAGTGTATTAATGGAAGATAATGTTTTTGAAGCTAGCAGCTGTCTTTATAAGAGCTTTAAGCAATATATGATATTTGTTAATAAATTAAATTGTATTATCTAACCTCCTGATAAGCGGCTTATGCCTGTGAAAGTTGGAGTCAGGAGATAAGCTTTTGGATTTAATATATATATATATATATATATATATATATATATATATATATATATATATATATATATATATCTCATTTGATATGTTTATGTTGTTATTCCCCAACCCTCCTTAGGTTAGAATTTTTTGTGGTGTAGATTACCAAAAAAACAACCTATCATTTTGAGTTTTTCTGTGAGAAAAATTTAGCCAGGGTTAAATTAATAACCTAGACCATTACTACCTTCAAGTGAGTTCAATTGTCATTGAGTCCACCCACTTGTGGCATTTTCCTAGCCTTTGCTAAGCATCAAATTCTAGTTGGATGAAGAACACAGAAAACAGAATTAGCAACCCAATTTCAAATCCCAACTGATAGTGTGTGTGTGTATGTGCATTCCATTAAGAAAGGCATGGATCCATCTTTTTGTCCCTGCAGTCATTGTTTAAATAGCAGTGCAAACTGGGCTCTCTAGCTTGCACAGGCCAACATTCAACTCTAAATTTAATTTCTGTGGAGAAAGCAGCAGGAAACCCCAACATTATATTTTCTCAACAATAATCGAATTAGTATTAGGTTGGTGCAAAAATAATGTCGTCTTCTCACTTGATACTATGAAATTTAGTACTATGCAACTGTAAAGTTATGATTTCTATTCATTAGAAACAAAGAAGGCAGTGAAGAAGATTTGTTCTCATCTTCTGCCTTAAAAGTACTAATTAGAAATTTTACATACTGCTACAAAATACATACAAAGATACTTACAGCATGCTCATTTAGGAAATATTAATTTTTATACATTATAAATTAAATTTTTTTTATCTATAAAAAGTAAAGAGGGTTGCAGTTCTTTCTGTGATACAGTTCTGCTTTTGAAATACTTTCATGTCAGATATCATTTTGCCAGACTGCCACTAGGCTACAAATGTAACAAGGAAAAAAATTATGATTGATTGATAAGAAAATACAACCTCTTTTGCCATACCACCAACATCTGCCTCTGACATCAGAGACCAATAGGAGGTATCACTTTTAGAGCAAGCATTATATATTCCATGAACAAATTAAATTTAGATTTCATATCCTGACAGAACAGAAAACTTTAACATTTAAGAAAACACTCAAAGTATTTTATTTTTTATTTCATGTTATCAAGCTCAATTTGGTATCTATGCTGATGACAACCATTTGCTCCTGTCTCAATGGTAAGGCTGATCAGTTCGATAAAGTCAAATTGGCAGATGTCCAAAACAACCCTCAGTCTGTTGTTAATGTGGGCAAAGGATGGCTTGTTAATTTCAATGCCTCCAAAACTAAACTGCTCTCTAGTAATCATCTGTGAGACCCCTTTTCTGCTAACATCCAAGTGAGTGACATTGCGCCTTCTAGGGCTAATGTTTTCAGCTGACATGAAATGGAAAGACTATACTGAACCCATTGCTAGGTCAGCTACTAAGAATGTTGGTTCACGGTATCATGCTAATTTTTCTCTCCAGAATTTATCCTACATATCTATAAGTCTACCATTTGCCCAGGCTAAGAATATTGCTGCCACATATGCTCTGGTGTCCTTGCTATTTCTCTAGAACTACTCAATAAAATCCAAAGAAAGAGCAATATTATAGGTCCTAATCAGGCATCTCAGCTTCAGTCACTTTCCCTCTGCCATAAAGTTACCTCTCTTTGCCTTTTCTATAAATACTTTCACGGTAATTGATCAGGTGAGCTCTTCGCTGTGGTACCTAGACTTTTTTAATTTAAGTACAGTACTAGACTGATGATGAGGTCTCATCAATTTACAGTTGACTTGGCTAGATATAACCATAAATTCTAGGTTAACAGTTTCTTTTCTCACACTTCTCACTTGTGGAACTCCCTTTCAGCTCCATATTTTCCAGCCAACTTTAATCTAATTTAAATACAATGTCAATCGCTGTCTACTGTCCTCCTGATTACTCTTGTTCTCACTTTTTCATAATGTTTCTGTTTTCTAATTCTTCCACACCCAGTAACCCCTTGTGTGTTAGTGGCTGCACTGCCTTGCATGGGATGAATTCAATTTTTAAAAAAAATTAACTTAAGAGACCTTTCTTAAGTAATTATAATAACATGTCCATTATTTAATGTCTTGTGTTATATATTGTAAGTAAAGTGTAATTTTACGAATGTAATTCTTTTATCATAGATGAAGAAGAAACTTGAAGTGACAGATGTGGTTCTGTTGACAGTTGCTGAAGATACCATGGACAGAAAAATATGGAAGCAATAAGAAAGTTTTAAGGAAAACGGGAACAAGGAAACATACAATCAGAAAAAAGAAAGAAGAAAGAAATAGGGCTGAACTGTTAAGCAATATCTCTTCTCCAATATGGCGGTAAAATACTGGACAATGAAGAAGAGAACTGATAAATGCTAAGAATAACATGGACAGAACATGTGAACAATGAGGAAGTTTTAATTAAAAAAAAAAAAAAAAGGAAATTTATACTTACAATCAAAAAGAGACACGGAATTTCTGGAACAAACAATGAGGAAAGAGGGCCTAGTGAATTTAACACTCACAGGAGAAGGCAAAGGAAGCAGGAGGAAACAACATGTAACCTACTTAATGAGTTTGTGTGAATGGATGAAGGAACAAGGTAGTAAAGGGTTAAAGCTAACTCAGGTAACAAGAGAGAGGAAGTTGTGGAGAGTTATGATCATCTACATCCAGAAAAATTTTCACACAGAAAAGAAGAAATTCTTTTATACATAACTGCTTTAGAATTTTAAATCCTCCCGTGTGTCATATCTCTTTCAGGTGATTATGGCATCCAGTTTCCATATCTGCAATCTGGATACTGCCATGACTGCTATTTTTTTTTTTTTTTTTTTCTTTAGTTTTTTTAATCAAATATACCCCATGCAAGGCAGTAAAGCCACAAGGGGTTACTGGGTGTGAAAGAATTAGAAAACAGTAATATTATGAAGGAGTTAGAACACTAGAAGAGTAACAAGGAAGACAGCAGATAATGATTGACATTGCAGTTAAATTTTTAAAGATCAAAGAAGGACAGAAAGCATGGAGCCAGGAGAGAGTTCCACAAGCGAGAAGTGCAAGGAAAGAAACTGTTAGCATAGAACTTACTGTTACATCTAGCCATTTCAACCATAAATAAATTGATGAGGACTTATTGCCAATCTGTGCTTAAATTTATGGAGTCTAGGTACCATAGCGAAGAGCTCTTCCAAAGTATTACCATGAAAATATTTATAGAAAAGGCACAGGGAAGCAACCTTATGGTGGTGGGAAAGTAACAGAAGCTGAGATGCCAGGTCAGGACCAATAATATTGCTGATTCTTTGGATTTTATCTAGACTCTTTAAATATATAGCAAGATCACCAGATCAGATGTGGCAGACAGTAGAATACTTCTTTGCGCAGCATCTTTCAAAATTTCCTCTAAATTATAAGTTCTAATGACTTTCTGAACTTTTCTAAATTTTCCTTAAAATTTTTTTAAGGAATTTTAACTTACAGATAACAGTTGAAGGGTTCCTCTCTAAATTTTTGAAAGTTCAGATCTCTTTTGTGTGGCATCAGTGACGTGCAGAGGCATAGTGATGCCTGGTGCCAAGTTCTTCATTGTATGCCCCCTAAGACTGAAGTATAGGGGCCCTATGCTGGTTTCACTTATCAAAACATGGATCCACGTTTACACCAGCTTGTGGGACTTTAGGGCACTTGTACAACGAAGTTAAGAGACAATTTCAAAAACTAAATTTTTATTTATCTCTTTGATTGGATGCCCTCCCCATATGGATGCCCGGAGCTGTCGCATCCTTTGTTCCCGCCTCTGCATGCTACTACGCAGCACCTTCCTTCAAAATTTCTACCAATTCATAATTTTTTCAGTTCTAAGGTTTTCTAGAATTTTTCTTAACATTGTGAAGAATATGGCACAAGATAATATAACGTTATTTTAATATGTAAGAATGTTTTGCATTCAAATATATTTGCCATAGAACATTAAGTGATATTTTATAAAATGTGTGTAATCAGAAGATTGTTCTGTTAGGCACTGATTTTATCAGAAAGATTTTTATACTGATTCAATCGATATAAACCTTAAAAATAATTATAGCAATGAACTGTGAAAATGACTTTCGAAGTGCTATTTTCTGATGAAAAAGTTGAAGGTAGACTTCACAGCATGTAGGACTAGTTTAAAAATTGCCTAATGGAAATTAATGTTAATATTTTTGCTTCTATTTTTTAGAATTCTAGGTAATATGTATGAAACTTTAGATATTTTGTTCCCACTGAAAAATACATTTATGGTAAATTGGTTTTTAAAAGTTATCAAATAACCTCAGAGTACTTAATATAATTAGGATTTTGATGAACAAAAAAAGATAATGAATAAGTAAGTAAATAAAATATTAGCTGTATGCAAAATTTTCAAGCATTTTTTTTTTTTTTTATTGTTTTTTTTTTTGAAGAAAACAAAATGTGGGGAATAGCTATTTTTAGTCCTTAGCACCTGAGGCATCCTAAAAGGGGAAATGCTGGGGGAGGCTGAGTAATATTTTCTTCCATGTCAAATGTATATTCTGACACTCCCACTTTAAACTTGTCTTTATGCCATATTCTGTTCAAGAGAGTGCATGGGAAAGTTCCATGTTTTAGATCTCAATTCAGTCTTATTTCAATTAAAGCCACTGTCTTAGAGAATAGCAAGCCTTCATAGTGGAGCAATAAATATGGTGATAAAGATGACGACAATAGTCCAAATAATGTAAACAATGTACATAATACCTCATTTCAGAAATATAGGTAGATACTGGATCAATCATATTATGGAGGCAATATTGTTTTAATAGCAGCCATTTGTAATTTTATATTACTGAATGCAAACAACTTATTGTAAAAATATATGTACCTTATATGCTAATACCCTTGGGAAAGGTCTGAATCCTCTTCTTCTCACCCCAGCTATGGGTAACTAGCAGAACAGACCCGGTTCTATATCCTTGGATGGCAACTGGTCTACTACAAAAAGAAATGGCAAACTACTGCAGGGAACAAATTCTAGATACTGAAATATATTTGAATTTGAAAGATACATGATCGCCTAAGTGTGTATCATGCACAGCATAACTGACTGACCTAATAACAAGCAGGATTTATTATTAGTGGATGTAATCTAAACAGTATAAGATACACAGATGACAGTGTTGATGGCAGACATAGAAGAAAAACTACAGGAATGCACAAGGTAGTAAAGAAAAACATGAAGAAAGGAATAACCATCAACTGTAAGAATACAGAAGGTATGTGTAGTGTAGTGTTATTAACTCATGGAAAGTAGTATGCACTTAACTGCTGCATGGGCAATAGCTGTAGCTATTTATAGTCTTTGTGACAATATATGTAAATGAGTCACCTCATATCTCTCTATACCGAAGAAGTTTTATTCTCTTATTTTCCCTGATACTTCTTGCGGGAGCTTTTGTCTCCCATCTTCCTCCCTCTCCTTAAGAGGTTGTCTAGATATGAGAAATCGTGATCTTTTACTTTTTTTTTAAGGATTGTTCATCTTCAGAGTTTATATTAATCTCAATTTCACTGTCATGTTTGTCTTGCCTTCACATGACACTCTCAACTTCATTACTTATACATTTCTTCATCATTATCGTGTTGCAATCTAATTTGGTCTCCATGCACTAACATCCAATTTCCATTTTTTTCTATTATCATAAAGTTCTGTCCACTTTGCATTATGAATCTTTCCTCTTGTAAATTAGATTCACTATTCTTTTTATACCAGTTTTTCATTGGTGACATAAAACAGACAATTTAGAGCCCCATTGACCATCCATGAAGGCAGACAGGCTTTTTGATCTTCCTGCATATGGTATTGTCCTATAGCTTAGCAACAATCTTGGAAGAAATGCTTCTATCTTTTCTTTCCATTGTACACATATTTTCAATCGGTTTTTTATAGTTTGTACAATCCTTTCTGCAAATCCGTTTGATTTTGGCTGATACAGGGGTTTTATATGGTTTGCATCCAATTTTGTTCAACCATTGACAGAGTTCAGTGTCACAGAACTCTGGAGTGTCGTCAGATACTAGCATTTTTGGAATTCCATTTCTTAAAAATATGATCATTAATGCTTGTTTCACAGTCGATCTTTTGTTGGAGACCTGTATTACTTCTGGATAGCCTGAATATGAATCTACCAATATTAGTAATAATACAATTCCTTTAACATGGGCATGATCCATGTGTACTCTGTCCCAAGGTTGAGACTCTTTAGGACATGTATATTTTTTGTCCATCTGAATTTTCTTCTTTCATTGCACATTTTACACCTTTTTATGTATTCTTGTACATCTGTAGAATAGCCTGGCCACCATGCCTCTAGCCTTAATCTCCTTTGTGTAGATGTTATTCCACAATGAACATTGTATACTTTTTATAAATTTACTCTTTTGTGTTGCTGATGGAACCACTACATCTCCTTTACAAATTACACCCTTTTCTATCGTTAACTTGTGTTTAACATCTTTAAATTTCCTTTCTGCCTGTGAGCAATTATTCCACTTATTATTTTTATCCTGAATGATATACTGTTCAATATGGAATCTCACTTTGTATCCTCAGCTTATTTGTCTATCAATAAAATATCAGTTTCAACCCAGTATAAGAAAGTATCTTCAAATTTTTCCTCCTCTTTCCCACTCTCAGAAGTAATGAACTTTACTCTTGATAAAGAATCTACATGCAGAATGGTATTGCCTTTCACATACTCAATATTAAGTTCAAATGCCATTAAGGCCCATCTTAGAATTCTAGAAGACATTACCTTAGGAAGTTCCTTCCGAAGATTAAATATGAATTTTAAAGGTCTATAATCGGACATTAGTAGGAATTTCTTTCCAGTCAAAAACTGATGAGCTCTATTTTTCATCCATATTATGGCCAATGCTTCTTTCTCAAAATTTGTTGTTTGACAATTTTGTTGGAAGATAGATAATACAATGACCATCCTGAGCTAATATTCCAGAAATTGAGTGTTCACTCATGTCAGTTGTTAATAATATTTCCTTTCTAGCATTGAATATTTTTACGACTGGCTTCTTTGCCAGAAAAGCTTTTAAATTTTCAAATTTCACTTTGTTGTTCTTTTGTCCAAATAAATTCCACATTCTTTTTTCTTAAAGCAGCAAAAGGTTCTGTCAATTCAGATTATCACTGTACATATTGTCTGTAGAAATTTACAAGTTCTAAGAAAGATTCCAATTCTTTTTTGTTCTTAGGTACTTTAACTTTTAATGTTTTGTCACTTAATGATTGGTCTGGTGATATGCTTTCATTAAATATGGAATATCCCCCCAAAAATGAAAATTGATCTAAAGTTGGCATACCATCAAATTGATGAAGACTTTAAAGAAGTTACAACAATAAACATACCAATAGGCTTATTATGATGTCATATTGTATTAAAAGCACATGTACGATTTTTTTCAAAGGGCTATAGAGCAAGTTATTGGTAGAAATATAAAAAAATACAATATGATGACATTTGTGTTGGTGCTATTAATGACAAAGAATTAAAATGGAAAACCAGTATGGTTTTGAATAAGTTAAATGCTGAATTAATAATAAAAAAAAATGGATACACAATGCTAAAAAACTATAATTTTGGGGATGTTCCATATTTAATGAAGGCATATGTACATTTGCTTTTATGCAAATACCCTTATCTCTTCTTCCTCCAGATAGAGTCATAAAAAGGTAAGCCTAGGTCTGGTTTGTATTATTGTGAAATAAATACATGTACACTTTACAAAAGAGTTAAAAAGGTAGACACTTGACACTACTCCAGTAAAAAATAAATGTATGTCTGATTTATAACCAATTCTGCCAAGTATATCTTAGCAAGAGGTTTTTTACCCTTCTGCAGGAGATAAAGTTGACATATTCTAAGCCCCACTAGAAAAGCAAACAGAATTTGGTAATAATGTTTTGATATAAGGTCTGTCCAGCCATTTCATATTAATGTAAAAGAAAAAAAAAAAATTAAAAAAGAAAGACCTACCAGTACTTTTGTCACTTTCAAAGTATTCTTAGCATTTCACAGATTACAGCACCTTTTCTACTTTCCAAAGCAGTTTGCCAAAACCTCTTTTGAGATTACCATCAAATGCTTAATCATATTTTCCTTAATCTTATCCATAGCATGTAAGAATTGGATATCAACAAGACATGTTTTTGCCTTTTTGATTCTTGTGCAAACTGGACATGTGTTTAACTTTTTGACAATAGTGCAAACTGAACTGATGTCCACCTTCTTGACTTTAGTTTAGAAGACTATGTCTTCAATTTTGCGTTGAGTGCAAACCGAACATTTTGACCTTATTGACTCTTGTATAAACCATATATACCAAAACACACACACACATACATATATATATCTCAAAACACACACACATATATATATATATATCTCAAAACACACACACATATATATATATATATCTCAAAACACACACACACACACATATATATATATATATATATATATATCTCAAAACACACACACACACACATATATATATATCAAAACACACACACACACATATATATATATATATATATATATATCAAAACACACACACACACACACATATATATATATAAAAACACACACACACACATATATATATATATATATATATATATATCAAAACACACACACACACACACATATATATATATATATATATCAAAACACACACACACACATATATATATATATATATATCAAAACACACACACACACACATATATATATATATATATATATATCAAAACACACACACACACATATATATATATATATATATATATATATATATCAAAACACACACACACACACATATATATATATATATATCAAAACACACACACATATATATATATATATATATATATATATATATATCAAAACACACACACATATATATATATATATATATCAAAACACACACATATATATATATATATCAAAACACACACATATATATATATATATCAAAACACACACATATATATATATATATCAAAACACACACATATATATATATATATATCAAAACACACACATATATATATATATATCAAAACACACACATATATATATATATCAAAACACACACATATATATATATATCAAAACACACACATATATATATATATCAAAACACACACATATATATATATATCAAAACACACACATATATATATATATCAAAACACACACATATATATATATATATATATATATATAAATAAACACCCTCCAAAATCTATTAATTTTTTTTTGTCCTGTAAGATTTATATTTGATATTAAATAATCCAATAAGCCTTATGCTGTCATTAAATTAATCAACCTAACTTAACCATAATTTTCTTTTCTTATAATTTTTGAAAATTTGAATAATATGACTGGTGTTCTTTATTTTTTTAAAATAACACCCCCACACCCACAAAATATTTCTGTCTTGTTTATAATTTTCAGAGCAGACATTAACATATTCAGCATGTTTTTGGGCACTCAAATCCCCTCTTTGTATTTAAAGTTTCAACAGATCCAGTCTGTAGCTTTTGTGAGGTATAATCCATGATCAAAACATTGTGTTAATAGCAGTAAACATACACAGAAGAGATTCAAACGAACAAAGTTGGATAAAGAAATCCTGTAGATAGTGTTATTTTCCTGACACTGGCTCCATTCAATCAATTTACAGTGTCAGTCCAGGATTTACATTGTGGTTGACATATTCAACCAATTTTTGGGCAGTGGGGTCGGCTCTAAATTCCTTTCTGACGTGATGATGCTTCTCAATACTCCCCTACACACACACACACACACACTTTTCCAGACTTGTAAGCTATCAATTTAAAGACATCCGGACCATTTTTGAACATGTCAAACATATTCTGAACAAAGAGTATTTCCCTGGACTTAGAATTTAAAAATAAAAAAAGAAAGATTATTTTTGCATTCAAGTGCAAAGCAACTTTTCTTTTTTAGTAATACATGTCATTAATTATTATTTGCATAATTTGTAATTACCCCATCATGAAAAACATGAACAATTTTTCTATTCCTTTCCTCTGCATCAACACATTTGTAAGTGGGGAAATTTACAAACTTAAAAATTTTTCTTCAAACTTGTAGACACCCCATGAGGATGTGAGGGTAGGGTAATAGATAGCGGGGCAGAAAATTAAACAGGTGAAACTGTTGGATTCATTTTTTGCCCAAATGCACTTGAGAAAAAAATGAATCTATATTTCATGTATTGTTGGTCATTTTTTTTTATATAAAAGATGTACTGCTGGTATTTTTACTATAAAAATGTATTATTGGTATTTTTATACTTTCATAGTGTTTTATTTTTGTTTGTGGGATTGACTATTTGCACATAGCTTGGACCCTAACAGATGCTACCACCCTGTGTTTGGATAGACCTGGGAACAGTAGCAATTAAGACATAGTTCCATGCTCCTCAAAACTACCAATCTTCCAATCAGAGGCCTTACTGCCAGACATAGTTTATCATCATACCCAGGACTGGGTAATGTAGTTAAGTAAGGAGTGACTGCATTACAACTTGGCTGCAAAGTTTTCACTCACCAAATATTGTACTCTTTAGTTCTATCAGTTCAAACATTTATAGCTTGGATTCACCATGATACGTTCACCAAGTCAAATCACCCATATTTCCCCCGTATTTTCCATTTGTATGGAGAAAATTTCAATCAGTTTTTGCTTCTTGAGAAATGGTATTTTGTGGAACTCCCACATAGATGCTTTCTTGTACATTACATTTTTAACCTGTTCAAGTCAAATATCAATTGCTATTTATCCTCCTTAGGCTCATAATCTATAAGTCCTTCTATCTCTTCCATTGTTCATATGTATTATGGGGTCCACCCCTTTTTCATATAAGTGGACTCTACTAAGTGTACCTGGACTGCTGCCATTAAATACCCAGAGTTACAGTCAGTGAAGGCAGTAGTAGAGGGCAGTCAGTAGTCGGATAGTGTGAGAATATACGAACGGAGATAGTGTTAGGTAACATCTTGTTGAAGTCAATTACAAGCACGTAGACTCTAAGGAAGTACTACTTCGAGACTGTATATATCTATCTGTATTTGCTACTAACCACGTTCCTGGACTTACTAACAGTATTACTCTTTGTATGATTGTGCAAATACATTTTATTTCTTTTATTTAATTATTGCGTTTGTCATTCCTTGGAGACCGAATTCATCTTGTAATCCACAACAATATGACACACCTCATTCCGTAACCCTCTACTATGAGTGACTCTCGAGCTTTAAACTAGATGAACTTTAGTATAAAAAAAAATTTAATAAACTGAAAAACACTTTTGGGGTAATACAACATAATATAAGTATGTAAATATTAGGTTGGTGCAAAAATAATAACGGTTTTTGACGTATTTTTAACGTCAAAAACCGTCATTATTTTTGCACCAACCTAATACTTATATAAAAAAAGAAATCTATATATAGTACACTACTTTGATTTGTTAACTGTAAATAACCTTAAACATAGGCTATTATGCTGCAGGGTTCACTTGTAATAGCGAATTAAGTAAGATAGAATGTTTGAAACAGAAGTATATATCAAGATAAATCTTATGGATATAATTATTAAATCTATTTCTGTCTCTAAGAAAATACTTATACTATAAACTTTTTTTACTTTCGTTTAATTGTTTTCTTCCCTTTCGTATTTAATATCTGATGAAAATCTCAACAAAAGATTTTAACAGATAACAAAAAAGACATTAGAAACATGTATAAACAATTTTCTCTCTTTGATTAAATGAGTTTCAGTTGTAATATGATCTTAGCAAAAAATACTTTGTCTTGAAGTAAGGAACTTTCTAACACAATGTGTGTGTGTGTGTGTGTGTGTGTGTGCTTTCAATTTGAGAATTCATATATACGAGGTCAGAAACATGTAAGAACAATTTCCTTCTTTTTTGACTAAATGATTTTTAGTTTGTAATATAATCTTAGCAAAATGCCTTTTCTCTTGAAGTAATTTAGTCTTTCTAACACAAAGATGTGTATAGATAAGGACAGTGCAGAGGCTTCGGATGAGTCTAATGATGATTACGAAGGTATGGCAGCTCGGAAAACTCTTAACATTCTGATAAGAAAAGAACTACCGAATTTGTTGCTGAGGGCCTCAGACTCAACACAGTGGCCTACATCAAGTGCTTTGAAGAGGTAGTGCTGCCATGGGTCAATAGGGTGGCTGTTAGAAGACCCTATGTCTGGCAACAGGACTCTGTATCATGCCACACAAACAGAACCAACAAATCTCCTTGTAATACCAATAAACTGCAGGCTAGCATTATGACAGCATTCACCATCTTAAACATGGAAAACGTAGCTGAAGCCAATGATTTTTTCATTTAATTTTTTTTAATGTTTGAAATGCTAACAGGATACTTGCATTTATTTTTCAATTTACATTGGATCATTGACCGAACCATGTTAATGAAAAATGTAGAATTTTCAAGTGTTAAATTCACTCATGAAGTTTTAGTTTCAGCAAAAGAAAAATCCAAAGTGAATGCAAGAATGTATGATTCAAGTATTCAAGATTATACTCATCTGGGGACAAGTGGTGTGCCCACTACCGGGTGTGGAGGTTTTGAGTATCCCAAGTTGCAACATGACCTAAGAGACCTTCAACAGTGTCAACTGAAATTGTAGATCCTGTTCATGTTCTAATTTTGTCTGATCAATGAATCTCTCCCCTCCAAAACAATTCCTGAGATAATAGAGATATCCATTGCATTAGATTTATAATTCATGAGCAATTAGGTATGCAGAAGCCATCAGCCAAGTGGTCCCCAAAATATTTTGAAAGTCAACCTAGAAATTATATCAGGTGGACACATACATGTTGGTTTTGCAGTATTTTTTAATGATCTAGCAATAATTTTTAAATTTTACTTATTACTGATGAAACATGTTCCATGCAGAAACTGGAGACCCTTAAGACAGTAGGAAGGGTTATACCTACATTTTATTTTTAGTTTCTTTGACTATCTTCAGAAGGGTAAAATAGTGTAGAATACAACTTTCTGATCTAATTAAAGGAAGCATTGAAAGAAAAAAAAAATGACAAGGGAAACTGCAGAAAGGTGTTACCTTTTTGTTAGGCATATATACCTGCTCATAGGGTTGGTAAGACAATGGATTTTTTAAAGTAATTCTGCTTTAATTATATAGACCAGTGTTTCTCATCCTTTGTTACTTCAGGGCTCACTTGTAGACTAACAAAAACTCTGGGACACAGTTAGTCATGAATTATGAAAATAATAAACAAGTACCCTGAAATAAACATTTACTTTTAAGCCATTAAATTGCTTGGCATCTCTAGCCTTTTAAGTATAAAAATTTTTTTTTTTTTTTTTTTTAAATATAAAAATAATTAATAAATTATTCTTCTGTCTAACTTGGGGCGCACCTGGCTACCTTTCATGGTGCATTAGTGCATCCGGGTGCACCAGTTAAGAAACGCTAATATAGACAATCCACCCTACTCCCAAGCTCTTCTTCTCTTTATTTCTGGTTTCCAAACCATAAGCCTTTGGTAGGAAGGAAATGCTCAGATGACTTGTAGGTGATGGCAGCAGTATTTCAATAAATAAACACCACAAATTAGAACAAAAAGTTTAAAAAAACTTGAGAAATTATGAGCCATGTATTTTGAACTGGGCTGGATGGGAGGTTAATAATATGCATATTATTATGTATATTTTATTCCTCAAGGTTATTTCTTTCTTGTTGGGGGTAATGACATTTTAGCACCCCTCCACACATATAATTCACGCCATTATTGTATGTTCAGTTATTGGCACAGGATATTATCTCCTGTAACAATAACAGAATATCTCATTAGTAAGTAGGCAGATATCAGACTTTATGACTAATAGATAATCATGCTCTGATTTATTCTACTGGCTGAGAGTTCAATCCCTGGATCAGACAGTGAAATAATTTATACTCTGGTTCAGCAGGAACAAACAAGAAACGGCATTACAAGGATAAAATAGCAATAATCAAGACGTATAAAATACACATATAAGCCAAAATAAGAGACTCCTGACAATGGCTAGTGGTTACTTGAATGAAATTTATCTATAATAACAACCATAATAATCAAGCTTAGAACAATAGTATAAAATGACTAGGTCAAAGTATCCTTATGCACCAAATACAAGTGCCATCTTGTGTAACAGAGAGAGAGTCTGGGAAACACACACATGTATATTTTTTTTTTTAGTGAAATTTGAGTAGATTTGAATAGCAAAATTAAAATCAGAGCATTTTGTTTACTGATGGGGAAATCTGATCTAGGGCAGAAATTGTACCCATTGAATCTGGGTCATCAGTAGACAATGGAAATGGTCGAAATAATTTTTATCGATTAAAAATTGAAATAGAGCTGAGTAAGCTAGAAGGATGAGGTATTATGTACACTATTTACATTGTTCAGACTATCATCCTCATCTTTGTTGCCATATTTATCACAACATTTTGGTCGTTGTACGCTTCGGCCTTCTCCGACCTTGAGGACACATGGCACAGTGGATAAAGGTGTTAGTTAGATCCAGTGACAGGACCCGAAGAGTGTGAGTTCAATACCTGGTTAAGGTGGTAGAGAACTTGGATAGGTGAATTAACAGATAACTGATATCCATTAGACATGGCACGTGGAACTAGAACATTCTATCCAAGCAAGCAAAATAAAGGGTTCAGTTCAACATTCCAACCACCTGAAGTAGGCCAGAGTGTACAATGGACAAAACGTGATAAATATAGCAACAAAGATGAGGATGATAGTCTGAATGATGTAAATAGTGTGAATGTAACAAACCCAACTGCAATTCAAACTTGGCTCTCTGATTTTGCATTCCAAGCTGTAATCCATTACACCACAACACAATATGATATGAAATATTTTATTGATTGTTTTATTGATCAATTTGATGGATTGTTTGATATGAAATATTTTATTGATTGATTCACTGATCAATTTGATGGATTGTTTGATATGAAATATTTTATTGATTGATTCACTGATCAATTTGATGGATTGTTTGATATGAAATATTCGAACCATGTCAGGTGAAATTTGTGTAAATCAGTTGGATGTCTAGATTTAGAAACATGCAAGATGAATTTTATGAAGATATAAAAATTCTCTAGATTGGCTGATAGGTTAGAAGTATAGAGTTAAATTAAGCTTTAGAAGGAACCGACAAACCAATCCTACACAGAAAACAAGGGATAAACCTCTACTTATGGTCAAAAGACCAGAGAGGCATGTAAACAGATGATAGTAGGAGTAGATAGGTTTGCCTAAGAAACAAAACAAAAAAAAAACATTTTGTTTTAAAAGTTGAAAAATTCCCACCACTATGACTATTCCAGACACTACTTGTTTTTATACAAAATACCATATTGCTATTTTCTATGGTCAGAGCATTGCAAAATATAAGATTATTAAGTTGTCACCCTATGAGGATAAACTGGGAAAATATTCACAAAAAAAAAAAAAAAAAAAAAAGGATTTAATGACTCTTGTGTATCAAATTCCTTCACTTTCCTCCCTCACTTCTATTTCAAATAAATACAAAAGATTTGATCTGATGGAAGAGACTTTGTGAGACATAAACAAAAGTTGTTTATTTTTATACTTAATAATATAAATCAGTCAGTCAGTTAAGTGCCATACATAATACATGCTTGGGTGATCACATCTCTTTTAATTCATGACTGACGAGGCAGAGGATTTTCCCCGCAGTAGGTTGCTGTTTCTTTCTGCGGTAGACTGGTTGCCAATTCAAAGCTGAGGGAAGAAAAGATGGATTCTCAAGAGCATTTGCACATAAGTAAACATAATGAACACAACTCTTTGGTTTCTCATTCCAAGCCACTATGCATTACACCACAATGCAATATATGAAATATTCGATTAATTGATTGATTGATTGTTTGGTTGGTTAGCTCTTAGAAGTTAGATGATAGCATCAAAATTGAAAAGACATAGCTTGAGAAGAAGACAGTGGCAATACAACCATAAGTATTTTTCATGCACAATAATGCATCATCTTATGCTGCTAGAGTAACAGATAAATATTTAGATAAATTAGGCTTTAAAAACAACAGTGTCACTTAGTTTAAAATGGCACAGATCAAAAGATCATATTTTCCCAGCTTACCCTCATAGGGTGACAAATTAATAATCATATCTTAGTTGTGATCCAGATCTTTATGGCAATACAAGCAGCCCATTTTTTTTATTTTTTTAACTTCAACTTTGGGGACTATTACCCTTATTATTGATGGGCACAATCTTAACATAAGATGTACAGATAACACCGTATTGATGATAGACATAAAAAGAAAATTGCAGGAATTCCAAGACAAAGTAGTAAAAGAAAGCAGGAAGAAAGTACTAATTGCAGCTCAGATTGAGAAATCGGAGAGACGAGTCTGAATTCCAGTCAGATCTATTACATTCACTTATGTGCTAATATCCTTGGTAAAAGTATGAATCCTCCTCTTCTCCCCCCAGCTATGGGTAAATAGCAGGACAGACAGAGTTTTATAGCTTTGGATGGCAACTGGTCTACCACAGAAAGAAATGGCAACTTAATCCGGGAAAGTATCTCCTAAGTGTGTATCATGCATGGCACATAACTGACTGACTTTAGACAAAAAAAAAAAAAAAAAAAAAAAATTGCCACCAGAAAGTAGAATGAAAATCTGGCATCTATAAGTGCTTAAGTGATCACACTTCTTTTTTGTGCAGTGTCCCTTCAGAACATGGGCGATCATGGCTCTCCACAACTTCCTATCATAAGTAATATTTATCTTCTTGTTACCCCTCATAGTCTTTCTTCTGCCATCCATTTACACAAGATCATTAGGCATGTTACTTTCTGTCTTGTGAGTGTCAAATTCTCCAAGTCCTCTTTCCTTGTTATATACCTCAGAAAATTCAACACTCTTTCTGATTCTAAGTATGTGTCCTTCTTGTTTCCATTTTCTTAAAACACCTCTGTAGCCCGCATCCTCCATCCATGGTATTCTCAACATCCTTCTGTATAACCACCTCTGTTACCTTAAGTCTGTTCTTCATCTGCGAGGAAACTGTCCAGTAGTCAATGGTATATAGGAGAGTTGATGTGTTCAGCACTGTTTTCTTTGTGTCTATCAAAATTTTCCTGTTTCTTAATAAGTTGCTTAGGGTTATAGAAAACTTCTTTCACTGTTCCAATGTCCCTTCGGATTTCTGTTTCACATTTTTCATCGTTTGTTATTTTCCAGATAGTTAAATTTCCATACTTGCTTAATTTTGATGTCTTCAATCCATAGCTCACTCACATCTTGGGCTCTCCTTGCTAATGACCATACATTCAAGTCTTCTAACAATTAGTGATTAGTACTTTCTTCCTGCTTTCTTTTACTACCTTGTCTTGGAGTTCTTGCAATTTTCTTTCTGTGTCAGCCATCAATACAGCATTATCTGTGCATCTTATGTTATTAAGATTGTGCCCACCAATAATAAGGATAATGGTTCTCAAAGTTGGATTTAAAAAAAAAAAAAAAAAAAAAAAAAAAATGAGCTGCTTGTATTGCCATAAAGATTTGTAAAACAACTGATGGTCAGGAACCCAGAACTGGACAACTGAGAAAAAGATCACTATTTTCATTATTCAGACTATTGTCCTCATCTTTGTCACCGTATTTATTACAACGTTTCAGCTGTTGTATGCTCTGGCCTTCTTCAGATGGTTGGAATGTTGAACTGAACCCTTTATTTCGCTCACTGGGGTAGACTGTTCTAGTTCTACGTGCCATGTTTAATTGATGTCAAAGCTGTCAGTTATCTCCTGTTAATTCCCCTCTCCAAGTTCTCCACTGCTTTAACTGGGTATTGAACTCACACTCTTTGGGTCCTGTCACTGGGTCTAATGCCTTTATCCACTGTGCCATGTGTCCTTGTGTAAATAGTGTACATAATACCTCATCTCAGAAATATAGACAGATACTGAGAAAAAGATCATTTGATTTTGATAATTTTTGAAGAGTAGCAATAGAATGTCAATTTGTTGATATAGTAATTTACTAAATATAGCTTAGATATGGTACAAGGCCATAAGTATGGAGCACAAAGTTAAGATCAAACTCATTCCTCAGTTGTAATTAATTTGATGAGATATACTTGCTAAACAATATACTACGTACCCAAAGTAGGTTTAAATACATGTATATATTAAACATTACTTTTATTTATTACTAGTTTAAAGCTTCTATAAGTTTCACTCCATGGGACTTCAAAACCTCACTTTAACACTGATTAGCGCTATAAGTCCAACTTTGACCAAAAGCCTGATTTGGGCCAAAAAGCCTGATTTGGGCCCAAACTCCAATTTAGGCCCAAAATTGAGTTCTTCAAATCACAAACTCTGCAGAACTTCAAAACCTCACGTTATGAATCCCCTCAATTTAAATCTCATTCTTTGGCATTTTAAAGAAATAAAATTGATTTCCTCAATGCACAATATTTTGGAGATACTTTAAATTGAATTTAAAACAAAAGTTTTTAAATTCACAAAGTTTTTGTGTTACTTTAAACTCAATATAGATTAAAAACTCAAAATCACTAATTTTTTTTCAGTTATTTTAAAATTTGAATTTTTAACTGTTCCCGTCTTCATCCAGACACAAATCCCAATGCTAGACGCTCAAGCACCAGATGAAGGGTAGATTTTTAATCTCGGGGTCAGCCTGATTTCGAAAAAGTATAATATGTCTATATTGAGCAAGTGAGGTTCAGATTAGAGGGGTTTCAGACACACAGACAGAATTTGCCATTTATTTTAGATAGATAATTATTTTCATTTATAGCAATTTACAATGACTAGCTTAGATATGGCACAAGGCCACAAGTATGGAGCACCCAGTAAGGAGTGAACACACTATTCAGTTGTAATTGATCAAGAAAGACAATTTAGCCAGCTATTATACCAAAGTGAAGTGCCCAAGGTAGGTTTAAATTACTATAATTGCTTTCATTTATTTTTTTAAATCATTTTACCCCAAGCATGGTGATGAAGCCACTGAGATGAAAGGGGTTACAGAGAGTGAAAGAAAGCATAGAACACATTGAGGAAAAAGGACAGGATTCAAAAAGATAGAAGATGGTGATTGATGTTGCATTGAAATTTCTGAAGATCATAGTTTGCAGGAAAGCAAGAAGCCAGAATAGAGTTCCACAGGCGAAAAGTGCGAGAGAAGAAACTATTAGAATAAAACTTATGGCTACATTTAGCTATTTTGAAAATAAAATGATGACACCTAGCAGCCAATCTAGTACTATGTTTAAATTCATGAAGTGAATGTAACAAGGAGAGACACTCATCAGAACAATTGCCATGAAAATATTCATAGAAAAGGCAATGAGAAATTAACTGAAACTGAGATGCCCGGTCAGGCCTGATAATATTGCAGATTCTTTAGATTTTGCCAAGAATTTACAAAGCTATAGGAAAGAAACGCTATTTCCAACATAATTACATACCCATATACATACCATATTAAAACATGCCCAAATTTTATTTTCTACCCAATAACAGATAGTATTACAAACAAGCCAAAAAGATTCCATAATACACTAGACACCATTTAAATCAAAGCATCTATTGGTTAGAAATCTACATCATCATGAGAAATATGTGACCAATCAGGGAAAACTAAAATCCCTATTTTTCTCATGCCTTTTTTATAAAAACCCATAGATTTTGACTTTCAAAGAGAGAGATGCAACCGTACCCCTCTTCTACACCCAAACTATTTCGTTGCTTAGGACATTTAAAACAAGAAATCAAACTTGGATATGTTGTTATATCTAATCTGCTTTCACATAATTTAGTGATGTGATAGGAGAGAGACACTATTTCTAACACAATTACATGTCCATATACATACCATAATAAAACACACCCAAACTTTATTTTCTACCCAATAATAGACAGTATTACAAACATGCCAAAAAGATTCCACAATATGATACACACTGTTTAAATCAAAGTGTCTATTCGTTAGAAATTAACATCACTATGTGAAATATTTGATCAGAGAAAACCAAAATGCCTATCTTTCTCAAGCCTACTTTTGGAAAAATAGCCGGCCAGTCAATGACTTCAAGCTAATCATTTCCAACAACAAAGACAGTGAATCTTCGCTAAAGTTAAGTCTTTTCTCAACCACAGATTTTGGACCAAATATTTAAAAAATCTTTTCTAAACCATAGATTTTTCTGTGTACCAACTACCCAAACACTGTAAAACAACTAAAAACAATTTTAAATATTTTTTGACTATTTTGATTTCATGTACACATCTTTGTAAATACAAATGGTTTATTTAACAGGCATAACCAGATTCTCTTTATTTTTGTTTCATTGTTTGGAATTAGGACATTCAGATTTTTAATATAAAAACCTAGACGACTGAATTTCCTGCAAAGTGTAGCATAGATGTGGCACAATGCCACAACTCAGGAGCACTCAGTGAGGATCAAACTCAATACTCAGTTGTAATTGATTTAGTGAGACATACTTGCTAACCAATACACTTTGTCAAAGTGTCAAGTGACTATTGCTGATATAAGAAATAATATAAACCACAAATATGGTTTGAAGATGGGTGTGACTACCATAAAACAATTACATAAAGCTATTTGGCCTTATGGAATGTGTGGCCAGCATATATCTAAAGTAATGCCTTGGTGACAAATCAAAATTTAACATTTTTCAATCTGATGTTTAGGAGTATATTAGAAGTGTAGGTGAAGATGGGTTTGGTTTGGTTTAGCAACATATCAACACCCCTATGGGTTATTTAGTGCTGAAATCTAATTATTTTGTATGCATTTTGGGGGAAGGGGAGATAATAATGGTTTTAGTGATACAAGTTTTACTTATTAAGCAATAGCTGGGGGTGAGAAGATGTAGATTCATACCTTTCCTAAGGGTATTTGCACACAAGTAAATATAACAAACCTAACTGGAATTTGAACTTTACTCTCCAAATAACAATTCTGAGCCATTATCCATTACACCAACTACAAATCCAAGCTTACAGCAGTTAGCATTCTGAAGTGGTTACCCATCTAAGTACTGACTATGCTCAATGTTGCTTAACTTCAGTGACCATACAGGAACCAGCATTTCAATGTGATGTAGCCGTTAGGCGAAGAGACCCACCCATACTGTATGAGAATAAGAGTATAAAATAGAGTAGAGAGTGTCATGTTGTGGGGTTGGATGTTTGATGCAACACAGGACTTTTAAGTTTTCTCTCAAAATACTGGTAGAGAAGATGTGCATTTACAGGCTTGTATTGGAACAAGGTTGACTGGTTTTGAAGAAATCAAATTTAATATTTTCAGAAGGAGCAAATTTCAACAGAGGAATTTTACATATAGAATTTTTGGCAAAATTTAATGTTAAAAAAAACCCAGTGTTGTTTTTCCCTTGACACCACTATTACTATATACTACTACTACTACTTCCTCAGCAATGTTTGTTTTAAAAAGCGATGATTTCAATAAAACCTAAACATATGAAACAGAATTTTTACATTTTCTTTGTTCTTGAGAATTTGCAACAAAAATATTAAACACTATTAGGTTGTTTACTTACAAGAATGTTATATTTACGACATTATAACAATATGCGAACCAACTAGAATGCAATGTTTATTATTTACAAATTTATAAAAAATAAATATGAAAACAATACTTTTATTCATAAATTTATAAACATCTACTTAATCATAAAAATATGTGAACCAACTATAATGAAATCTTTAATTATTTACCATTTTATAAAGTTTGAATCAACTGGCAATTACACTGATAGTTTGCCAACCATTCCAAAGAACACAATTCACCAGCTTTGCCATTTGCTTTAGTCAAGGTGCTTAGTATCCATTCTTCATGTAGGATTTCTTCATCAGTTAGCACTTGGCATGATAATAAATGACATATTTTCTAGGCTTTTATATAATTTTAAACTATGTTCTTCCAAGAAAGCATTCAATGTATGAGGGTCAGGCAGCTCAGTTCCTAGGAACCAACAGCCTAGACACAAGCACATAAGATTTGATTATAGTGGTGAAGGCTTTGTGCAGAACCACACTTTTTGAAGGGTCAAATACAGAGACCTGATGCACTACATGCCACAAGTTCCACAAACGACCCTCCGCAGGTTTTGTAGTCAGAGTTGTCCTCCTCCTAGACCAGTTGCCATCCAAGGCTATAGAATCCAGTCTGTCTTGCTATTTACCCATAGCTGGAAGGAGAAGAGGAATTCCCAAGGGAATTAGCATGTAAGTGATTCGTTGGTTGGGTTTTATGGCATATCAACCACTGTGGGTCATTTAATGCCAAATTACGGTATGTATATATATATACATACATACATACATACACACATTATATATATATATATATATACAGAAAAAAAAAAGAAACATATTGGATTTTAAAATTAAATACACATAAACTAGGGTTGAATAGGGACTTGGGTGTTTTAAATCTTTATAAATATTTCAATAGTTAAGCAATTTTTTTTAGATATAGTTAAAAAAAAAATTTTAAACAACATTTAAAATATTTATGACAGTTAGATTTAAGTTAGGAATATCCGAACAGTGACGTTCAATATCATGTGACATCCGCATCTCTTGAAGGATGCTACTTGCTAACAAACAGTAATTTTAATTTATTTGTAACAAACAGTTATTTCTGATGAAAGATTGAGGACAATTTGAAATATCAAATATATATATAAATAAATACTTTCATAAAATAAAACAATTTTTTTAATTTGCAACTTATATATATATATATATATATATATATATATACCTATACATATATTAAATATACAGTACTATTAAACATATAGCTGGCAACATTATTTTTTCAAAAACACATAGTTGGCAACATTATTCTTTCCAAAAAACGTATAGCTGGCAACATTGTTGTTTCAAAAAAAAAAAAAAAAACATAGCTGGCAACATTGATGTTTCAAAAAAAAAAAACACATAGCTGGCAACATTGATGTTTCAAAAAAAAAAAACACATAGCTGGCAACATTGTTGTTTCAAAAAAAAAAAAAAACACATAGCTGGCAACATTGTTGTTTCAAAAAAAAAAAAACACATAGCTGGCAACATTGTTGTTTCAAAAAAAAAAAAAACACATAGCTGGCAACATTGTTGTTTCAAAAAAAAAAACACATAGCTGGCAACATTGTTGTTTCAAAAAAACACATAGCTGGCAACATTATTGTTTCAAAAACGTATAGCTGGCAACATTATTTTTCCGGAAACATTAACTGAAGCCTTGTTGTTGGACGTAGTTTATCGTCATACCCAGGACGCGGATGTAGTTTATCATCATACCCAGGATGCAGCATGTAAGTGAATGTAATGGAAGAGTAGGAAGGTTGGTAAGCTATGATTGCTGGAATTTCAGGCTCTGGATTTCTACTGATTATGCACCCTTGATCCTAGATTACAATTATAAAGAAATTGGAAAATTAAAACAAAAAGTGATCTAAGATGTAAAATAATTGTGAAGAAAATGTATAACATCCAGAAATATCATTCGTTTATTTAAATTTTCTGATTCTATAGTTCATAGATATTTTTATAAAATTAGGAATAAAAAAATTGTTTTCACAGTTATTCATTTATAAAATGGTAAATATTAGATATGGCATTCTAGGTGGTTCACATATTTTGAAAATGTTTTAGACTTTTATAAATTTTGATTAAAAAGATTTTTCAAATTTATTTAATTCTGTATCTGTCTATATTTCTGAGATGTGGTATTATGTACACTATTTGCATTGTTCGGACTATCATCCTCATCTTTGTTGCCATATTTATCACTCCGTTTTGGCTGTTGTACGTTCCAGCCTTCTTTAGATGGTTGGAATTTACTTTGCTCACTGGAGTAGAATGTTCTAGATTCACATGCCATCTCTAATGGATGTCAGTTATCAGTTATCTCATGTTAATTCCCAAGTTCTCCACTGCCTTAACCAGGTATTGAACTCACACTCTTTGGGTCCTGTCACTGGATCTAACTAATACCGTTATCCACCTTGCCATATGTCCTTGATTTTAATTCTACTTGGTTCACATATTTTTATAATCTTGTAAATAAATATTGCTGAGGGAGTCAAGATAGTATTCAGTAATAGCAGTGATGACAAAAAAAAATAACCTTTGAAACACCATTTTTATAAACACAAAGGTTAAACATTTTTTATACAAAGAGATAATAAAAGAGAAATTCTGTGTGTTCACAGATAACTGAAAAAGGAAGAAACGCATTTAAAGCTTTGTTGTTAGAAAATGTGCATGCGTGTGACATGCCACATGGCCGGGTTTAGAGTTTAGGAAGGCATGGCGGAGTAATGGCTAGCGGCTCGGATTGAGGAATCAGAGAGCCAAGTTCAAATTTCAGTCAAATCCATGACAATCACTAACGTGCTAATACCCTTGGGAAAGGTATGAATCCTCCTCTTCTCCCTCAAGTTATGGGTAAATATCAAGACAGACTGTAGCCTTGGATGGCAACTGGTTTACCATAGAAAGAAACAGCAATCTACTACAGGAAAAAATCTGCCTCGTCAGTCATGTATCAAAAGATAGATAATCCCCTATGCGTGTATCAAATAAGACACATAGCTGAGTCAGGAGAAATAAATTTTCTCCAGGTTTATATTGATGGTGCTACATTTCAGAGAAAAAGAGAGAGTAAGAATCTATTGTCCCATCCCTTTATAATCTCAAAATAGTGCCACATCTCAACCGACCAGGTGGGGGTAATCCCCATGTTGAATAATGCTACCAAATCATAAAATTCAATTGTAAGATTTACAACTTGTTAACAATCCAAAACACAGCATTTGATGGTTCAGAACCTACACTGAAGATGACTTGAGGGGTGCTGCAGTGGCCAATGTAATGCAAGAACTAATGGCAAAGGGTCAAATTTTTCAAGGTAAGGAGGGGAACTTCCATTGGAAGTAATAAGAAATCTAATTACATTATTGCTTCATAGAGGTGATAGTGTATGAAACAATTTGGCTAACCTATCTAATAGTGTTTCTTTTTAAATTTCCTTCTTTTATTTATTAGTGTATATACTCAAGAGGTTTTTGAACAAAAATATTTACCTAAATCATTTCTGGGATTCTTGTAAAAATCAATCCAAATCATTTGTGTTCAATAAAAAGAACAAAAGAAATCATGTGCATTATCTCCATAACCCATAAGGTTGTTATGGTATCACATGTACTGCAGCTGTGGGTGAATCTTGGACAAGATAGCCTGATGGAGACCACCCCCCTCTTCAAACTTGTTTTGAATCTAGATTGCTCTACAAAGGTTAAACAGCACAGACTGCCCAACCAGAGTCGAGATTCAGAATTTTCCTTCTTCTAAACTGGATGTCATCCAAGATAAGAAAGCCTAATCTGCATTAGAGGAAGATGGGTTCATACCTTTTCCAAGGGCATTAGTGTGAAGTAAACAAAGAATTTCAACTTGGCATACCAATTCCACTTTCAGTGTCAATATTCATAAAACAACCTACATATCAGTGTGTGATTTAGAGGAATTATAAGACAAAATAAATTCAATTCTGAATCCAATATAGCCAGGATTAAATGAAATCACTGTGTATAGTGGGGAAGAATTTGACAATTTATTATTAACATTATTTACACACAGTCTATTACCCCCATCTTTGTTACTGCTATCATGTTTCAGCCATTGTGGCCTCTGGTCTTCATCAGATAATTGTTAATCCGAGTAACCTTTTATAATTTATTAATTTAGTTGAGAAAGAGAGAATGACCTTCTGAATTAATAAGGTCAGAAAACGTATATAAATTTAAAATGTTGCTTTTTCAAAAGTATTTTTGTTTTTTAATTCCATCAGTTCTGCTATTGTATTTTTTTCTCTAGAAACTTTTCAATTTGTTTCCAAGAGATTCTGATGCTGCCAAACCATTTCTTAAGTAACTCTCCTGGCCCAAATCAAGATACAGTTTCATAGACACACACACAAATCCTGATATTGTGTTTTTCAAAAAAGAAAAAAAAAAAAAAAATTAAAAAATTAAAATTAAAAATCTATATGAAGAATTGCCATTCCACTTACTCCTCCCCAATTAAAAAATAAAAATGGAAAAAAAGAATCCCCCACCGCCTATGCAGCAAACTAGAAATCTGAAATAGAACCCCCCATCTATCTATCTCTCTGCTGAAATATAAAATAAAAATAAACAAGCCAATGTAAAAATAAATCATTGACTCCCCCACCCCTGCCATTGCACACACACACACACACACACAGAGAAAAAAATGATTTAAGCAACAGATTTTGGGGAGCTATGGCACTCATCACCACCCCTACTCCACCCTATTCCCTGCCCTAGGCACTGCAGACCATTTTGGAGATGGCAAGGGTGGAAAGACAAGTTGAAAGAAATGTAAGTGAAAGACTTATTTACAAGAAGAGGGTAAGAAAAAGTACCCCCCCCCACACACACACACGCCCAAACCAGACCAGACAGACAAAGAAGAAGAAACATACAGAAATGAGAGTCGATTGGTGGAGTGGTGGGGGTGGTGATGGCAAGTGAACCAGCTTGTTGATTTCAGACAAGGGGGGGGGAGAGAAGGGAGAGAGAATGAGAGAGAAAGACAGAAAGTTAAGACTGTTTCTGGATCACCTGATTCCGGCAGTGACAGGGTATCTATTACTAAGACATTTTTTATGAGAGAATTATAAAAGTGGTGTGATGATGATAAAGAACAGAGGGAGGGAGAGTGAGAGAGAGAGAGAGTGAGAGTGAGAGAGTGAGAGAGAGAGAGTGAGAGAGAGAGAGTGAGAGAGAGAGAGTGAGAGAGAGAGAGTGAGAGAGAGAGAGTGAGAGAGAGAGAGTGAGAGAGAGAGAGTGAGAGAGAGAGAGTGAGAGAGAGAGAGAGAGAAAAAAAAAGGAAATAATAATAATAATAATAAAATAATGGTAAGTACAAGTGGGATTGGAAATCTAAACTGATGGAAGCAGTGGAAGAGATGATTCACCAAGAGGAGAAAAAAGAAAGGAAGGAAAATGAAAAATAAAGAAGGAAGTGATGAAAGAGAAAAGAATGCACAAAATGTGGAGTTGGACGAAGACAGAGAAAAATGAGGCAATAAAGGAGGTAGAAAGGGAGAAAACAGTAATGAGAAAAAATGCAAAAGAAAGAGCGGAAGGCTGAGAGAAAGAGAGAAGCAAAAGAGAAAAGGGTGAAGGAGAAAGAAATTAAGGCAAACAGAGAGAAAATTGAAAACGGAAGGAAGAGAGCAGACAGGGAGAAAGACATGAAAGAGAGGGAAACAGAAAAATCAACCAATCAGGTGAAGAAATGATCAGTCAGCAACCAATCAGTGAGTGTCAATCAGCAAGCAACCAATCATTTAATGACCAATGAATTGACAGACAACACAATCAGCTTGGAAGACAATAAGCTATAATTTATTAAAAACTTCATTAATTTTTTTTTTCTTATTTTATTAAAATACATTATGAGAATCAGTTTTTCATTGATTGGAATAAAATTATTAGGAAAAAAAAAAATCAAGATTTTAGAAGCCAGTGTAGCCTCTAAACTTGGATAGCTTTGATTGCTTAACATATAATTAATGACAGAAACTGTCATGAAAAAGTTTCAACCCACTGAATTGAAAAAAATTTTGGTGGGGAAGATTCAAATATAATTTAACATTGCCAGTCCTTTGAGGCCAAGCAGAAGTAAAAAAAAACAGAATGCCAGATTTCAAGATGTGCAAGAAAACAGAAATAGTATTATACAACCTGATGCTGGTAAAATTTTAAGATATACTTACTTTATTTATATGATAAATATATTCTGCAATATAGTTTATAGTATCTATTTTTCTTAAAAAATATCATTCACAATAACCAATTTGGTGCTGTTATGCAGATCAATAGTTGTTCATTATAGTGAAGAGATTTAAGATACAGAATAGATATGAGAAAGAAACTTTCAAAAGTAATAAACAAGAAAATTAGATGGATTAACAAGAAAAAGAAAATTGAAGAAACTAATGTTGCAAATATAAACAGAAAGAAAAGAGGCAAACATTTTTAAACATTGGCTAAAGACAACAAGTCAACAAATCAACAAGTTTACCAGATTTAACATCACAAGGAGAAACACATTTAGGTAAATAACTGATTTCTCAACAGTAATTTTTAGTAATGAATTTATTGGACAGACTAGATGGCTGGCCAAGAGGTTGAGTCCAACATGACTGAGAATGCAACAGGTAGAAAGTGGTGTAATATTTTGGTTTTATAGTGTAGGCAGTAGAATTGTTGGTCTCTTAAAGACTGACAATGATGCCAAAATAAATGCAGAGAATTATTGTAAGTTCTTGACGGAGTGATTTTTTGAATAGCAGAGGTCAAAACCATGATACTTTAAGTGTAAGAGTATAATAATGCAAAACACTGATTCTTCACATCTGGGAAAGTTGCAACTGCACAGCTTACCCAAAAAGTTCTCAAAGACACCAAATTAATAGAATGGGCCTCCAGCATCTTTAGATATTAATTCTAAAGAAAAATTGTCGTTTTGAGGAATGAAGACGGAAATCAACACCAAGTCAGTCAAACACCAAATGGCAAAAAAAAAAAAAAATGGTTTCCAAGTTAGAGGATGGCACATTCTTCAGGTTAATAAATTAAAGTGTAGAAAATAAATATTTACCATTTTTCAACCAGTGGGTTGCATTCCCACCAACAATAAAGAATATGCTTTATGATCCCTTTGAAGGGTATTTAAGCAAAATTTCTCGCTGAACAAACCAGTAAGGAGAAAGAGACAACAACAGTTTCATGACACTTGGCTTAAAAGAAATTCCCTTACTCATTTACCCGTCTTCCTCATCAAGCTACACGACACTTATACTTTCCTCCTCACTTTCACCCTTGCCTCTTTCTCATACATACACGCAAAGAAATCATATTTCTTTTCATCTTAAAATGCAACTGCAAAAAAGAACTGTTAGAACTTTACATGCTAAGAAAAATTTAGTTATAAAAAGCACAAAAATAAAAATATCTATTTTTATATTTAAAAACCATTTTTACCTTTTTTTTGTTGTGGGTTGATTCAAATTCACAACAGTCTAGTATTAAAATAGGTGTATATGAAACTGGAAAACAATATTTGAAGCTAAAATAATATTCGGGAAGCAATAAAAATTGCTTCAAGGAATGTTAAAGTCAAAACAATAGAAAAATTAAAATCAATGGACAAAAGGCTGATGAATGTTATAGAATATCATGGGGCCTTTAATAACAACATAATAATAATTTATTCAGGTCTATGGGATATTGTAACAGTTAAAAATGTATATTTTTGTGGCATATATCTTTTGGATTTATTTATAAATATAAATTAATGCTGCACTTTACTGTTGCACTTTTTATTTGAATTCCACCAGTGAAAAACATTATCATCACTTTTTATATTTTTTTTAATGCAATATATTTTGACACTTCAAGTTTTAATAAATCTGACACTAGTAAAATAATTTACTATCAGCAATGTAAGTACAAGAACAAGATTTGCTCAGCTGATTTGTGTGTGTCTGAAAAACTTCTTTGTGTGCCAGTCCATATACTAATTATCTTTGTTGTCCGACCAATGTTGAAACCAATCTGGAAGAATGTTCTACCTCCGCATCATATCAGTTTGTCAATTTATCAACTCAAATGTCGGTGTACTGCTGCCGATGCTGGTACAAACAGGTTAAAAGGTAAGAAGCAAGGATCAATCAGTACATACCAGTGAATATTCGCAAAGGTGAGCAATTTGCATGGGTGCATGAATATAACTGGTTCTGTGTTAGCAGAAAATTTATTACTCAACCAGCTATATGCCGGGTTTTAAAACTGAGACAATTTCTTAGTACTGAGCCCTCTTTCCACATTACATGTTGTAAGAATTTCAATTACCTCTTTCTGATGATATGTATTACTGATGGGACAATAGTAATATTTTTACCAATTACAATACAATTCCTGATACTGTTCTAAATTTATGATTCCGATACCTACAATGATTAAAATTTATTATTTTCAGGCCCTACAGTTGGTTTGGGAAACTTAATGAACAAAGTACATTTATTAATAAAACATTTAGTAGAAAAAAGAATACAAAACCTTATGAAATAGAGTTAGATATTCTTTTTATTTAAAAAAAAAAAATTAGGTAAGAGTTTAAACAATAAAGAATAATTTTTTTTTAAGTAAATCACTTAAATACCTCACTACTCATATTTAAGTTGTAAAATTCTAAAATTATAATGTAAGAACATTATCATCTCTCCTGTTTTGTCTTTCAACTGATTTCATTTTAATAAGTAATTTTTACTTCCAAACTAAATAACTGTTCACTCTCAACACAAGAGGTTGGTGCTGTTAGATATTTCCTGGCTAAAAGCTCCATGATGGGATATTTATTTGAATTCCACCACTGAAAAGCATTATCATTTTTTATCATTTTTTTTAATGCAATATATTTTCCCATTTCAAGTTTTAATAAATTTATTTCTTTGTTTGTTTCACTCACTGCTTTACCCTTTATTCTTGTACACATTAGCTCCCCTTTTCCTTCATCACTTTTTCTTTAATTCAGTGAGGCACTTCATAAAACTGAAGTTAAAGTCACTATCATTATCACTCTTCAGACATGTGAGACAAGTAATTATCCATGCCTTTTGATACTTTGGGTGAGGTGTCTATTTTCTTCTGGTTTTTGAATAGATATCTTGAGAGAACCATTCTGTAATAGCCTTGTCATTAGGCAGGCCACTGTAGTTATTTTCAAGGAAACCAGTCTTTAACCTGAGATGTTACTAGAATAAGTTTGTCTTCCAAGTAGCTGCTAAATCTAGCATTAAAAGAAGCTTTCCATGCTGAAAGGGTTTAACCTAACCCATCAAACAGTTCTTTTCTTCTCCCCTTTTAAAAAAAAAGGGGTAAATGACTTTAATGTGTGGTATAATGTAAGAGGCAGTTGCTTTTCTATTTCCTAATAAATTTGTACAATCAATGAATAGTTTAAGTATTTTCAGTAATTTTTCTAAAATCTCCCATTGGTTAGATTCTAAACAATATGGTTTTACATGATCACTGCAATATGACATAAGAGCATTTTTTTGTTCAAGTACTCTGGTCATCATATAATACTGACCATTCCATTTTGTCTGGACATCCTGATAAATTTATAATCTGGTAAATTTAATTTTTCTAGTATTCCTGGTACTTTTCAAAAGCTGCAAGTGAGTAAGTGAAGTGACCAACTATTTGTTTAAAAATAGAAAGCATATCCTTCACATACTTTTGTACAAAGATGGCATCCTTAATGGTCAATTGCAAGGTGTGTATAAAACAAGGTAATGACTCATAACAGGCTTGTATACCTGCTGCTGCATTATCTTATATGAGAACATGGATTTTACCATGAGAAATATTAAATTGCTGTATTATCTCTCTGATACATTCACTTATATTTATTGCAGTGTGCAATAATTCTAATGGAGTAATTCTTAGAACTGCTCTTCTTTGTTCAAAATTTGCAGTGATCCAATCAGATGTTACATTTAAAAAGGATAGATTTGCTGAACTAACAGTCCAGCCATCACTAGTCAAAGATAAATGAGTAGCAGTGTTGATTTTCTTCTATATCTTATTTCTAACATTCTTATGTATATCTTTGATGTAATGGAATAACCAGTCACCCCCATGAATGCTTACACTATAGGTAGTAAGTACCTATAAAGTCAACTGTCTACGAGAGACTAGAGGAAGAGTGAAAGCAAGAAGATGCAAACCCTCCGAGCTTCCAATTAGTGGCACTCACTACTAGATTGACCTCTGTGTATAACTGTACCGTATTTCATATTGTACTGGTTGTGTTCAGTAAACCTTTCTTCTATTATCCACCTAGTGTTAAGTATTTATTCCCTTAGCATGGAATATAACAATCTTCAACAATATTTTCTTTTATATACTTTTGAGAGGGAATTTGATAATTTGGACTTATGTGGTTCAATAGTCTCTTAAAGCTGACGTCTTCTAAAACAGAAAAGTTTGCAGGCCAATTGCAATTATTTCTCCAATACATTTATGAATTTTGGGGGCTTTGCTGTCAACTATATTACAAGTTTTACTTTGATCAATAATTTTATGCAAAGTTTGTTGACTCACTGACAAATTTTTCCCGTTTAATTATAGTTGACAGTCATAGGCATTGTTTTTGTTCATTTCTTCTTTCCTTTTTCTTTCTTTTGGAGTTATGTGCCATGCTTTGTATTTAAGTGTTTCAATATATTTCTTGTGGTGAAGATGACAGCTTTTGTTCCTCAAGCTATTTGTATATTACACTAGTTGACATATTGCTTTACTTTGGTTATCATCAGAAATCTTAAAAAACTTCCAAACTAAACTTTTCTGTTTGGCATTGAATATACACTTGCCATAATTGGGGTCTCAAAATAATAAACATTTGTTAAAATTTAAATTTTTCACTGTTAGAAAAAAAATGTTTCTAGTTTTCTAATGTGCATAATTTGTAAAGATTCAAATAATGGTTTGCTATTAATTGTAAAATAAAAAAAGTGTTTATTTTTTTTTAACAAGCAAAAGTGCCCTCTAAATATTATGTAATTTACTTAAAATTTTATATGTGGCATTTTTCAATAAATGGAACAAATTTAGGGGTGACAATTCAATTTCAGCATCCACTTCAAAAATAAGAGACACCATAATATATAATATTGTAACAATAATACACTAAGCAAAAAGGCATCATCCTCTGTATTGTGGTTTAACTCCTGCATATATTTTGATAAAGTACAAAGAGTACCTAATCCTGCAGGACAGTGAATAAAAAATAAAAGCAAATTTTAAATTTGCTTACAAACATTTAATAAGAATTAAATATGAATTTTCACAGCAACTTAATAATGAATGATCTTCAAACTTATCTAAAAAATTTAATCACAAATAAGTTTTGTCTAAATAAATTTCTCACAACTAATAATTTCTAAAAAGAAGCAAAAAGTGTTTTGCTTTTATTAAAAGAAAAAAGAATAAAAGTGCAGTAACACAGTAAAAACGTATCCCTTGATTTTTTTCTAAAGAGATATAAGCAATTTTAGCAAAATTTACAATAAATTAAAAAAAAAATATGAAGTTGAAAGTTAAATAATGTTGATATCCAACTTGATCATTTGATAAATTATTTCATTTTTTTTTTTTTTATTAGATTCAAAGATTAAACTTTACTAGTTTTATTTTTTAAATATAAAAAAAAAAAAAAAAACTAGAGCTTAATCATATCAGATAGAAACAGGATAATAAAAATACTCATTTTTAACATTTTTTATACACTTCTACTTATAAAAATAAAACTTGCATCTCGTTTGGCTCTGAGGACAATAATTTACCACAGTTCAATTATGCCAAAGAAATGTTAGTAAAATAAAATTAAAAATGATTTTTTTGAAGGAAATTAAATTTTAGGTTTTTTTAATACAAACTTTTATGTAAAAATGCTTTTTTCAAGAAACTTCAAATAAAAATTTGTTTATTTTTATTTTTATTTTTTTTTTTTTTTTAAGTAGGATGAAAATCCTTTTTGAAAACTATAAAATTTTAAGAAATACATAAATTTCATATAAACAAATTTAAATTTCATAAAAAGAGTGTGTCTCAGTTATTGAAAAGAAGATTTTATTTTGTTTATATTATATGCTACATAGACAAAAGAAATCTTTTCAATAACCAAGAATAAAAAAAAATGATTTTATGGATTAAAACTATTATAAAAAACAAAATATTTTCAGTGAAAAAATTTTTTAAGACTTACATTGAAAAGTGTATGAGAAATTTTAATTTAACTGCCTAACCACAAGGACAATTTGTGACACAAGGTCAATTTTTTACAGGAATTCCATACATTTGTTTGAATGTATGGAATTCCCAAAGGAAACATATAAACCTCCCACCACCCTTAAATGATCCTTTGGATCAAATGCTGATCAAAACTCCTTATATGGAATTTTATTTTTAATTTCTACTTAACTGAAAATTTGTATTTTAAAATGAAATTTTATAAGATTCTAACTTTTTTTTCTAGATTTTTAAATGCAGACAATACTTTTTTTCTTTTTTATAAATTAAAAAAATAACAAAAATTGTCTTAGAAGAGAGTCCAGCAAAATAACAACGTGAATTCATTTTGGGTTTATATTGCATAATTTTGATTATAATTATTAAATTAATAATTTATAATACTAAATGGGTGAATAAACAATATTTAAAAAGAAATTAAAAATAAACATTTTATTTTGAACTGAAAGTCTTTAAACTAGTGAACTTTATGGAAAGTTCAAGAACAGAGTTGAAATTTGCACTTTTTTTTTTTTTTTTTTTTTACAGAAGTAAAATAAATTTACGTCATACTTAGGTGTTATTATGATCTATAGATTTTAGTTTTACTGATAGTTTAAAATCAATAAATATTTATATCTTTTTATCATTTTTTTTAATATCATTTATATTGCAAGTTTTACTTTGATCAATAACTTTGAATGGAAATTAAGTTTTAAACAAAAAAAAAAAAAAATCGTTTTTGGGATCAGAAATTACATTAAAAATTCTGATTCTGATATGTAAAAAATTTCAATATTCCTGATTCTTGATTCCAATTTCATCCTATCACTACTATGTATAAGGGTTCTTTTGGCTTCCATCTTCTCTAAGACTTTCTCATTGCTTAAACTTTGTCTTTGTTGATGTAGGGAGCCATGTAACATAAAAGAGTTAAAAAAAAATAAAATAAAATAACATCATGCTCTCATGACAACACAAACATTTAGGATTTAAAATCCTTCCAAAGATGCAAACTACCACACAGACCTTGAATATCATTTCTTTTCTTGACAATGACTGAAGCCAGTTAAAAGCTTGGGACCTTAATCAGAACTAATATGAAGTGAGAACAGCTCTTTGCCAGACCAAAATACATAAATTCATACATAAAAAAAAAACTTATTAAATAGAAAGAAGATTTTATAGATATACTAGCAGCATGACCGGCATTGCCCGTGCTCGATTCAAAAATCGTAGACTCATACAGCAATCGCTATCACTTGACTTAAAAATATTTTTGCCCTTCCTTGCCTTTAAAGGAGTGCCCTTTGCCGTGCTGATGTTGCTACATGCCTTACTTCTTGCCTATCTCACACTGCAACTTTTTTCTAAGCTCTATACTAAACATTAAATCTGTTACGAAAAAAGAACTAAACAAAATGAACACAAAACGATCAGCTTTAAAAAAAGGACTCGTAACTGGAAAAACCAAATGAAAAAAGAATGTTAACAAATACTTTTTCACACCCAAACCAGTTCTGTGGAATCAGAATCAGATTCAACAATTTAAGCAAGCAAATGAGCCAATTAGAGTAAAGTGCCATGCAGATTTAAATTTTTCCTACTTGTGATGAATGCAGCTATCGATTTTTTTTGCATGCTAGTTAACATTCGTGTCAGTCAGCAGTTGGCTCTCACGCTGGCCAATAGAATCTTCCTGCCTATTCGTGGCAGCCAGCTATAGGCTCTCGCTCTGGCCAGTACAAAATGGCTGCAAACTACATGAAAACTGCAGTAGAAGCATGAAAAAATCAATTATTTCCATTATCAATGGGAGTTGAGAAATGCAAAGTCGGTCTTGGCCTTCCCGCTAACTTGGAGCATGTGCTCCAAATTTTGGTGCAAATCCGTCGAAAATTGCAGCCGTGCATTCATTACACACACACACATCCTGCCTTTTATAGATAGAGATTTTATTGTTACTGTTCTCTTGCTTCTGTGAGTATCAAATTTTCTAAGCCCCCTTTCCTCATTAGAAATTTCAACTGTCTCTTTCTGATGTTATTTTCTCTAAAGCTTCATCATTGCTCACATGTTCAATTTATGATATTCTCAGTATCTTTCTGCAGGACCACATTTCTGTTGCTTCAAGTCTAGGTTGGTTGGATTTTATGGCATATCAACCATTGTAGGTCATTATTATATATATATATATATATATATATATATATATATATATTAAATATATAATACTAGTAAACGTATAGCTGGCAACATTATTTTTGGATGTAGTTTATTGCCATACCCAGGACACAGATGTATGATGGGAAAAACTGGGAGTTCACCATTTGCCCATAACTGGGACCCTAACAGGTGCTACCACCCGGCATCAGGGTGGACCTGGGAACACCAGCAATTAAGAGGTGGTTCCACACTTCCTCAAAACCTTCTGATCAGAGGCCTTGCTGTTGGATGGAGTTTATCGTCTTACCCAGGATGGCTGCAAGTCTATTTTCCATCTGTGATGAGATGGTCCAGCATTCCCTGCCATATAGGAATACTGATAATACATAAGTTTCGTACATTTTTCTTTGTTTCCAAAAGAAGTTGATTTATTTTATATTTGTATCTTTGCTTTTAATATCAAAATACTGGCTTGCTTAAAATCTGGCATTGTGTACACATTTCTGATTTTTATAAACACAGTTGTTTTAAAATGATTTTTAATTTTAATTTTAAAAATATTTTATAAAGAATTTACTTTGCTGATATAAGTTAGTTAATTACTTACGTACAAAGTGAATACCTCATTTATGTTTCAGGTTCTGATAATTTTAGAAAACGTTTAATTGCCCTAAAATTTTTTGGCACCATAAACCTGGTATATTCTTCAAACTGGGAACGTTCACCAAGCAGATATTGTTTCAAACTCCTTCATGCCTAACTGTTCATTTGTAGCCTCTTACTCAAAATCTACAAAGAAGACAAGATGTATTTTCATCTCCAGTTTCATAATTATTAAAAAAAAAAAAAAAAAAAAAAAAAAAAAAAAAAAAAAAACGTTTAAATTCATTTGGTACTTCAAAGGATTTTAAAGCAAATTAGCAATGAAAACTGACAAGAGAGGATAATATTACAGTGTTCCGTGTTTTACTTTGGGAACAAAAAAAACAAAAAAAAAAAACGTTTAAATTCATTTGATACTTCAAAGGATTTTAAAGCGAATTAGCAATGAAAACCATTCAAATCACAATGAAAAATGCCTGGCCTGAATGTAAGATTTTTAACTGAAAAGTAACCTGCATGCTACTCATGTGTTTTTTACATTATGACAACAACAATGTGACAACTCTACACAGAACCCTAATTGGTTATTTGAGACAAACAGAGATCCTTGCTATTTTTTTATTTTTGTTGTTTTTTTTTGGGGGGGAAAGACTGCACAACCAACCTTTTAGTGGTTTCACAGACCTGGGGTGTAAAGTTGCATATTAATTCTAGACCCTCATTTAATCTTTCTGAGAGATGAAATCTTTTTTTCAATAGCAGTCAAAGCTTTTTTTTTCTCTCGGATGCAACCCCTCTCCCTTTTCTGCTAGATATTACAATCCCCTCCTCTTTCACCGTGCTGGACACAGAGGCCAAAATACTTAACCCCAATTGTTGCACTAAATTCTACTAACATCCAGTAACCTTTGCCTTTGTGTAATTAAAGCAAGAAACCAAAAATAAAACGCAAGTTTAGAAAAAAGAGGAGATAGATTTCTTGTAAAAAGAAGAAACATTTATTATATACATTTCTATTTGGACTAATGTGGTTATTGTGGTTTTCATGCTGACATGATTCCACATTATACCCTTTAATTTTCTTTGGGTGTCTGTCAAACTCAAACATCCCAGGATTTTGAACCAAACCCTTTCTTTAAAATATGGTAGTAGATTTTTCTCATTACCCTTTCTGTGATGAGGGAACATCTCACATAAATTCAGTCTCTCTGATTTATTCATCTTTGTTTTACACATCTGTTTCTTTCACTAAACCAGAGTATATGAATTAAATAGTATGACCATGACAAGGAGACCTGTAACACATTAGGGACATAGGGGCACCAAAAGTACTGAAGCCATAGCAGCACTGGTGTGTCTTGGGCAAGATATCTTGACAGAGCCCAACCTTCTGCAAACTGGTTTGAATTCATTTTCCTTCTCCTAGACTGGTTACTAACCAAGGATATAGGGCCCAGTCTGTCCTGCTGGGAGGGAGAACAAATGGATTTATACCTTTCCCAATAGTATTTGTGCATAGGTGAATATAAGGAACCCAACTGAAATTTGAACTCTGCTCTCAGATTTCTCATTTCAAGTTGCTATCTATTACTGCACCACGCATAAAAAATGCTATGAGATATCCCTTAAATAAGGGAAGTGGAATGAAGATAATCTACTCTTGGGGATTAAATAAAAGGTTTGGTTAAAAATTTAAGTTAAGAAGATTACTGATCTGTCTATATTTCTGAGATGAGGTATTATGTACACTATTTACATTATTCAGACTATTGTCCTCATCTTTTTTGCCATATTTATTACAACGTTTCGGCCATTGTACACTCCGGCCTTCTTCAGGTGGTTGGAATGTTGAACTTAACCCTTTATTTTGCTCACTGGGGTAGACTGTTCTAGTTTCACGTGCTATGTCTAATGGATGTCAGTTAGCAGTTATCTCCTGTTAATTCACCCCTCCAGGTTCTCCACTGCCTTAACCAGGTATTGAACTCACAACTCTTTGGGTCTTGTCACTGGATCTAACCAACACCTTCAGTTCAACATTGCAACCACCTGAAGAAGGTAGGAGCATACAATGGCCGAAACATTGTGATAAATATGGCAACAAAGATGAGGACAATAGTCCAAATAATGTAAATAATGAAGGTTACTGAATACAACAGACCTCTGAAGAAGGCTGGAAGCTACAATGACTAAAACATTGTAAGTATAACAACCAAACAAGTATGTCAGTCTAAACAGAAAATAATAATAATAATAATAATAATAAAATAATATTTGGCTGTGATGCATGTACCTGGTATACAATTATTAGACTACTTGTCATGATGGATATACTCAACTTCATATTTTTGTATCCCAGTATCACTTTGTTGGCATGCTGCTCTCTAACTCACTAAGATGATAAAGAGTCAATAATAATATATAATAATAAAATATTGCTTATAATAACTTCACAAGAGAGCTTGCTTGCTGGATGTGATAGTTAAATATCTGCCTCTGGTGCTAAGGTTAATTAGTCAAATACTGACTATCCTGGGTATGACAAACTACATCCAGCAGCAAGGCCTCTGATCAGGAGGTTTTTAGGAGCATGAAACCAACTCTTAACTGCTGCTGTTTTCAGGTCCACCCTGACCCAGGTGTCCCAGCTATGGACAAATAGTTAACCCCCAAACTGGGGTTAAAACACTATGAAAGTATAAAAATAGATTTTTATAATAAAAATACCAGCAATACATTTAAAAAAAAAAAAAAAAAAAAAATTACCAGAGATACATTTTTGGAAAAGAAAAATTACCAGCAATATATACTTCAAAAAAATATTACCAACAATACATTTGACTCTTGACAAAACGCTCTTTTCAAAATTATGGTAATGAAGCCTGATCTACAAACCGATTTCTTGCAAAGAATACATATTTTATTCATACAAACATATCCTAAAAATCTTGTTGGCATTAAATAGCCCATTGAGGTGTTGATATGCCATAAAACAAAATAAACCTAACGTAAAATACTGTTTTATTTAAATAATATCACTTTATCCTCTAAAAAATTCTGACATAAACTAGAGAAAACTACAAGAACTAAGAGATTTGCAAAGAATGTTTAATCCTTTGAGATTTAGAATAGAATAAATCCTTCTGATGTCCAAGCACAATTCAGTGTATAAAGGTCTATCTAGAAATGAGCCAGCCGTTTATCATTAATGAAAAAATGAATAGCATTGGTGCCAGTTCCCTTCAAAAGTTCCTTGGGACATTAAGAACTTTTTCCAGCATTTCAAAATAGTTCTTTCTTTCTTTTTATGTACTATGTCCTTTCAGAACGTAGGCGATCATGGCTCTCCACCTCCCTCTATCCCTTGCAGCTCTCAACAAGTTCCTTCCCTCTGCTTCCTCCCCCAGACCACATTCTGTCATTAACTTGCTTAAGTCCGCCAGGTATGTCACGCATTGTTTTCCCTTGTCTCTTTTTCCCTCTATTCGACCCATGAGTATCAGATTCTCCAGACCCTCCTTCCTCATTATGTGTACCATAAACTTCAACTGTCTTTTCCTGATATTAAATATAAACCTCCTCCTTGTTTGCAATCTCTCTAGGACCTCATTGTTGCTCACATGCTCGGTCCATGATATCCTTAGCATCCTTCTGTAGAACCATATCTCAGTCGCCTAGAGTCATTTCTTCATCTTTCAGGAAATTGCCCAACATTCGCTGCCATAAAGAAGGACAGATGTCATGTAACAGCTCAGTATTCTTTTCTTTCTTATCAAAGATCTATTTTTGAGGTCACCATCCTTGTCATGTTCTAGATTCTTGTCCATGATCTGAAATCTTTCTTTCAATGGTGTTTTTAACTTCTAGAAAGGCTAGAAGTCACAAAGAGACAAATCAAGACTTTGATTGCAGGATGAGAGATATGCATGAAGTCATGTTTTATTGTTGCAGGTCCATGCATATGCAGTTAGATCCCCTCTATCACATCAATGCTGCACAACCAGTCCTAAAAATATTCAAAATGGCCAAATCCTCTCCAAACAGACTTTATATTTGTTTAAGCATCAGCACAAATTTCTGGCATTCAGATTTGTAAATTCTTGCAATCAAGTTAAGAATGAGACTTTTTTTATTAAACTAAAGTTCACCTAGTACAAAGCTCGAGAGCTGCTCTCAAGGTAGAGGGGGTTACTGAATGAATGTAAGAGAAATTAGGAGAAACTAAAGTTTCTGAAGATAAGAAGGATCGACAACAAAAATTAGATCAGGGGAATGGAAAAACAAATTGTATGATACTGAAACATTACCATAGGCAACATCAGAGAACCCACCAGCCAAAATTCTGATATAAAAACAATAAAGATGAAGATATTTGTCCAAAGTAATTCATTGGAATGCTTTATTTCAAATAACATTCACTCATTGGATTCTAAGAACCTTAATATATGATTCAGAAACTGAATCCTCTTAAAAGAATTCTTTGGTTTTAATTTGCTTATTCATTTTTATACATCAACTCAGTTAAATAAACATTGCTTTGTTGTTTTTTTCCCTTTATTAGAGATCATAAAAAGAATTAACCATGCATTCTGTGATATCGCAGATAGTATTTATTAACTGACAGATAGGAATTATTAAGGAAATATATCAAAATTGTCATTGACACTTATGATCACATAAAACCCAGGGTCTGTTCCTTTGTATTGCACAAAATATGTCATGCTGTGTTTTTGTTCATATCTAAAAGTGTAGCCCCAGATACAACTTTAGGAATATAAAAACTGGCTTAGTGTATACTATCATGATTGATTGTGGAACTGATAGTAGAGTTGTTTCCTATTGCTTTCTCTATAGGAGTGATTGATTTGTTTTCTATGGCTTATCAACCCTTTGTAGGTTATTTAAAGCCAGAAAATATTATAATTCTTTTTTTTTTTTTGTGGGCTGGGGTGGGGGAATAATAATGGTTTAGTGATACAAATCTTACTAATTGATCCATAGCTGGAGAGAGGAGAGGTGGATTTATACCTTTCCAAAAGGTATTTGTGTGTAAGGGAATATAACGAACCCAATGGGATTTGGAACTCAGCTCTCCAATTAGCAATTCTGAGCCTTATACATCCACCTGTACAACCAAGCTTACATCACCTGATATGCAGTCACCCATCTAGGTACTGATCAGGCTCAATGTTGCTTAACTTCAGTGATCATATAGGAACCAGTGTTTCAATGTGATATGGTTGTAAGCTATCTTCTCTACAGTCATTTTATTGAGACATTAACTCTGGCCACTGACTCATCAAGAATTCTTCTTCTCTTTGACAGTTCTTATTTTTCATCCTACAGGGTTGCTAACCAACTTTCTTATAGCCTATAAAGTGGGGGTAATTTAAGTGGGGTCAAGTTAATAGTGATTTAAAAAAAAAAAAAAAAAAAAAAAAAAACTATTCAGATTTTATATTAGTCAAAATGTTCAGATGGCTTCAGAGAAACTTGAATTAAAAAGGAAAAGGGGGGTAGGAAGTGAAGAGCATTGATCACCCACATCCTGAAAGGTCACAGAATATAGAAGCATACAATGTGCAATGTAAGAGTCAGACATCCAGTCTCTAAACTGCAACTGATTTGTAGCTGAAATTTTCATTTTTAAAAAGTTTAAAAAGTTATTTTTATGCTGTATCACTTCACAATGCAGGTGAAAATGACTTTTCACAGATTACTTTTGTTAATCTTCTGTAAGTTGCCAGAACTTCTCCGCATCCTTGGTTAGATGATAAAATACGTCCAACAGCAAGTCCTCTGATCAGGAGGTTTTGAGGAGCTTGAACCACCACTTAATTGCTGGTGTTCCCAGGTCCACCCCAAACAGGGGTGGCAGTACCTGTTAGTGTCCCAACTATGGGCAAATAGTTGACCCCCAAGCTGGCGCCAAAACACTTTAAAAGTGTAAAAATAGGTTTTAATACCAGCAATAAATTTTTGAAGAAAAAATTATTACCGGCAATACATTTTTGAGGAAAGAAAAAATATTACCAGCAATAAAAATCTTGTTGGCATTAAATAACCCATTGAGGTTGATATGCCATAAAACAAAAACTAGAAATCAGCTATTTTGAATTGGAAACACATTGTAGATTTTACTGTATATTACCAGCAATACAGTTTAAAAAAAAAAAAAAAAAAAAATATATATATTACCAGCAGTAATAATCTTGTTGGCATTAAATAAGCCATTGAGGTTGATATGCCGTAAAACAAACCAGACCAAACAAGAACTTCTCCAGAAAAACAACCAAGTTGTTTCCTGTTGTCTACTACGTCATTTTTGAATTCCAAGTTATCCTTCTCAGAGACTGGCTGCCAGCTAAAAGTTTTTAACCTTTAACTAGGAGGAGAAAAAACAAGATCCATGCCTTTCTGAAGGATATTAGTACAAAAGGGAATATAACAGAGCTTTATCCTTGGACCTACTGTGCCCCTGATTTCATCAGTTCTCAATTCAGTACCTATGCTGAAGACATAACACTTGTTTTAATGTTAAGTCTAATTGGTTTGATAAAGTCAAATTGGCAGCTAATCTAACA
This sequence comes from Acanthosepion lycidas, assembly GCA_963932145.1. NCBI lineage: Eukaryota > Metazoa > Mollusca > Cephalopoda > Sepiida > Sepiidae > Acanthosepion > Acanthosepion lycidas. The sequence continues at coordinate 77,430,473 of OZ010600.1, forward strand.
AAAATTACATAGAATCTGTTAACTGGAGTAAGAAATGGCTTAATTTTAATCTCCAAAATGAAATGGCTCTTTTAATTGTTTTAGAGAACCTTTTTTGCCTTCCCTCATCATGGCTGATGCTAACCTCCAAAAGAGTGCTTCATTACACCTTCTTGAGCTGATGTTTATCACTGACATGAAGTGAAATGATTATATTGAATCAATTGTTAGGAAAGTTGCTTCACTGTACTGTGATAGATAATTTTTCTCTCCAGAATCTATCTTATACATTTATAAGACTACTACTAGTCATCCCAGCAGTGACTATTACTACCAAATTTGGTTTGGTGCTTCTGCTATGTATTTAAAGAATTTGAAATATTATCAGTCCTGATCTGGCATCTCAGCTTCACTTTCCCTTTTCGCCTTTATATTCTATAAATATTTTTATGGTAATTATTCTGATGAAATTTCCTCTTTGGTAACAGCAGTACTAGATTGGCAGCTAGGTCTCATCATTTTACAGTTGAAATGGCTAGATGTAACCATAAGTTACATGCTAACAGTTTCTTTTACATTTCTCACTTTTGGAACTCTCTTTTGGCTTTAATGCATTCAATTTCAATGCAATATCAATCATTATCTTCTGTCTTCTTAATTTGTGTTTATTTATTGTTCTCTCTCCTTAATAATATTTTTCTTTTTCTCATACTCTTTCACACTCAGTAACCCCCTATCATCTTAGTGGCTTTATTACCTTGCATGAGGTGGAATGTTGAAAAAGATATCAGTCATCTGTTAATCAGCCTCAGTACCAAACAAAATATAAACCTTTGTGTTCTTAAATATATGAAAGTCATTTCTCAAGTAAACTTTTCTTTCATAATCTAGTTTTCTTTGGATCAATTTCTTCATACTCTATGGTTTCACAATGTTTTGGATATGAATCCTCTGTTGGTTTTCTAACAACAAAGACAATGAAATTAGTACCAGCAGTGGAAAACATGAACAATAATTAAACACCAAAATCCAGACAAATTTTTTTCTTTTATTTTCTTAATATAAAGCATTTGGTACTGTCAGCTATTATTATTAATTTTTTTACTAGTATTTACTTTCATCATTTTGAATCAGATGATGCATTCACAACCATTATCACTAATTTTTCACTCATATTTACTTTGTCAGCCATTATTATCAATTTTTGACTAGTATTTTCTTTCATCTACATTTTTTATTAAATGTAAACATTGTCAGCCATTATTATTAATTTTTTGCTATAATTTACTTTCATCTTCATTTTTTATTAAATGGAGCATTGTCAACCATTATCTGTTTTTGACTAGTATTTATTTTCATCGTCATTTTCTTTCGTATAAATGAAGCATTACCAACCATTATTATTACTTTTTGACTAATATTTACTTTTATTTTCATATTTAGTTGCTTATTATTGTAACTTCATTCAGTCCATCAATCTATAGCAACAAATACTCCTCAGAAATAAAGGATAAGCATGTATCCTGTTTATTTTTGGGTGGAAAGCTTGGTTAACCACATGAGCTACAAACAGTTTGCAGAAGATCAACTTTAACCTTAAATCTTTCCCTCTAGATTACAATCTCTCTGGCTGCCATATTTTTTTAAAACTATCAACTCAATCCACTTCCCAGAAAAGAAAAAAATTATGCTAATAATAAATGCTAATCAAAATTATTATTAATAATAATGGTTAAAATTCTCTTGATTGTTAGCCTTTTAATAATGGTCAGCAAGAGTGGAGCAGCATTTAAAACTGTATCAAACTTTAATATTTACACATTAAAGTAATCTTCTTTATATAAATAGAAATCTATATATAAATAGAATTGGTATTTGATAACTGACATTAGTAAAATTTTCAGAAAATATTTACATTAAATATGAATGTAAGTTTATGCTGGAGATAAAGCGGAGAAGTCAGTTTTCTATTTGTATTAAGTAATAAATTGTCCCACCCACACATCCCTAAAATTACTATCCTATATCAGATTTTATTATGCCAGTCAAGGTTTCCACAAAAAATTGCTATTAACCAACAGATGTTGGGGAAATTTTCAAGGTATATTTACATTAAATACAAATGTAAGTTTCTACTGGAGATAAAGTGGGGGATCGGTTTTATATTGTTATTATGCAATAAATTGATTCCCCTTAGAAATACTACAGTATATCTGATTTTATTACGTAAGACAACATTTTAACAATAAAGTTGGTGTTAATCAACTGATATTAGTATAATTTTCAGGATATACTTATAAAAAAAAAAAAAAAAAAAAAAAAAAAAACCTAAAAAACATGTTAGTTACAGTCATATACTATCTGAAACAATTGTAATAACTTATTTGGTAGTGTGAGATTTTATGCAAATCAAGAGCCATTTATAACATTTCAAATAAATCTATATTATAGTATTGTTATCTTATATTTCTATATATATAAGGTGACTTTCAGATAAGACAAAGTCAAAAAATATAGCCAATTTTCATGAATTTATCCTAGACCTGTAGTGCAAGACGACTGCTTATCGATTATATAAAAATGATGTTATTGGAAATGTTACTTATTGTATCCTTCAGTATCTGTCTATATTTCTGAGATGAGGTATTATGTACACTATTTACATTATTTGGACTATTGTTCTCATTTTGGTCGCCATATTTATTGTGTTTCGGTCGTTGTACGCTCTGGCCTTCTTTAGGTGGTTGGAATATCAAACTGAACCCTTTATTTCATTCGCTGGGGTAGACTGTTCTAGTTCCACATGCCATGTCTAATGGGTGTCAGTTATCAGTTATTTCCTGTTAATTCCCCTCTCCAAGTTCTCCACTGCTTTAATCGGCGACCAAGATGAGGACAATAGTCCAAGTAATGTAAACAGTGTACTGTATCCTTAGAAATTCAAAATAAACAAAACCGATTCTATATCAGGTTTTTCCTACACATGTCCCCTAAAAGGGAAGCTGTAGTTTTTTTATATTTTACTAATGTCCATTTACTTATACTTCATCAACAATCACAAAATACTACTCATAACATATGATAATAAATAGTCCATTGCACTGCTGTGAATGCAATCATAACTCAATGTTTACATTTTCTCAGCTGGATACAAGTTGATTTCATCAATATGGAATTATTCTTCAAATTGGTAATTTATTATGAAGTTTATACTAGTAATATATAAGGTAGAAATGGTTTTATTACTTTTATTATCAGTTTATTTGATAATGGGAATCTTTTCATGTATGTTATTGGTTATCACACTGAGGTTGAGGTTAGTCTATTGACAAACATTATTCAGAACTTAAGGTTGCTTTTTTTAGAATAGTAGTATAAGATGACCCCCCCCCCCAATTTTAAGTGTAATTTTAGGGATTAAAAAGTTGTCTTATACATGGTAATATATGGTATATCATATTTATTTACTTAGTAATACTCTATCACTGGATATCAAGCATTATAATTACACAAACTAAAAGGCTCCTTAAACATGTTATTAGGTTGGTGCAAAAATAATATCGTTTTTTGACGTATTTTTTAACGTCAAAAAACGATATTATTTTTGCACCAACCTAATATCTTCCAGATTTACCCTGATAAACCAATTTGGAACAAAATACACTCTTTGTCATCATTTTTAATGGTACATTTTGTAAAAAAGAAAATGGTTTACCCCTGGAACAAAATATGCTTGTATGTATCTTGAATGAAGAAAACATGACTGTTCCAAAAGCTACAGTTTATCCTTTAGCATTCTGCATTATTACAATTATTTTTCTTGCTACTGCATTCTTTTTTTTTTTTTACAGTATCTTATTGTTAATTTTACTCAAAGTTTTTTCTGTTGCCATAGCAGGATATGACAACACAACTATGAAATTCCAACACACTATTGTTCAGGGATCAGAGTCACCTTCAGTGGCAGGATAAACATTTTGTACAGCAAATGAAGTCACATACCTAGTGATAAAGGTTAAAAACATGTTCTAGTAACTCAAACATTTTGTGAGATGAATTTGTGGCTTGTGCAAATTTCCAAGTCTCAGTCACTCGATAAAATGAGCATGAGTGAGAGAACATCAGAAGGTCAGCAGATGTCAATGAGTTGAGTGGTCGTGCTTTGTGTGTGAAGTTTTGCGGTAGTCTCACTGATTATGATTGAAAAAAGACAAGGTACATTTGGTACTCCAAACAGCTGTACCTTTTTGCTACACATTTATTCATATTTTTTTAATATCAAAGATGTAATGACTGCCTTAGGTTATATAACCTCAAAAGAGAGAGAAAATATTAAAAGTGATATAAAACAAAATTGAAAATTGTAAAAGTTGAACAGAAATCACAAGTGGATTAAAATATTTAAAATAACAAATGGATTAAAACATTTAAAAATATTACAAATAATATGAAAATTATATTTGTAGAAGCTGGTGTAGAGAATGTAAAAAGTGAGAACAAATGCAAAACATTAAAAACATTGGCTAAAGACATGAAAGCAACAAAACTACCACACCCTTAAATAGACATCAAAAACTGAAATGTATAAATTGGGCAAAGAAGTACATGAAAACTGATTTCACAACAGTAAGTTTCAGTGATGAATGTAAGAATATGGTGGATAAAACTGATTGATGGGTTAGTGGTTAGATCCTTCATTGAAAAAAACCATAAATCAATCCATACTACTTAGAAAAGAGCAGTGGGATGGAGTAATATTTTGGAAGGGTATTGTAGGCAGTAAAATTATAAGTTCATTTAAAGATAAATACAAAGAGTTAATGTAAGTTCTTAAACAAGACATTTTTGTGGTATATATTACAACAGGAACTAAAATGTCAATTCAGACATTTACAGCTAACACTTGCCAGACTATAACCACAGAGACAACTCATCCTCATTTCTTTAGTATTCCAATTGTAAGGAGGAAGTTCCATTCAGAAAGCTTTTTCTGAAGAACTGCTAATTTGTGGAACAGACTCCTGTGTGGATGCTTCCTCAAACACTACAATCTTTAACCTCTTTTAAGTCAAGAGTCAATATTTATCTTTTCCTCAATATTTATGCAAAACTATTAGGCCAAAGATCCAAGATAATAAAACCATGATAACATGTAAAATTCTAAGTAGGAATTGTTTAATTTCATTAACATGAGTGTAAGGGTGCCTCAGCAAGTCATTGTAGTTGAACATTAGCTTGCTTTCTTTTTGACACTAAAAACATGGCTAAAATTTCTACTGAAACAAAGATGAAGGTTTTGACTTTGATTGATCAATTTGTTTGTTTAACGGCACATCAACTCCTTATGGGTCATTTAATGCCGAAATTTAATTTTCTTGAGAGCTTTGAAGTAATTTCATAATTTGACTATAAATAGATATTGTTAGTCATTTTACTATAAATATCTTTGGTAATTTTTTTTTTATATAAAATGTATTGCTGGTATTTTTACACTTTCATAGTATTTTGTTTGGGGGTTCGGTGTGTGTCCATAGCTGGAACCCTAATAGGTTCTACCACCTGGGGTACGGGTGGATCTGGGAACAACAGAAATTATAAGGTGGTTCCATGATCCTCAAAATTTCCATTCTTCCAATCCGAGGCCTTACTGTCGGTTCTATTTTATTTGCGACTTTGAAGCAGAAGAAGACACAAGAGAATTTTCAGAAACATCCAAAAGACATTTGCTACTACTAAGTTTTAAGTGCAAAGAAAACCTGGAACACCACAAAAGTGAGACAAGAGAGAAAATCCAAAACTAACAGCCAGACAAGTGAGGTGTGAATGCAGTCAATTGATTCAATATACAAAAAAAAAAAAACATCATCAAGCAAGAAACATTGAAATAGAAGATTAAAGTGGTCAAAAGAATCATCATGTCCTGCAAAGCTGTCTATTGCCCACCTTGCCAAAAAAGGTTTCCAAATGCACAAACCTAACCTCTGCAAACAGAAAACTTATCTCCTATTTTATATATATATATATATATATATATATATATATATATATATATATATATATATATATATATATATATAATGTCAAACTGAACCTTTTATTTCACTCACTGACATCCATCAAACATGTCACATGGAACTAGAACAGTCTACCCCAGAGAGTGAAATAAAGTGTTCAGTTCGACATTCCAACCACCTGAAGAAGACCAGAGCGTACAACGTCCGAAACGTAATAAATATGGCGACAAAGATGAGGACAATGGTCCGAATAATGTAAATAACCTCCAACCAACTTTTGCAAAGTCAAATAGTGATATGGAATGGATGATGGAAGCATGTCTCGGTGAAATTGTTAGCTTTTATCTCTGAACCTGCACACAGACAGTGAATTTAATCATCAACACCATCATCATAAAGATAGTAATCAACAAAGAAATTAAATTCTCGGACACAAGATAAAGCCGACATTTTTGACATGAGAATAGAAAACAATTTTCAAGCAAAGAAGATCACAAGAAAGCAATACAAACTAATGTTTGTCAAAATATTAGAAAAGTGAACAAAATGAGTGTTTGAAAGACTAACGAAGGTTATAGAAAGCCAAAAACCCATATTAAATTATTTACAAACAAATTCATGTTGCACTTTGCTTGTTTATATAAAATAACCTGATGACCATGAAAAAAGTTACAAGCAATATCTTTAATAAAGACTGATATTATAAATTGCAACATTATACAAGGTGCAATGGGTAAATTGTCGCCATTTTATATTTTTAATTTTGTGCATTGTTTTTTACTTTGTCAACTGCACAGTATAATAGAGTCAGTTGGGCACCATCTCTGCGTAAAAGAGCACCATGATGTAATTCACTCTGCCAGAAATTTGGAAACGGCATGATGTACTGCTTGGCATTCATGCCAGAAGCTCCAATACAGACAAGTGTTTAGGTGTCAATGTGAGGATAGTGCAGAGGATTGAAAAGAGTTGGATGAGTCTAATGGTGATTACGAAGGTATGGCAACTTGGAAAACTCACTTTGATCATTCTGATAAGAAAATATTTCTTGAGATCCCTTCACGTCAATCAGGTTCGTCATCAGAGACACAGGAGTATCTGGCTTTCTTATCAGGCAGGTAGTGCATGAAGACATTTGGTATTTCTCATACAACATGAGAATGGACCAATTTTTATCCAAAGCCATGAAGAACAAGGGGAAAGACCCCCCCCACTATGAAGCTTTTGAACAAACTCAAGCATTCCCTCCAACTGAACATGCTTTGGTTTTTCTCAGACAAGAAAAATTTCTACACGAATTAAGACGGTGAACACAAAACAAGTGTTTGCTTACTGTGTTCAAGATGTACCGAGACTGATGAAAACCAGATATCCAGTCAACATCATGGTGCTTGGAGTGATCACCAGTGCTGATGATGTTATGCATTTATTCATCTTCCCACAGAACCTCAGACTCAACATGGAGGCCTACATCAAGTGCCTTGAGGAGATAGTGCTGCTCTGGATCAAGAGAGTGGCTGCTGGAAGACCCTATGTCTGGCAACAGGACTCTGCACCAGGCCACATGAGCAGGAGAACTCAATCATGGCTGTCAGACAATTTCTACAGTTACCTAACTCTCCAGATTGCAACCGCCTTGATTATTATGAGTGGGGTGCAGTTGAGCGAGAGACCAATAAAACTCCTTGTAACATCAAAGTTGCAGGAGATTCCGAAGTTGTCTGGAGGTCATAGTTGAAGCCAATGACAAATTTTGTTGAATAAATTTATTATTTAGTATTTCATGATATTTTTGTGTAATTTCGGTAAATTTTTATTTTGGTGTCATATAGACGAGAATTTATCCATCGCACCCTGCATATTGGTTAAAATGATGTCTGTTATTTCCATTTTGCATACGAAATTTATTTTGAAAACCACGACAACTTGATAAAACCTGACATGTGTAAAATAAATCAAATAATCAACAACATCAGTATGAAAAATAATAAAAGCAAAATCAGTTGACTGATAATTGCTGCCACATCCGATACAGAAATTGTGTTGTTATTCTGACAACCAAAAGAACATTACATTAATTAACTAAATAATTACTAATTAATTACTAACATGAATATGAACTGCTTTCTTCTAATAAGATACTACTCAGAATTTTAAGAGGAAATTAATTTAACAAAGTCTCTCTTCATTTTGTATGTCTGCATTTCTATTTATTAATCTAATGGTAAGTGACAACCAAATAATTGTGATTGCTCTTTGGCAAACATCGGGTAGTATTTAGCCAATCTCATATTTCAGGTACATTCTTTTTCTTTTAATCATTTCACTTCAAGCAAGCCACTTAGATGCAAGGAGTTACTGTGTGTAAAAGAATGAGAAAAAGAAAAAAATTTTAAAAATTAAGGAAGAGAACAATAAAACAACAGTAATTAAGACAATTCAGACATTTACAGATAACACCTGAGTTCATATCCCATTGATTTAATATTTATAAATAAAATTATACATACTAATTTTACTACAAAAATCTGTAATAAAATTGAGTTCTAATACTGTATATATATATATATATATATATATATATATATATATATATATATATATATATATATATATTTAGAAAGAGAGAAATAGAGAAAGAAAGAGAGAAATAGAGAAAGAAAGAGAGAAATAGAGAAAGAAAGAGAAATAGAGAAAGAAAGAGAAATAAAGAAAGAAAGAGAGAAATAGAGAAAGAAAAAGAAAGAGAGAAATAGAGAAATAGGGAAAGAGAGAAAGAGAGAAAGAGATAGGGAAATAGAGAAAGAGAGAGAAAGAGAGAAATAGAGAAAGAAAGAGAAATAAAGAGAAATAGAGAAATAAAGAGAAATAGAGAAAGAAAGTTAGAGAAAATTAGAGAGAAAGAAAGTTAGAGAAAATTAGAGAGAAAGAAAGTTAGAGAAAATTAGAGAGAAAGAAAGTTAGAGAAAATTAGAGAGAAAGAAAGTTAGAGAAAATTAGAGAGAAAGAAAGTTAGAGAAAATTAGAGAGAAAGAAAGTTAGAGAAAATTAGAGAGAAAGAAAGTTAGAGAAAATTAGAGAGAAAGAAAGTTAGAGAAAATTAGAGAGAAAGAAAGTTAGAGAAAATTAGAGAGAAAGAAAGTTAGAGAAAATTAGAGAGAAAGAAAGTTAGAGAAAATTAGAGAGAAAGAAAGTTAGAGAAAATTAGAGAGAAAGAAAGTTAGAGAAAATTAGAGAGAAAGAAAGTTAGAGAAAATTAGAGAGAAAGAAAGTTAGAGAAAATTAGAGAGAAAGAAAGTTAGAGAAAATTAGAGAGAAAGAAAGTTAGAGAAAATTAGAGAGAAAGAAAGTTAGAGAAAATTAGAGAGAAAGAAAGTTAGAGAAAATTAGAGAGAAAGAAAGTTAGAGAAAATTAGAGAGAAAGAAAGTTAGAGAAAATTAGAGAGAAAGAAAGTTAGAGAACATTAGAGAGAAAGAAAGTTAGAGAACATTAGAGAGAAAGAAAGTTAGAGAACATTAGAGAGAAAGAAAGTTAGAGAACATTAGAGAGAAAGAAAGTTAGAGAACATTAGAGAGAAAGAAAGTTAGAGACAAAGAGAAAGAAAGTTAGAGACAAAGAGAAAGAAAGTTAGAAAGAAAGAGAGACAGTTCGAGAGAAAGAGAAAAAAAGATAAAGAAATAAAAGAGAAAGAAAGAGAAACATTTACAACTAACTCCCGCCATGCTATGTCCACAAAAACAAGTCACCTTCATTCCCTTCATATTCCAATTGTAAAGAGGAAGTTCCATCCAGAGAGATTTTCTCAGGGAACAGCGAATTGATGAGACAGACTCCTCTGTTGATACTTCCCCAAACACTACAATCTTTAACCTCTTCAATCTTCATCTATCCTCACTTCTTCCTGTTACATTTTTATCACACACCTCATTCAGTAACTCTACCATGAATCACTCTTGTGCCTTGTACTGAGTGAACTTTAATAATAAAAAAATAAGATTTTTTTCATGTTTTTCTATTTCACACTGGGCATGGAAAAAGTAATGGATATCAGTACAGATATTGACATAGGTGTGTCGAGTTCAATTCTCGCTTAATTCTTTCTTGTTCACTTTGTGCTAATGCCCATGGAAAAGAAATGAGCTCCACTAGCTATGGGTTAAATAGCAGGGCAAACTGGGCTCTCTTGCCTTGAGGTGCCAACCAGTCTAGGAGGAGGAAAACTGAATTCAAAACTAGTCTTGATGGAGGGAGGCTGTACTCTGTCAGGCTATCTTACCCTAGACACACTGCTGTTGCTATAGCTGCAGTAAATATGATGCCTCAACAACTCCAATGGGTTATAGGGACAACCACTCACATTTCCCATTGATGTTAAAATCAATTGAACTGTTTAACTGTTGGCTATGATATCTAAACATTCATTGACCGATAAAAAGTTGGATACCATTAAAACTGCCATGGTAGAAAGAATGATATTTCCACTTGATACTTTTTAGAACCGAGATCCAAGACAGCTCGTGCACGTTAGATGAAATGTGCTATAATATAACTTCAAGTGTCAAAGGTCATTTTATAGCACATTTCACTCACTCTCACTTCCTGAGCTTGTTACTGACAAAGCAAACATAACATAAAAATGTAAAGGAAGACTGCATTTATCTGAAAAATGCATACACATGAACTTCAAATAAATAGGGTGGTTGGAATAAAAGGCTTGGCTGGAATTTTCAAATATTTTCTTTTTTTTTATAAAAATAATTTCCAGTAATGAAGTGTTGTACGTGAGAATGCCCACAAGGTGAGAGGAAATTTCCCGAATATTCAATAAAAGAGGTGGTTGGAATAAGGATGTCCCAGGGGATTTTTCCTCAAAAAGAATAATCATCTTGACCCATCCATTTGAAACTCAAGATTATATATATATATATATATATATATATATATATAGTGAAACAGCCTGTGTATGGATGACTGTGTGTATGTGTGTATATATATATATATATATATATACATACACACAGTCATCCATACACAGGCTGTTTCACTGTATCACAGCTCCTCAGTGTGGCTAGACATCTAACTGCTTCAAGCCAGGATCAAAACCCAACTGATTTGACATCAGTTAGATATCTTACCATTAGGCCATCATCACATAGCAGAAAAGAAGGCAATTTTAACGTTTTTCTCTATATGAAATACGCCACAGCTCAGAGAACTCAATTCAATTTACTTGAAGAGTTATGCTTATATATATATATATATATATATATATATATATATATATATATATATATGTGTGTGTGTGTGTGTGTTAGTGTGCATACACAGATAAATGAATAAATATTTACTTAATTTAAGGTGTAGACAAAACAGAATACTTAGGTGACTTGTTTTGTCATCTGACAGACTTTATCAATATTGATAAAGTCTGTCAGATGAAATATATTGGCTCAGTATAGTTTTTGCCTCTTGTCTTTTTTTATTCATTTTTGTCTTTTCAACAGATACACTCCATCTGAGAATATATATATTTAAAATTTGTGTATTTAGGCAGCAATCCTCCTTTCATGCACATTTCATTGAATATGACAGACAAGGTGCTTTTATTTAGTTTTTTATACAATTTCTCATGTGGTCTTATAATTTTTTTTCTTTTAGGATGATAAATTATAGAAAAACTGTTCAATTGTTCTTTCTTTCCAAGTGCTTTTGGCTATACATTCAGCCATTTTCAAGGATGAAATATATTAACTATATTAATAGATTGTTGTATGTATTTATATAATGTTTTAATTTTCAAAATACAGTCAAGATATTGTATCTATGTTCAGAGTTAATGTTATTAAATGTTGTATTTTTGTTTTTATTAATAAAGGCTTCCATTATTTTTAGCTTTTTTTTTTTTTTTTTTTTTTGCATGTAGATGCTGCTATTATATTTGTTTTGTCAACATGTATGTTACGAATAGTGTCTGGCAGGTCTCCATGAATATTTAAATGAGACCTAATTGAGCTATGGTCAGAAAGGGGTAGTGTGAGTCTTCTTGTTAAACATGCAGTATGGCCTACATAAATATACAAATAATTATATATATATATATATATAAAAATCATCTTTTTTTGTTTTTTTTTTTATAACACCTATTTTATATCTATGAGGATATTCATTTCATTAAGAAAACACGAATACTTGAATATTGAAGTAATAAAAGCATTATGAGCATCTCCTAGACCATCCAGCAAAGGAATTCTATTTTTAATGTTGAGTTCATAAGTAAATGGTAGAATAGAGTCACTTTCAAATGTTTCTTTAAGGGTTCTTAATTCATCCATGTTTTCTGTTAATATGAAAATATTGTGACTGTGCAAAAAGGATTCCCTCTTTAGATACATTATTTTATAGAGAATTAATCAACTGTTAGGCTGGCTCCATGGCCAAACTAGTAGAGGTACACTTTGGCCAAAAATATTAGTTTCTCCGAGTGAGAAAAAAAAAAAAAAAAAAGGATTCAGGTTCAAATTCTGTTGGAAGCACAATTTTTATCTCAGAGGACTCTTCAATTATGGCCATATGAGTTGAGTTGTCATGTTGTCATGTTTTTGAGCTTAACAACTTTAACAAAATATTGCAACAATAATCATGAGTATGAATGCAGATCATTATTTAAAGAAGTAAGTGGGTACAAATAAAAACATTTAAAATTGAAATCTTTTTCTATTTCACTATAGCATATTTAAACACATGAGCATTATCATTGCCTCTATTTTCTCGCTCACTTTTTTTCTCACTGAAACCAAACAGTCTCTGATATATCTTTTCTGCTATTTTTCACAATCAATATGGAATAGTCCATCGTTTATGAGATAATGGCAAGGGAAAAACATGTGCCAACTAACAAAAAGAATTAGGATTTTGTTTTCTAGTGTCTTGTGCAAGATTCATTTTGTAATAGTAATTTTCTCTTTAGTGGAGTTTTGTTTTGTTTCTAAATATGGTCATACATGGTGCTATTAAGCATATATATATATATATATATATATATATATAATAGCACCATGTATGAACATAAGTATTGACTATTCCATAAGTGTGTGTATATATATATATATATATATACACACACTTAATAGCACCAGGTATGAACATGGCTATATATATATATATATATATATATACACAGACACACACGTAACCTGGTGAAATTAGCTTATTTTCTTATTGCATTGTTAAACTAAAATACATCCTTCAACTGGAACAACAAATAAGAATTTATTTTTTCTCCATTTGAAGAATTCTGGCATCCCACATGAAGCCACCCACACAAAATGGAACATTGCCAACCACGTAAACAATGCAAATCTTTTGAGGTCTTTTTTATTTTTGGTTTTGAATTTTCTATTAATTTATGAGTTTGAAGATTTTTTTCATCCATTCCATAATTCTGAATAATCAATTATGATCTCAGAAGAAACTTTTTTTTTTTTTTTCCATTTTTTCAACCAAATATTATTTTTTGCAATTTTATCTTTGCTATCTCTACATGATGTCAGCTATCATCAAATGCCCAATTCAAAATCAAAACATCAGAATATATATATATATATATATATATATATATATATATATACACACACACAAACAAACAGATGTACATACATACACACATTGTATTAGGTACCTAGGGTTATAGTGAACATATTTACAGTCAAATAGCTTAATAGCTTTATATATGTGTAGACCTACATAAAGAAATTAATATTTATTATAAATGAAAGTCTACATGTTGTTTTCGTTGTGTGTGTGTGTGTGTGTATATGTATATATATATATATATATATATAAAATCTGATACCACAGAACTTGCAGATAGTTTTAAACATGAAAAAACACATTTTTTTTTGTTCCCCCCCCCCTTAAAAAGGTAGCCTTTTTTTCGGCCCACACCTCATCAGAGTGACTTGGTGACTAGTATAATGTTAATGAAAACTGCAGGATAATAAACAATGTGATTCTATATTTTCCTTTTTAAACTCACTGGAACAGTTTATTCATATTTTTTTTTGCCATTTTCCCCTTTTATTTTTTCTCCCCTTTTTAATATTAATTGTATTTTAATTGTAGTTGCTCATTTCCTCCCAGTTTATCTATTATCTCACAATTCTTGTTAACATTATACTAGCCGACAATAATTCTTCTGATGAGATGTTGGGCAAAAAAAACTAAACAAAAAAAAACAACCTTTTTAAGGGAAAAATATATAGTTTTGTCTGTTTATATATATATATATATAGGAAACCTTTAAAACCATTTATTCTACATTCAATATGATCACTTGATAAGACACTAGTGGTGTTGAAACAAAATGGCTATTTTTGTAGTGATTTTATAACATATTGATGCTATGATTTTTAAATATATATAAATAAAATTTCATTTCAGCCAACAAGGAAGATTTAATTAATCTTTTGAGTTTTTCCAGCAATCTAACATTTTTCCATTTTTCAGGGGTTAAAGAATATAGGAATTGTCCATATTTATAATTGTTCCGAACACTTTTGGCTTCTGAAATTCTCTGTGTGGCTGCTACATAGTTACTTTACAGTGTGGAGTACAAACAGTTTGTATGCTTCTTAGCAGTCACATGCTATCCTTGGCCAGTTGACTGGGGCAAGACTGTAATATTACTATGTCACAACCAGACACAGAATTTCAAAAAATAACAGAAAAATGTTAGATTACTGGAAAAGTCAAAGGATTAATTAAATTTTCCTTGTCAGTCATTTTCAATGAAAGATGCCTGATGCTGCCCAAATATATACATGCACATTATATATATCAGTGTAAATATTAAATTACATGCAGACTCAAAGCTCATAGTTAATATAAACCCATGAGACCCAGTATTTTTAAAAAAACAACTGTAATACGTGGCCCATTTGCCATATGTGCCTGACTACCTGGGAAACCATGAAACTTTAAGTTGCACTACAAATGGAGGTATGTGTATTTATACATATGTGTGTGTGTGTGTGTTTGTGTAGATATAACTTAATGGATATATATATTTTTTTTTTTAATCTGACATTTTTTATTACATCAAACATTACAGCGGACACTTCATATTTGAATAGAAACCTCATTTTCATTTATTAAACCATGTGTATAATTCTACTAGCCTGTGTATTCCAAAAAGCTTAGTAAAGAAAAGGTGTCCTCCTGCAGAGAAAGACTTAATGGATTTATTTTTCATGCAGCATTTTCTATTACTTATAGAGATGGGTTCATAAGTTTTTTTAAGAGTATTTGCATCAAGTGAATGCAATGAACCTGACTGGAATTCAAACTCAGCTTTCCCATTTCTCAAGTCCCTTTCCATTGCACCACCTGCACACTTTGTTGTTTTGAGAAACCTATTTGATTGAAAAACTGTTTTAAGAAAAAAGATTTTATAAATTTCAAACAAAGGTAACACAAGCTGTTCAGTCAATAAACCGGGAAATGTTTCCTGTACGGAAATGACTAATCTCATCATTGCCATTCATATTATGAAGTAGTATTTAGGAATATTTTTTTAAATGTGTCTTTTATACACATGACAAACTGAAGCAGACTTACGTTGACAGTTGTTCCACCCATTCAATTCTTGGTCTGCTTGGCTGTTTAGGCTTTCTGAAACTTGACAAAAGAAAAAACAAGGTAAATACTTTAAAGATAAATTTACTGTCTGACAGTTTTAAGATACAAAGAATTACATACAATCAGAAATATACTTGATAAAAAAAAAAACTTAATTAATTTCAGGTTATCTATACGCTTATCCAATAAGATCAATTTACTAATTCTGAGGTGGTTGTGCTTTGTAAGTGTGCAGATAGTATAATCCACACATAAAAGTGTTTCTGGCAGTATGGACAGGTAACGTAGGCAGTAATGAGACATCTAATGGTATTGTCCTTTCTGGCTTGTCTGCATTGCACAACTGCAGTCACTGTTGGGGCGTCACATCTCAGAATCTTTGAGGACTGTTGCTTATCCCTTCTCTTCTATCTGCTGCAGTTTGCTTTTAATATTTAGAGCAGCATTTCACAACTTTTTTGCCCTTGTGGAACCCTTGAAAGAGTTTTCATACCTCAAGGAACCCCCTGAGACAAAAATTATTATATATCATTATTTATATCAATCTCTTATATTTTATCATAAGCATGGGTTTTCCAACAATATACTGTATATGTATAGTAAAATTATGAATATAAAATTAAATAAAAATTATTAAAAAATAGTCTATCAGTTTTATGCGGATCCCCTCGTGACCTCTAGGTTTCTGGAGAACACCAGCTGAGAAACACTGATTTAGGGGGTGTATTCTGAAAGCCTTCTTATATAAACTGCTGTAAATATATGAATGGTTTTTTTTTTTTTTTTTTTTTTGTATTTTAGGAGAGGTACTGAAAAGTTCTTTGTTTGAAACCACTTTTCAAATGCCCAAAACATGAGAATCTGTTTTTGTGAATCACATTTTAGTTGGGCTTAGAATTTTTCTGTTGTTCTTATAAAACTTATAAAGCTTTTGGATAAATAAAAAAAATGAAAAAGACTAACCAGATCAATGCAAAAAAGACAAACAACAATGAAAAAATATATCTTAGATTATAAAATAGATATATTGTACGATAATCAAACCACAGTATTCACCAATATTAAAGATGAAGAAACCACCACTGAGAGACAAAAATAGACATCATATCAATCAATGCCCAATGCTTAGGGACCTCCACTCTTGCCATTATACTATCTTCCCTACTTTAGAAGATTTTCACCTCCTCTGGAGTTGGTGGGGTCAAGTAGCATAAACACATGGTCATCACTTGTGACCAAAGGAGCTACTTGGTGACTGTACATGAGTTTGGGAATTGTAAGTGATCTCTCACCTTTGCGATGGTCACTTTCGAAGTGCTTGGGGAGTAGCAAAATTGAATTTCCACTGTCAATAAATACCTCAACATGCTACCATAATTTTTTTTTTCCTGACATAACTTTATAAACATGCACTCACTACACTTCAGTTTTTCTCATGCCCATCATGTCTTACTCTTTTTTGTCTCTCTCTCTCTATATAATATAAATATATAAAAATGTGTGTGTGTGTGTGTGTCAGTCAGTTAAGTGCCACACATGATACACATTTGGGTGATCATGTTTCTTTCAATACATGACTGATGAGGCAGAAGATTTTTCCCACAGTAGGTTGCCATTTCTTTCTGCAGTAGACTGGGTTCTTTAGCCTTGGTTGGCAACCAGTCTATCCTGATATTCAACCCATAGCTGGGGATAGAATACCCAAGGGTATTTGTGCATAAGTGAATATAACAAACTCAACTGAAATTCAAACTGATCTCAAAGTTCTCATTCCAAGCTGATATCCATGACACCACAATGTACATCTGTGTGTGTGTGTGGGGGGTGCATATATAAATAATTGGCTGATAAAAATAGCTCTTTCCTTTGCATACATATGTAAGACTCTGGAAGAACTAAAAAGTACTACTCATAACTGAGGAGGGAGAAAGTAATAACAAAGCTATCAAAATGCTTCTAATAAGCCCTCACTGATGTTTATACCTTTTCCATAAGTTGAATGGCATCAAATCATGTGTTTTGGGACCTCAATGCACAAATATGGAAATTCAGTTCCAAAACTCCAAGTTTTTATTTTTTCAAAATATTTTTATTTTGTTGTAAAGGCCTCACCAAAATGTTTCTAACGAGACCAAAATCACTATTAGACTATAAGTTAAAGGCAAGTTATGCCCAACTTTAAAATAAAATGACTTCCCAGCCCACTGTCCATACTATATATATATATATATATATATATATATATATATATATATATATATATATATATATTACACACACACAAACAGGGTGTATCAAAAATACTTTTACAATTTTGGGGATGAGTCCCTCATGCCAAAAATAGTAAAAAAAGTCCATATAAGTACATGTTCCCAAATCCTTTTTATTAAGTTTAAAGAAAGTTTATGGCATATATCGCCATGTAGACTTGGTTACATTTGTCATTCGTGTACATTTGTTGCTAGCCTGTCTTCAACGATTTATATGTGTAGCAGTGAATTAACTGAGAAGTATTCCATTTAACAATGGCAGGATATTCATATCATGAGCAGGCAGATGATTTTACATACATCCACGTGAATGGTAAAGCCTGTGAGGCTGCACGGCTGTATCAGATTGTGTTTCCTGGCCAAAGGCAGCCAAGTCATCCAAACTTTGCTGCTGTTAATCATTGCATTGCTGAGACAGGATCTGTGGCACCATAAACTATGGATTGAGGAAGAGCGAGATCCGCTTGTATGCCTGACAATGAAGAACACATTCTACAGGCTGTCAGAGATGATCCAGGTATCAGCACACGTCAAACAGACATAGCATACCGTATATATCATAGTACTGCATGAAGGGTACTTCAAGAGCAGCTCCTGTATTTGTATCATTTGCAATATGTGCAGGGGTCTTTCATTCACCATGGAAGGTCTTTTGCCAATGTTTATTGGACAAACTGCCAATCTGTTTGTAACTTCAGTCTTTTTTTATAGATAAGGCAACATTTGAAGAGATGGAATAACAAATTTACACAACAAACATTTGTGGCTGAATCATAGTACAATTCTAGCTAGACACCAGTATCAGTTTACGATTAATACATGGGCTGGAATTGTTTCATGCTAGACGCAATTGTCAGGCACTTGTGGCCTGACAATTGAGTCTAGCATGAAACAGCCTGTTGCCTCTAAGTGTTGACTTCAATATTCACAAAATATTTTTCTTTTTTTTTTTTTTTAGTTGCCATCTGGGAGCACAATAATATTTTTTGGGGATCACAAAATTTCCAGTTGCTTTTGCAGCATTTGTACTTGATACTGTTTAGTTTTATTTTTTTAAAACTTGGCTAATTTTCAAATCCAACAGACATTAATGGCTTCAGTGTGAAAGTCACTTTAGTCATGGCACCTGATATAGATTTTTACTGCCTCTTCCCCATGATAGACAGACCCACACACAGGCCTGTCTCTCACACCGGTAAAAGCTTTTCCACTTTGTTTTATTAGTGTGTTAATATGAGTGTATATAAAATGAAGTGTATTAGACTATAATAATGATGATAATAATAATAAAAATGTGTGCATACAAGTGAAGGAGTTATCAGTGAATACAGAATGATAGGAATAATAATAATAATAATGATGATAATGATGGTACCTATAAAAAGGGTAATAGTATTAATAAAAAAAAAAAAAGTAGGATAATAAAAATATGCAAAAAAAGTTTCTAAATAAACAATTGATAAACATCTATATTGATCTACAGACAAACCTCCCATCAACGGACTTTGAATGCAACGGACAAAATCAGCAGGCAAAATAAAAAAATCTGCAGAAAAAAAAACTCCCAAATCGTCAGTGATGTATTTCAAAATTTGCGGGCTTAGCTTTACTTAGTTCTCAAAGTGACCGCTTGGTGGCGGGCCTTTCAATTGTAAAGAAAGACAGAATGTACAATACATTAGCATGTGCATGAGAAAGTAACTGGGAGAAATCTATTTTTATTTTGATTAATATATCTAGATTAAGTATATATTTATTTATGCCATATTTACATGTTTATAGTATTTACATTATGATCATAACTACTGGTAGTTACTACAGTGGTTTTATAACTCAAAAAAAAAAAAAAAAAAAAATTCCTTCCCATCTATCTGCAATTGGCTTTAACAGACCATCCCTCCCCCCTATTAATCCTTAATGAAAGGTTTGTCTGTATACACATAGAAAATAGTAATCAAAACAGACACATTGTGGAATGTAACATTCAAACAAAAATATTAAACTGAAAACTCAAGTGATGTTCTTATGGATGGTATGCATAGCATCAAATCTGTTCTGGAATTTTTAAACTATCACTTATATGAAACCATTTTCTATGATCAATGGTTAAAAATGGCTTTGAGCAAGTGAAGCCTGTCAGTCTTGGCAAAGACCATTTTTCTTTGAACTTTGTGGACTGGCTCTACAAAATCCCAAAGAACTTCACCTGCTAACAGAAACCATATAACTTTAGAACTACAGTAGCCACAGCTAAAATGGATATCGCTTATAACTCAAAGATATAATATTGACAATCAAGATGTTGACATTCCACACAACTCTAAATAAAAGATTAGGAAAGAAGCCCCAATCAATACCGGAAAGGGCAATAACAGCTACTAGACTTGAGAAACCTATTTTTCTGAAAAATTATGTTAAGAGAAAGATTTTATAAATTTCAACTGAAAATAGTACTTGCTGTTTGGTCAATAAATGATGAAAGTTTACTTATAAGGAAAGAGCTTATATTGCCATTACCAACATATACAAAGGCTGCCTAAAAAGTAACAGGACTGGTGTCACAAACAATTTATTTCAATTCCAAACAACAAACTACATGGTTTCCCCTTCATAGTAATCCTTCTTTAGTTTAATGCACTTTTCCATCATTCTCTGACATACTTCTATGCACTGCTGGAAGAATTCTTTTTGGATGCCCCTTCAGCTCTGAATGGCATCCATACCTTTAAAACAGGTCCCCTTGATGATCTCCTTGAGCTTGGGGAAAAGAAAAAAGTCAAATGAAGCAAGATCAAGTGAATAGGGAGGTTGTTCCTGTATGGTGAAGTTCTTCTCTGCCAGAAACTGACGGATGCTCAAGGCATTGTGAGCAGGTGCATTGTCGTGGTGAATCAGGCATGATTTATCCTGCCACTATTCTCGTATGTGAAAAAAAAAAAAAATGCAATGATTGCAGAAAGCTCAGATTATAGTTATAAACTCCCCAGATATCATGTTAGATAACAAAATCCATTTTCCCCTCTTTCACCCACAGTTCACACAGCATTCTCAGTCCCGTTACTCTTCAGATATACCACATCAGCATAAATACAAACACAGTCTAGGTACTATAAAAGAAGAAAATGCAGATTTTGGTCATTATGTTTGTAAAAAATTGAGAATTTTTACGTCTTACTTGAATCCTAAATCATGGGTTTTAATTTTGAGAATAGAATTGCTTTCAACTATCCTATGGCAATACTGTGAATTCAATGAAGAGGCTAGAAAAATAGATCTAATGTCTATACTATGATTAGGTAAGTTGTGCTATAGAAAAATAATAACAATTGCCCCTAATTGCCTTTTTATGATTGTTACATCAGAGATAAAAAAAAAACATTACCAGTCCCACCAATATAGTTAAGCCCCCTGCCACCTCATAAACTTTGTTAGAATTGTTACAAGTAAGGTGAGAGGGTTTGTATTTGAACTTCTGTTTCTGAATGAATGAAAGTTGTATCAGTGACAATATGCTTACAGTTTGGGCACCATGGTTTATTGCATATATAATTACCTTGAAGAGGCAATTATATATATCTCAAATATGTGGTGCAGTTCAATTTATATTACATGAATCATTCATACAAAAAACAGATTAGTGAAGTTAATGATATAAATGGCGAGAATACATCTTCGCAAACAAATTTATTAAAATTACATTAACCCACGAACCTCTAGATGAATGTTGTGATCCCTGTTTTTAATAAATTCAACTTGTATAAGGTCTTTTTTTTTTGCAAGTATTTTCATCTGTTCATACAGACATCATCAGGCATGGAAATTGATTTGTTTTTTTAAAATACATCCAGGTAATAATGGGACACAAAAGATTAGACGTGAATCGAAATATGTTTTTTTAGAAATATGTTATTGTTAACTGGAAGAAATTCTGGAGTGTGTGGTCGCAACGCTAAGGTTGAATTTTTTGAAAATTTAAAAGAGTGTATTTTTTTTTACTAATATGGTAATTGGAGAATTCTTTTGTCGTAGTAGTTTTTTCAAAGTTTATAACAAATGAAAGCATAAGTTGTGTAGCTTAAGCATCTATTAATTTGATAGAAATGCTTAATTCATATTGACTATCAGTTTAACAACACAAATGTATAATAAGTGGGCCAGGAGTATTCTGATTTGTTACCTTGTAATCTAACCTTGTTACATGGTAATTTCACTAACAGGTAATCCTACATAGCTTTGGAACTGTGATCATCAGTTCAAAGAAGGAAACTTGGTATGTATGAAATGTATATACAGGTGTGTGTGTGTGTGGGTATATAGATTTTTTTCTTTTACTAATGTTTACCCAATGCAAGGCCCAAAAGCCACTGAAGGTAGAGGGTTACCGTATGATATTGTATGAGCCTAAGAGAAGATAAGTGCAGTTTATGAAGTTATGTAAGAAAGATAATGGTTGAACTTGAAGAGGTTAAGATTGTAGTGCTTAAGGAAACATACTGTCAGAAGACTTTTCCACAAAGCAGCAGCAGTTTTTAGGAAGAAGCTGTCCGAGCAGAACTTCCTTCTTACTAATGGAATACAAAAAAGGTGATTCACCCCCATGTACATGGCATGGCGAGTCCTAGCTGTAAAGGTCAGGACTGATGGAATTAACTAATGTATTAGGTTGGTGCAAAAATAATGACATAATGTTTTTTTTTGACGTTAAAAAATACGTAAAAAAATGACATTATTACGTCATTATTTTTGCACCAACCTAATAGCTTGTCAGAACACTTGTCATGGAAATAGTGACATTTTGTCTATGGGAAAGAGGTTGCAGGATGGGAAATAATTCATCACTCACAAGGCTTCATATTTTTGGTCTGATCTGGCTCTTATAAAAGATAGACAATAACAAAGGGAGTCAGATACTTACTGGAGTGGTACAAGGAAGCGACCATTTTTTCCAGCACCATAGTAGATTGTATATTTATGTTTCACTTGAAGTCTGGGGTGAGCCTGAATCCCTATAAGTGTTCAAAGCAAAAAGCCTCTTTGAGAGAACAACCATTCATCATGGTTGGTGAAAGTTCAAGGTCTGCTCAGTGATGTGGGTGAAGCAGTACTGACTAATGTTAATTCTAGTTAAAATTGAGAAGCATAAAATTCAATAGTTAATAAAAAGAACTTCTTATTTCAGTTTCAGAGAAATAAAGTAAATTCTTTCATCTTCTACAGGTTTTGCTTCTTTGAAAAATATTAGGTTGGTGCAAAAATAATGACGTAATAATGTTGTTTTTTGACGTATTTTTTAACGTCAAAAAACGACATTATTACGTCATTATTTTTGCACCAACCTAATAACATTTATAGTAAGACTGAGAAGTGCTTCATTGTACCAGATAACCTAATCTTGTCTTAAATATATCTGCAACCATTTTGTTTTTTCACACGAGTTGCAGGTTTCCTTTGATGACAGCTTTAAATATTTTCTTATCATAATTATCCTTTTATCTTCTTACCTGCTATGTATTTCTCTGCAATGTTTAAGAAAGAGAGTACATCAATTAAGAGAAGAATCAACATTTTTAATTAAAGCCAAGTGAACCAAGATTCTAGATTTAACTCTTCACTTTTTCAAAGTCTTCTTTGTTTCTGATTAACCATTTTCTCTTAATAACCAAACCATGATTCACTTGATTCCTTACAGTAGCAACAGCAGAAATGACATCCATGCAATCTGGATAGACCTCATATATATATGCCAACACACCAAATAAAGTTCCACAAGTCTTCCCCAATTATAAATAAATAAATAAATAAAAATACAATCTTTCTTCTACCCACAGTATGAAAATCTATGTCCTGTGGCTCTCCACTACTTTCTGTCCCTTGTAGCTCTTAATAAATTTGGTCTTTTTGCCACCTCTCCTAAACCCTTCACTGACATCCATTCACTGAAGCTTGCAAGTAGGTTAATGCATAACTTTCCTCTGTTCCATTTTCCTTTAATCTATCCTGTGAGTATCAAATTTTCCAAGCTTTCATTCCTCATTATGGGCCTTATAAATTTCAACTGATCTTGATTTTAAGTATAAGTATCCTTTTTGTTTTCCTTGTCTCTAGAACTCTGTCCTTGCTGATATGTTTGAAATAACAAAAATAGATAAAGGAGTTAAATTTTCATAATTCCTGGCATAAAACATGTCTATAATTATATATATTGGATTATGGGGTCATCAAAGGACTAATATATCAAACAGTGCGGTTTAGGTGTTAGTCTAATACTGCTATCCAAACCATTGGGTTATAAGATCCAGGGTAAATTTTAAAGGGTTTTTTTTTTTTTTTTTTTTTTTTTAAACATTTAGATTTATAAACATAGAATACAGGTTAAGAATCCTTTATCCAAAATTCTTGGGGACCGGAGTACTTCAGTTTTCAGATCTTGGAAACAGGATATTCAGTTAACTATAGCATCTATACAATGGGGTCAGCTTGGGAATGGAACCCAAGCATAAACACAATATCCCTTTATATTTCATAACATAGCTTATGCATATACCATGAAAGTAATTTTATATAAAATTTAATAAATTTTGTGTACATACAGACACGGGTAATAATGCTAGTCGTGTAATGCTCACATGGATTTTTAAGTGGTGAAATTAAAATTTCATGCAAAAATAATGCTTTGTACTTTCTGTATGTATATAATTAAATATGATCACCATTTATGAAAAATATATAATTGCAGGATTTTTGACATTTTAAATATCTTTAGGGAGCACAAAACACCTGGTAAGTAATTCATGAATGAAGGTGTTTCTATGATGATCACTAAAAATAACTGGTGCAAACAGGCTGCAGAGATGGGTTTTTTGAAATTTTCCATTTGTGGCAAGTCATGTCAGTACCTGAAAAACTTTTGGATGAAATATATATATATATATATATATATATATATATATATTGCATATATATATTGCATATATAGTGCTGGTGTTAATAAAACAGTGCTCAATGTAATATAACAGAGCTATTAATTATATATTAATAAATATACATTATCACTTACCAGTAGCACAACTCAGAGTTTCATGCACAACACAATCTTCAGGTGCTGAGCATGGACTGAGCATTATATAATTTGAATTTTTATACAAACAAAATGAGAACAAATCATATATATTCAAACGTTCGTAACATTAATTTAAAAATAGGGCTCAATACAATAGTAAAGCAATAATTCTTTATTATCGGATATTACATGCGAACATAATATCTGATAACAAAGTGTGTGTGTGTGTGTGTGTGTGTCTGTGTGTGTATTCTTTAGTTTAACCAGAGTAATTGAAAACTGATTTTTTTTTTTTTTTTTTTTTTTTTAGAGTTGCCAATGTACAAGTTAGGTGTACTAATTGAGAGATTCCTGTATATATTTGATTTTGGGGTGATCAAGGGATTAGATCATCAAACTGGGATGTTTAGATTTTAGTTTAGTACTGATAACACAACCATTGAACCATTGGGGGTAAAAGATGCAGGACGGTTTTTGGAGGTTTTTTTTTTTTTTTTTTTAAGTGTGCGGTCAGAAAATAATAGGGTTTTTGAGGGTGAGAATATTTACTGATCATTAGTTTTTAATACATTAAAAGAGAGCATCCATGAAGGTGTGATGGTTAACAAGCTAATTCTACAGACAAATTTAATAGTCCACTGTAGACTTGTGCAATATAAGCTTAGTTAATAACTTAGTATTTAGTTATTGGCAAATATTGAGTTTGTGCAGCAGACCATTACTACAGAGGAGTGAGATTGATCCTCACAGGGTGCTCCAAACTTGTAACCTCTTGTTAGATCTGTAAGGCATCAAAAGGATTCTATTTTTTGCTATATATCACATGAAATTCAAAATAATATACAATCCATATATATTAGATTGGTGCAAAAATAATGACGTTTTTTCACATAGTAACATATGTTAGAAAGCGTCATTATTTTTGCACCAACCTAATATTTAATATACAGTAAAATATTTTCTTTTTGTTATATTTATAGGCTAGAGGTTGTGTTTGCCAGCAAAGTTGGGGTTACTGGGTACAGGAACAAAGTGGAGGGAAGTACTTTGAGTAGCAACACTTGGATCTGAGAGAGGAGAATTGTTGCCAAGAAGTCATATTATGCCAGTGAAGGGCCATTATGCAGAACTGATCCTTAAACTTAAAATTCTAGCATAATGCCAAATGGTTTCATTTTGTTTTGTCTTTTAAATAATTATCATTGCATGATAACGAGCCATTTATGTGACTGATAATATCAGTTAAACAAATGACAAAACTTTCATTCACTCTAATGATTATATATTATAATAAAGAGAAAGAACAATAAGATATATAATCTGGTGTTTTTATTAATATTTTTATTTCTACAAAACAGTGCTCAATGCAAATCTACAGAGCATAAATATTATAAATTTACTAACTTAAAAATATGGTTCCATTGCTACACAGGAATTACCATGTTTCAAAAACAGAAACTAAAATCTTCAAATTCAATTATAGAATTAAATTAAAGTCCCTTGTCCTGTTTCATTTTCAAGCAAATTTTGGAATAACTGATTTTGAAATTGAGTTTTATATGCACATACATTCATGATATTAGTTTCTAAGGATACGGGGAAATTCAATCATTTTAACACTCCTTGTTAAAATGATTGGATTTCCCTGTATCAATTGCATGAAGGCAGAAATGTATGATTGCCAACAAAAGAGACAGCCCAACATACAAATTACAAATTGGAGATACCAAATTCAAGCAAGTACTACATTTAAATATCTGGGTAGTGTTTTAACAGAGGACAGAAAATGCAAAACTGAACAAGCTTGTGTAAATGGATGGCAGAACAGAGTTTAGTTGAGATGACAAAAAGAACAAAAAAAATTCACTAAAAGCTACAAGGACAGGAAATAAATTGTCATAACTACCAGTTCTGAAAAGACATGGTACATAGAAGATACAAGATCTATCCAGATGTAAGGAGCCATATAATATAAGAGAGTTTCAAAACAAAAAAATAATAACATCATACTCTCATGACAACACAAACATTTAAAATTCAAAATTGTTCCAAAGATGCGAACTCCCATACAGATCTTGAATTTCATTTCTTTTCTTGATAATGACAAAAGCCAGTTAAATATAGAAATGGGTAATAGCAGGACATATTGGATCCTATAGCCTTGGGTGGTAACCAGTCTAGAAGAAAGACAACATTGAATTCAAAACCTAACTATAAATAGCCTCACTAACCCACAAGCATGGTGAGTATGGCTACAGCCGAGTAAAAAGGACCCGAATTTAGATTTGCATTTTATGGACATTAACAATCATGTTGTCCATTTTCTTTATTGTTGTTCAAGAGCCAAGATAGCAGTCTTTTTTTTTGTTGTTGTTGTTCAAGAGCCGAGATAGCAGTCTTTTTTTGTTGTTGTTGTTGTTCAAGAGCCGAGATAGGAGTCTTTTTTTTGTTGTTGTTGTTCAAGAGCCGAGATAGCAGTCTTTTTTTTGTTGTTGTTGTTCAAGAGCCAAGATAGCAGTCTTCTGTCAGCAGAGAATACACACAAAAAGCACAAACATTTTGGCCCACCTTACAAACACAATGAGAGAAAAAAAGATCATAGTTATAAAAATTGGGACTTTCAAAATGAATTATGCATTCCATGCATTGAAAGAAATCCAAATCCAGAGCTTGTTAGAGGAACCTCTTCCTGATTCCACCATATTTCAGAGGTGTAGCCATATTCACCACATTTGGCCAATTGAAGGTCTTGAATTCAGAGTTGTCCTTCTTCTAGACTGATTGCCACCCACAGCTATAGAATTTAGTCTGTCCTGCTATTTATCCATAGATGGGGGGAAAGAGATCGATTGATACCTTTCTCAAGGCTATTTGCATGTAAGTCAATGTAACAAACTCTGGTGGAATTTGAACTTCAATCTCTGGTTCCTCAATCTGTGCCACTATCCATTTCTCCAGTGTTTCCAATATTAAAAGAAAAACACACCAATTTCAAAGACAACAAGCACCATTTCTGTATAACTGTAAGGAGTCTTTTTCTAAATTCAGATGCTTTACCAACCCAGATTTTGCTTTCCTTTAGGATTCTCATATGATTCTATTGAGTGGGGGGGCAACAATAACAATTTAAGCCAGTTGCCAGATGTACCTGGCATTCATGCAAGAAATAAAGAAAAAAAAGCATATTTATTCAAAAGATCTGTAAATGATTTATTAAGCATGATGCACTGAATCCTCTCCTCCTCTTTTCCCTCCCATGATGAACTGATGCTGAAGGAAAAGCAATTTATTACCCAACCAACAAATGAAATATAAAAGCAAACAAAATAAAGAATTACAAAAAAAAAAAAAAAAAAAAAAAATGAAAAAATAAGAGAGAAAAAAAAGAGAGAGAGAGAGAGAGAGAGAGAGAGAAAAAAAACAAAAAAAAAAAAAAAACAAGATAAAAGAATTTTAGACGACCACCCTGCCTGTCCCATGGAAGAAGAAAGCTTGAAGTGTAAGAAAGAGATAAAAGGTACTGACACGGACAAAACAAAAACATGCAAATAAGCTGATGCCAAGTAATTAGGATTGCATACACCGAAACAAAAAAATGGTAAAATGCAACCAAGTTTTAAATATAAAAAAAAAATCAACATATTTATGAAAAAAATCAGGGGGATAAATTCTTTATTCTTCATCATACAAAATCATCCCTTCAATTTTAAAAATGCCTATATCTATTCATCATAAATTATCCAGAATTACAGAATCTGTTAGGATATTAAAATTCAATTCAAGTAATCAGAAAATGTGGCTTTATGACATCCCATTTTTTAGCTAAGGTAATAATTAAAGAAAATAATTTTGGGTGCATTAGCTGGATGAAGACACTTACCACTAATGTCTTACCATTACGTACAAGGTATTTCTGCCACACCCTTTATTAAAATAGATACTCGTTAAACATGTTAAGATTTTAAATTAAATTTTATACTTTCCATAACACCTAAATATATATAATTAGCAATTATATTTTTTAAAATCAAAGTATTCACTATTATCTTTAAGCTGTATTCAATTAATTTTTCTTACCATTTTCATTCATTTGTTATTATTTTTCTGTTGTCACAATGTTTACATTCTATGTCAACATATTTCCAATGTGCAAGTCTTGAGTTATTCACATATATATTTTAAAATTTTCTATCAGATTTCAAATTAACTACCACAATTTGTATAACAAGGTTGTTATGATAATGACTTCTCATTTGTGTTTTAAGGAAATGCTCATATAAAGTAGTGAAACAATTAAATTGGTTTTAAATCCTGTCAATGTATCATTATTGCCACAGTTACACTACCTCTTTACCTATTATATAACACGTATGTCATCCAAGTTCATTTTTATAAGAGGAGGTAAGGTTAAACTCACAAATGTACTGCTGTTTTTAATTTTTTGATACTTCAGTTCATAAGCATAGTATTCATAAAAAAATACTGGATTAGTTATGTACAAATCAGTATTTCTGCCAAAAATCAAAGTATCTGAATGTTCTAAGATCAAAGTGGAACACCCAAGAACTTTGCCTAAGATCATTGTAGTATCCATGCATGCTGCCAAGGACCAAAGTGTCACACTCAATATGTAATTTTTTTTTTTTTCAATCATTTCACCCCCAGCAAAAGAATAAAGCCACTAAGATACAAGGGGGGTTACTGAGTGAGAGAGAATATGAGAGAAAAAAAATACATTATTAAGGAGGAAGAGAGCAATAAAAGAACAGGGATTAAGAAGACAGAAGATAATGATTGATGTTGCATTTAAATTTTTGAAGACCAAAGTTGACAAGAAAACAAGAGTCAGAAGATTTCCACAAGCGAGACATGTGAGAGAAAAACTATTAGGATTGAACTTATAGTTACATCTCTTGGCATTTCAACTGTAAAATGATGAAACCATGCCAGCAACGTAGAAATATGCTTAAATTCATAAAATCTAGGTATCAAAATGGAAAGTTCCTCAGAATAATTATCATGAAAATATTTATAGAAAGGCACAGGCAAACTACATTATGGCAATAGGAAAATGACTGAAGCTGAGATTTAAAATTTTGAAGATCAAAGTTGACGGGAAAGAAAGAATCTGGAAGAGAGTTCTTCAAGGGAGAAGTTTAGTTTAATTTAAGCTGAGAATGTGTTCTAGATAGGGTCATGTAGATATAGAGAGACTAACACACATACACTATATCTGAGTATAATGTGAGAAATACCACTTTAAAATCAAAAGCCAAAATTTGATATTGCAATATTATGCTAGTTTTGGTGGGATCCCTTTCTGTTATAGAGTTCAGAAGATGATGCAAACAAACTTTGAAATATATACCATAAAAATTCATGGTTAAGTCAATGTTTGGAAAATATAAAGGAAGTTCTCAGAAGCACCCCAACTTATATGCACATCACATTTCCTACCAGCTGAAGGAAAGCTGTCCTGGGTCAACCTGGACCTATGACATTATAGGATTCAAACCAGCAAGAAACAGATCTTGAAGAAACTGCTACCTAAAATCCATCATTATTCAAATAGAAAACAATAGTTTGGTGAATACTAAGTATTATTATTAGTAACAAAGGTTCTTTTAAATAATAACCTAATGATAAAATCTGGAACTATCAGAGTCCAGTGCTACCCAAACACTTTTGATGAGGTTTACCACATTTCTTAAATGTTTTGGCAACTATCAGGAATTGATCGTGTTGCCGATTTTCATCCTCACAAAAGCAATCCATTCCATATAAATCGTCATTACAACTCAAGAAGTCAATGGTGGACATAAGCCAAAGAAAAGAATAATTGGGTCAAAAATTAACCTCAACTTATCTGCCAGCTCACCTTGCAAGTTTAAATAAAATCAACAATTTCTTTGTTTGACCAATTATTTTTCACAAAATGTTTTTTGGGAGTTCATTGTTTATGCCTTAACTCTTTAGCATTCAACACACTGAAATCCACCCCCTTAAATATCGGCTCTCAAAGTCTTGGTTTGTGGTCAAAGTCTATTTGCTTGACTTCCTACAAGAAGTTTCAAGAAAAATAATGTATATTAGATGTGACGAACAGACAACTTGCCAGAGGACCTAACAGCTTAGACCACAAAAAATCCCAAACAAGGAAAGAAAAAAGAATGAAAGTCCAAAAATCAAACACTTACCTTCTCAGTAAAGTGCTCAACACCAAGATTACCTAGACAGAACAAACAACACTTCACAATGTCAACTCCAGACAAAGGACAGCACAAGTCATTCTTTGAGTTTCACACTTGCATGATCTTCAAATAATTAGAATGTCGTAGGCTAAAGAACACATGACTTGTGCTGTCCTTTGTTTGGAGTTGACATTGGGAAGTGAAGTGGGTAATCTTGGTGTTGAGCACTTTACTGAGAAGGTAAATGTTTGACTTTTGGTCTTTCATTCTTTTTTTTTGTTCCTTGCTTGAGATTTTTTTGTGGTCTGTTAGGTCCTCTGGCAAGTTGTCTGTTGGTCACACCAACATAGTTAATTTTTCTTTAGTGTGTGTGTGTGTGTATATATATATATATATATATATATATATATATATATGTGTGTGTGTGTGTGTGTGTGTGTGTGTGAATTGCTAATACCCCCTAACAAGTGAATGAATGGGTCCATCTAAAAAAATCTCAGGATACTGAAGGTAATATCAATCAGCTAATTGACAAACCTTTTACTTACATTATATATATATATATATAGATATATATATATATAGTATTGGGACAGCAGATCATTATTTAAACATATATTGTTAAATATAATAGACAATGAATGTATGTCTGATCATGAGCCTTTCTGAAGTTCATATGTTTGCTTTAATTTTGGGTGAAAATAAAGACATAAATTGTCCACCATTTGGATATTTTTTTTATTAATTTGGTCTTTGATCTAAGCTAATCACATGAGCCATCTTCAGAGTGGTTATATGGACATTTTTATGAAAGATATTCACCACTGAATCGTAGATCATTCATTGTCCGTTATTCAAAAATCAGGCATACTATATTTACAGTCAAGGTTAGGCAGCATCTATACCTGACTAGAATTATATCTTATATAAATTTCAAATTGTGTGTGGATGTCTACACAAATTAATTAAATATATATATGAAGTCGGTATTTACCCAAGCTCCCCACATAGCGGGATGTGGCATAAAGGCAGTTTTATGTTGGTCTTTCCCAGCCCGTAGGCCCGAGCAAAAATTCTCCTTATACCCTATAATAATGGGGTCAGGTTTTTCTACCTCTCCAGACAAGAGACTGCCTTTCGGCACAACCTCATCTGGGTTCCTCTCTGCCTGAAATCAGAGAGTTCAACAAGCAGCTCCTAATGCTAACTGTTTTATATATATATATATATATATATATATATATAGCATCACGTATGCACAAGTTTGTGGTTGCTTAGAAATCTTCCATGCAAACAAAAACAGACTATCATTATTGTTTTGTCTATGTATTGGTTAATATATTGTAATGTAACTCATCTTTGATAATGGCTTATGTAAGCTGAAAGCTTAGAAAGGATTAAGAATAAAACATGTATCAACATGGTGATTTTCTTTCGTCTTTCAATGATTATGTTATTAAGCTTATCGGACATTATGAAAAGATTTTTGCTTAAAATAGACAAAACTTGTCTATATTATTTAATGAAACGTGTGTATATATATATATATATATATATATATATATATATATATATATATATATATATGTGTTTGTTAAATATAACAGACAACAAATGTCTATTATGTTTTATTATGAGCCATTCAAGCGCCATATAATGGCTTTAGTTTCAAGAGAAAATAAAGACAAAAACTGTCCAACATTTGGATATTTCTTTATTATATGTATATATATATATATATATATATATATATATATATATATATATATATATATATGTATGTGTGTGTATATGTATGTATGTACCTCAACAGAAATGCAATACTTCAGGTTTAAAATAAATTTTTAGAAATGAAAAATCTTTCTTGAAGTTTTTATTTTAATTTTAATTTCAAACAAACAGATTAAATTTCATATTTCCAATCAGCAATATACTTTGGTGTATAGAAAAAAATAATTTAAATTGACAGGAAGGAGTTTTTGTGTTAAGATCGCTAAAACTCACTGATTTTAGTGCCATTTTTAGCAATCTGTCAGGACAATGTAATTCTCTTTAGTAAAAGATCTTTCAAAAATAAAATATACTTTTCTGGAAAGTTATTTGAGTAATATTAGCTGACTTAAAGTTTAATTAATCCGATTCAAAAAAAATATTACTTTAATATTATAATTTTTATGTTTAAAATATTGCAGAACTACATTGTAGTATCAATAGTAGGTGTTTATTTAAGGTGTCAACAGCTTGACTAACAGACAGAAGTTTATCCTTTTTTTTTCTAAGGAGAACTAAAAATTACTTAAAAAATTATATGAAAAAGGCACATTATTTTCTTTAACTAAACAGTAATCTTCAAGATTTAGAAAAATCTTCTATTAGGTTGGTGCAAAAATAATGACGTATTAATGTCGTTTTTTGACGTTAAAAAATAAGTCAAAAAACAACATTATCACGTCATTATTTTTGCACCAACCTAATACATAATCTGATATTTTATTGAATTTTACGTAATTTGACTTTAATTTTACTATAGTTATACTTCTTATTTTCTGATAATGCCATGTATGGATGTTTGAATTTACAAAAAAAAATTCAAATTCTTTTTAAAATATTGGGAGATGGTCACTGAATTGTATTAAGCTTTTCCATTTATGATTACTGAATATAGTTTTCACTTAACATCACCTAACTGGTTCAGACATTTAAAAGATTTAAAACTTTATAAATTATTCTAATTAAAAATGAAAACAATTCTTGTAAAAAATTAAAAAAATTTTTTTTTCATAAAACAATTGTGTCCATAATATATTTTTTTATTCATAAAATCAATTAAAAGTTTTTCTATTTAAATAATGTCTTAATTTAATTGAAATTTTTATTTTATGATTCAGAGCAGATTTTCAGTAACCGCAGTGCTTGTTTTTTTTTTTTTGTTTTTTAAAAAAAAAAAAAAAAGGATTAAATTCTTCAAGAGTTCTGTGTATAACTAATATAAACATTAAGCAGAACAAAAATTAATTACTAAAAATTCCATAAAATTAAATATGTAGGGGTGGGGGGTAACAATGTAAAAGAAAAAAAATTTCACCAAGATTTTCTAAAAAAATAAACATTTCTAAAATAATTTAATTCATTTGTGATTAAGTTCTGAAAGTTTTATTAAAATGCAACAATTACTTGATTTTTGCAAGAATTCCCAAACCAATGTTTTTTCACCACAAAAAGATGCTAATATTTCCTATACTCAACCTGAACGCTTGCTGGTGTAAAAAACAAAGAAAAAAAATCTAAACAAAAACAAAATTTTTAACCAAAAGTTTCAAATGTCCTAAAAAGACCAAAAAATGAATTTAATAATCAAAAACTCCTTTACTCTAAATAATAACAGACTTTGTGAGAATAAAACTTTGCTTTTATCAAGATTGGCGCATTTTTTTTTCCATCATAGTATTCTCACTTTTTTAGCGAATCTGTTGAGGTACCTATATATGTATGTATATATATATATATATATATATATATAAAGCATGCATATGTGTATTTAGTTTATATATATATAACTAAAAATAAAAAAAACATTTTCACTGGTTTTTAGTTTTAACAGGTTTTAAGTGATAAAATATATGTGTGTGTGTGTGTAGTAGTACTTAGTGGAAAGCGCTCAATATCAGTGATAGATCTAACATATTGTGTATGAGAGTGGCATCCTGAGCAAACATTGAAGTAAATTCCCCCACTCATCAAACAAGCATAAATAAATTCAATTTTTAAAAATAAACTGTTTTGTCTGATGATCGTAAAAGTGTGAAACCCAGGGTCACAAACTCATATCTATACGACTGAAAGCATATATATATATATATATATATATATACATACATACACACGTGTGTGTGTTTCACTATATAAAGCAAGATAAACAAGTAATGAAACTATTCTTAGCTGTAAGAGGTCATTAACATGACCCAAGCAGTGAATGATAAAACAGTTACTATTCAGTGGCGATCATAAAACTTTTTCTGGCCTACAAAATATTGTCTTCAGCACTTAAATTGGATTGGCCTCTCCACTGACCACAGTCACAATTTTTAAAAATTCTCAAGAGTCTTCAAAGAGGGGGAGGGAAAACAAAAGAGAGGCGAAGTCTGTTTCCATTTGACACTGAACAAACGGAAGTTCCTTTAACTCTGAAGAGCTTATGTGTGCCATTCACTTTAGTCACCAGCATTGCATCTACACACATTTAGATTCTAGGGAGAAATCAAACAGAAAATTTATTACAAATAAATACATTAAATGTAATAACTATGTTTCTTCAATACACACATTTCTTATTAAACCCTATGTTTAGTGTTTGATAAACAATAATTGATATTTTTCAATAGTCTTTAAAGTAAAGACTATTGAAATTGTTTATTAAAGACTTTAATAAACAAAATTCCCTGTTCAAACATGAGTCCCTCTAATATAGGGGAAACAACTGTATAGCTGGGTATGCTTTAAACTGCTCAGCCACAAAGGACTTCAGTGAAGCAAGGCTCAATTGCTCTTATAAAGGAAAGAACATTTCTCATTAGAATATTTCAAAGATCATATGGAGAGTGAATGGCCATGGTTAAATGTAGATAAATGGCAGAACTGCCCAATTAAGAGATTTGACAAAATTTGAAATAAAATATTAAACCAACATGGCAAAAAATAATATAAAGCAAGCAAACAATATATACAAAGTAAATTAACAGTAATAAAGCAAAGCAACAGTAATATGGCAAAAAGTTCATAAACTAAGAATTAGCAATGACACACAAGGGCAAATTCAGATAAACAGTGTTTTAACTTCAAAACAAGACAGACTGGGACTGAGTCAGATGAAACTGAGAACTTGCCTATTTTATTGGCTAAGAAGAAATCTTAGCATGCATTTGTGTGCTTCTGCCTATAAATTGTGGAGGGGAAAGTGTTTTGCAGTCATTCTAATAAGGATGGAAGCCAACATTATATCTTTTCAGATTATTTTTGTACCCAAAATGTAAACAAAGTAATTTCTGAAGAACTAATGATTTTTTTAAAATCTAATATTTTATTCGCTCATTATTTTAAACCAGTGTTTCCCAACCTTTTTAAGCAATGGCACACCTAAGAGCAAATGAAAATATCACAGCACATTTATCAAAATTTTTAAATTTAAATGTTATGAAATAAAGCCATAGATTTTTAAAAAATACACACAAATATGAACTAACTTGATTTCAGTTTCTATTCAACTATTTTTGCAGCTTATTTAGTGTGAAACCTATGCCTGTTTTTTTTTTTTTTGCAATTTCTTCAATGTTTGGTCAAATGTGTGATAAGCAAACCTTCATTTCTTTTTCAGTTGAGCATAGTCTCTCTCCCTTCTTATTTTTTTTTTTATGTTATTTAGAGATGAGAAGCCTAATTCATATAAATAAAAAGAAAAAAATTGCATTAAATAAGAAGTAGAAAATTGCAATAAAACTGTTAAAGCCTTTTTAGCTAATGTGGGATATTCCTTTTGTATTGAAATCCAAAATGTATCAATGAGTACCAGCAAATGTTTATTTTGAGCCCTCGATTACTAGAAATGGTAGCCCATTTTTCTTTTTCAGATAACTTAAGTCCAATATTAGAAGGAACATTTATGTAGTGATTTTGAATCCAATCATACTTTTCTGTAGTCAACAACAGAAAATAATAGTCAATGTTTTCACCGAGTGTTTTCAAAAATACATACATACATATGTGTGTGTGTGTGTGTGTGTCATAACAATGTTTTGTGGCAGGGGAATTGAGAATCACTGTTTTAAACATTACATTTTGTGGATATAGATTCCAGCAGATGTCTACAGTAGAAGTCTTCATATCTGAACTTCTCAGTGTTGCTATTTAGATGTTGTAGGAATATGCAACATTTTAATATTGTTTCTTTTCTTTGTTGATAATTGTTAGTAACTTTAAATTTCTCAACCCATAATGTCTAACACAGAAGAAACTTCAACTGGAAGAGAAATTCTTTCAAGTTATTTCAGAGATTATTGAAAAACTGGACGAAGATCCTAATTTGTTGAATTTGCAAATTAACAAACAAGGACAGCAGAATCTGAATGAAACACTAAAACTTGCACTTGAAGATGAATCACTGAATACTCTCACTTTGGAAGATTTAAAAAATGGATGAATGAAGACACTAATGAATTACAAAAGAATTCAATGGTAGAATTGCTTCAAAATGATTTGGATTGTCAAGAAAAAGAGGAAGAATCAAATTCTTCCAATAATGGTGAAAATATGAAGAATGATGAAGAAGACTGGGACTCTGTAGAGAAATCTATTGATGAGGTCATCAAGTTCATGGAGAAAAAAAAAATCTTTGTTCAGTAGTACAGAATATATACATGCACGTCATTTGCCAAAATGAAAACTAGAACAGCAAAAAGTAAAAGAAATAAGAAAAAAATAAAACTTATTATTCAAAATAAGTTCTTGTGTTTCATTATAGTCATATTACACGTCACATTATATCTGAACCACTTTGAAGTTCAGATACAAGGACTTCTTCTGTATATATAAATTATGAAGCAAAATTAAATGTTCAACATGTCTCTCCCTACTTGGAATTCTATAGATATAGTATTTACTCATGAGAGTGTTTGATAGTAAAAATGAAATTCTTCAGGTGGTTGGAATGTCAAACTGAACCCTTTATTCCACTCACTGGGGTAGACTGTTCTAGTTCCATGTGCAATGTTTAATAGATGACAGTTATCAGTTATCTCCTGTTACTTCTCCTCCCCAAGTTCTCCACTGCCTTAACTGGATACTGAACTTACTCTCTTTGGGTCCTATCACTGGATCTAACCAACGCTTTTATCCACTATGCCATTTGTTAAATATGGCAACAAAGATGAGGACAATAGTCTGAATAATGTAAATAATGTACATAATACCACATCTCAGAAATATAGACAGATACTGAAAGGCCGAAACGTAATAAATATGGCAACAAAGATGAGGACAATAGTCCAAATAATACGTCATCTCAGAAATATAGACAGATACTGAAAGGCCGAAACGTAATAAATATGGCGACAAAGATGAGGACAATAGTCCGAATAATGTAAATTGTGTACATAACACCTCTGTCTATATTTCTGAGATTAGGTATTAAGTTTTATGCTCAAAGTTATGAATAAAGTGTCTGAAGTTCATATTCGGTTATTTCCATTCAAGTATTAGGTTGGTGCAAAAATATTGTCGTTTTTTGACGTTAAAAAAATACGTAAAAAAAAAAAAAACGACAATATTTTTGCACCAACCTAATACTTTCGACTTTTGTCATCATTATCAAGAACTGATGTGGTGTTTGTGTGGTAGTTAGGATTCCTTTGTCTGCATTTTGGTATTCTTTTGGGAAACTGGATGCTTGAAATGGTCTAGTTGATGTCATGTGTAATTGGCTATTGAGGAAAAGGGCACACAAGAAGAATGTCATTTATTTAAATTTTTATTATTTATTATTATTATAATACTGATAAAATATGTGAACACATTAATTATATCATATGCATTTCAAGAATCCTATGCACCCTAATTATAAGCAGAATGAAAAAACAAAAGCACAATTCACTCGTACATATCACTCTATGATCATAAACAACTAAGATTTATCATCTACTACAACAGGTTCAAAACATCTAACTTAATTATTACCAATAACAGTGGGCCTTATAAATCCCCGCCCCATGTAAAAATAATGTCTATGAATTCTCATGTCCCCACAACCAGGAGATTGCACACATGCACCACACTCTAGTGCAGATTGATTTATCAAAACTTATATCAATCCATACACATACCAACCAGCACATCATAAATGACCAAAGTACAACTATCATTATAGGACAAATAGTAGCAGATAACACCACAATACTCTACTATGTGCAACAAAGTTCAAGGTCAATCTGTGCCAAACAGCTTCCCTGCATACTTTAGCTCCATTACTATACCATCAGTCCTAATACTTTTTGATCATATGCGTGTGTGTATATATATATATATATATATATATATATATATAGAGAGAGAGAGAGAGAGTGCCATTACACATGACATCAACTAGACCATTTGCGAGAGAGAGAGAGAGATATTGGCTACCTGAAGATTGTGTGCAAACACATGAAACTTAAAGTAGTGGCCAGTCATTGCCTACCTGGTTATTGAATTAATATTCAAATGCTCTGTCATTTTTATGGCATAGAGCACTTTTATGCCAGAAGGCTAATTCTGGACAGACTCTATTTAGAGCTGCTTATTCAAACCTTGGAAAAATATATGTATATTTCTAAAAAAAAAAAATCATGGATTTTTATTTTTTTAATCTGATATATTTTTAATACTTTAAACATTATTTTTAGCGGATAAGCATATTTGAGCAGACACCCTGTTTATTTTAAACAATATTTATTTTGTCTACTGGCCTGTGTACTTGAAAATGACTTAAAAAATAAATAAAGAAAGAAAAATAAGAAAATAATAATAATAAGAAGAATAATAAGAAGAAAAAGAAGAAGAATAAGAATAATAAGAAGAAAAAGAAGAAGAAAAAGAATAATAATAATAATAAGAAGAAGAATAATAAGAAAAAGAAGAAAAATAAGAAAAAGAAGAAAAATAAGAAAAAGAAGAAAAATAAGAAAAAGAATAATAAGAAGAAAAAGAATAATAAGAAGAAAAAGAATAATAAGAAGAAAAAGAATAATAAGAAGAAAAAGAATAAGAATAAGAAAAAGAATAAGAATAAGAAAAAGAAAAAGAATAAGAAAAAGAATAAGAATAAGAAAAAGAATAAGAATAAGAAAAAGAATAAGAAAAAGAATAAGAAAAAGAATAAGAAAAAGAATAAGAAGATAAAGAAAAAGAATAAGAAGATAAAGAATAAGAAGATAAAGAATAAGAAGATAAAGAATAAGAAGATAAAGAATAAGAAGATAAAGAATAAGAAGATAAAGAATAAGAAGATAAAGAATAAGAAGATAAAGAATAAGAAGAAGAAAAAGAATAAGAAGAAGAAAAAGAATAAGAAGAAGAAAAAGAATAAGAAGAAGAAAAAGAATAAGAAGAAGAAAAAGAATAAGAAGAAGAAAAAGAATAATAATAAGAAAAAGAATAATAATAAGAATAAGAAGAAGAAAAAGAATAATAATAATAAGAAGAAGAAGAATAAGAATAAGAATAGGAATAGGAATAAGAATAAGAATAATAAGAAGCAGCAGCAGCACTCCAGTAGGATATTAACTGCATCTTCCTTGCAGGAGGGACCACCATCTGATCTGGCATGCTTTTACTGCTCAGCCACAAAGAGCTTCACAATAAAGCAAGGTTCTATTTTGCCTTTAAAGCCCACTCACTCGTTCAGATTTTTTACTTGAAATATTTATTTGCTCAGTTTTGTATCCATAACATAAACAAAGAAATTTCTAAATAATGGATTTTATTTTTTAATCCAACATTTTTATTACTTTCATTGTTATTTTTAGTGAATACTCGTATTTGAATAGATGCATCATTTATTTTAAACAGTTTATTTTCACTACAGGCTTGTGTACTTGAGAAAACTTCATGTGCTGGAGGACACATTCTTTTAATTAATTTTTCTTGAGTACAGACCAGTAGATGAAATAAATAATATTTAAAATAAACTGTGCATCTACTCAAAAATGATTAACTAATAAAATCTGTCCGATTAATAAATTTAAAAAATCCATTACTTTAGAAATTGCTTTGTTTATGTTATGATATGAAACTGAGTAGATACGAATATTTCAAAAGTCAGAGAAAGATTTACGTTTATAAGGTTCTGATCAACTTCACTTGATTAGTGATGCACACTATGGCCAACTTGGTATAAGCACGTTAGAACCAATGACAGTTTTTCCTACCAAGGGGGGAAGTTGGTTCAAATCCTGCCAGAGAACACATTTCTCTTTAATAAGATTTCTTGAATATTCAGACTGGTAGATGAAAATAAAGTTACTGTTAAATAAATGAATGGAGCTCAAACTCAAATATGGGTATCCACTAAAAATAACATTTAAGTTTATATATATATATATATATATATATATATATATATATATATATATATATATATATATATATATTTAAAAATATGATTCCAACATGCTACATGAGAACTCTTATGTAGCGTGTTGGAATCTTATTTTTAAATAATTATATTTATGCTCTACTTTTGTATCAAGCACTATTTTTTTTTAAAATAATAGCAAAAATACTAAAGAACTTTGGATTATTTACCTAACGAGTTTTTTCCTATTTTCTATATATTTGCACACACACATATATATATATATATATATATATATATATATATATATATATATATATATATATATATATTGCACTAGGGAATTAATAACAAATTATGATATAAAAAAAAAAAATTCCACAGAATAGAAAAGGGTATATTTTGAAAATACTGTACACATGTTCAACATAAAAAAAACAAAGTGATTCAGTCAAACCAATAAATATCCAGAATTCAGAGAAGCATAGATCCATCCAGCTCTTATCTCAAATAACAACTTAAAAGAGACTGTTTGACCAACACAAGGAATGTTAAAAGATTCATGTTAAAAAGATAAAAAAAAATAAAAAACAAATGAAAACTACAGACAAAAGTTCATTTTCTCCATCAAGACATTCATTTCTGTAGTTTACTGTTACCAGCAAGCAGAAATATTTCTTCTCCCGATGATGGCCATTTTGGTCGAAACTAGTCGAGGAATCTAAATGAAATAATAAAAAAAACGAAAGAATATTAATCTACAACCCAGTGTGTCTTAATTTTTTAATATTTTTTTTATTGTTCAATATATATATATATATATATATATATACATACATACATACATACACAATGTATGGGTGTGTGTATGTATGTATACATACATACATACACAATGTGTCGGTGTATTCAGTGGCATTTCAACTGTTTTATTTATTAAAACATTTAAATTAAAGTATATTGCATTTAATTTCTTTTTTTTTCTTATTTCCATAAAAGTTATATTTAGTGGGTACACATATTTCAGTTACTATTCCCATTTTTTTACTTTATTAAAAATATTATTTTATTATTATTTTAATATTTTTAACTGCTTGTACCTACCTTAATTAACATGACTGTAGAAAGATGGAAAAACATATCAGCAACACTACTTGCTTTCACTGAGCAGTGCTAGACTTACCTAGAGGCTAAATAAAGTCAGTTATGTGCCATGCACGATACATGCTTAGGGGATCATTATATCTTTTGATACACGACTGTCAAGGCAGAGTTTTTTTTCCGCAGTAGACCAGTTGCCATCCAATGCTATAGAACCCAGTCTGTCCTGCTATTTACCCATAGCTGGCGGGGGAGAAGAAGAGGATTCATACCTTCCCCGTGGGTATTAGTATGTAAGTGAATGTAATGGATTTGACTGGAACTTGGTTTTTCAATTCCTCAATCTGAGTTGCTATCGATGACTACACTGTGCTAAATAGGCTATAGCTTAATACAACACCCCCTCAAAGACTCATTTTTTTAAAATATATATTTATTTTATTAGTTTTCATTCTTTAAGACTAAATCATAACAAATTAGATATAATCATTAATAAATAATAATGACGTATAATTATTAAATTTTTTTTTACTGAAATGGTTTTAGAGAAGAGCTTTGAGCCCTTCGATCTGGTTTACACTAGAGTCAAAAAGGTAAATACAAGTTTGGTTTATACCAGTGTCTGCAACTACCCACCTGGAAGGTGTGGCCTGTTTTGGTAGGATCTTACCCCTCTGCAGGGGGGGGGATGTATCTGGCTATTACTGACAGGGCAATAAAACTTTATTTTTATTTCTTTAAATATTATTTATGTGCTTATTACCAAGGGTTTTAAATAACTGATGTGTAGTGGAAGTGAAAGTCAGGATGAACCACCCACTACGTTCTATGAGGCTGCCCATCCCCATCCATCAAAAAAGACAACGCTTGGTGTGCTGAGAATGGCCAACATGAACCCCAGAACGTTCACTTGTAAAAAATATGGTCACGGTGGTGGGCTGGGCGGTGTCTAGAATTTGTTTATGCAAATGATTTGTGTCATGCATAGTGATATTACCGATGTGGCTGGGCTCAATATAAACAGATGGATTTTCTGTTTTGAGATAGTGAGTTGCCAGCATTATGAGCATACAGAACATTGTGATTCTGATTTCCAGTTTGTTTGTCCTTGCTTTCTGTGTTCCAGCTATGTTCAACATTCATTTGTGCCATTCCAGTGTGGAATTCATCATCTCTGCCATGGACATGTCTCTGGTTTTGTTTTCTTGGTCTCCAGTGCTGCTGTTCATTCTATCCC
This sequence comes from Acanthosepion lycidas, assembly GCA_963932145.1. Classification (NCBI taxonomy): domain Eukaryota; kingdom Metazoa; phylum Mollusca; class Cephalopoda; order Sepiida; family Sepiidae; genus Acanthosepion; species Acanthosepion lycidas. The sequence goes on from OZ010600.1 coordinate 77,474,061, forward strand.
TCCTCATTTGTGTTAAAGCAGCAGAAAAGTTTTTAATGTAATATAATAACCAACTGATATTTATTAGGGGCTATCAAAAAGTTTGCAGCCCAACCCACATATGTTTGCATCTACCAATTTTAACTATAAAATGACGAGACCGAGCTACCAATCTAGCACTGCTCTTATGGTGATTTCAATCCTGGTAGGAATGACTACCAAATACTTTACCCTCCCCATTTTATAGGCAGAAGCACACAAATGAATGCTGGGATTTTTTCCAAGCCATTAAATAGGCCAGTTCTTGTTTTCACCTGACAGTCCGAGTCTGTCTTGAAGTCAGAACGCTATATTCGCTTGTCCTAACTTGTGTGTTGACACCAATACTTAGTTTGTGAACTTTTCACCATATTACAGTTGTTTGTCTTATTACTGTTAATTTGCCTTGCATATACAAGCTGCGATGGATAAGTTTTCTTCTAAATTATGCAAAAATAAAAATCACACTGACATCTCATTTTAACAGATATATTTACCAAAATTACACAAAAAATATCTTTAAATACTTAAAAGTAAATTTATTCAATAAAATCGTCATTAGCTTCAACCACAGCCTCCAGACAACTTCAGGATCTCCTGCAACTTTTCTGGATGATCTCCTTGTTTAAATTGGTGAATTCTGTCATAATCTTTGCCTTCAGCTCATCTTTGGTATTACAAGTAGTCTTGTTGGTCTCTCCCTCATCTGCACCCTACACATAATAATCAAGAAGGTGCAGTCTGAAGAGTTAGGTAGCCAGATGTAAGGGGTGACACAGTTGCAGAAATTGTCTGACGGCCATGACTGGGTTCTCCTGTTTGAGTGGTGTGGTGCAGAGTCCTGTTGCCAAACATAGGGTCATCCAGCAGCCACCCTCTTGATCCAGGATAGCACTCCCTCCTTAAGGCATGATGTAGGCCTCTGTGTTTGAGACCCTGTGGAAAGATGAATGGAGGCATAACATCAACATCACTAGTGATCATTCCAAACACCTTTGTAATCACCATTAGACTTATCCAACTCTTTCTAAATCATCTGCACTGTCCTCAGATTGACACCCAAACACTCGGAAATGTTCGTATTGGAGTTTCCAGTGTGAATACCAAGCAGTACAGCATGCCGTTTCCAAATTTCTGGTGCAGTGAATTGCATCATGGTGCTCTTTTTCTCACAGACGGTGCTCATCTGACCCTAACATACTGTGCAATCAGTAAAATCAAAAACAATGCACATGTACGAAATTAAAAATATAAAATGGCAACAATTTACTTATTGCGCCCTGTATTCTTTGCTTGCTTTATATTATTTTTTGCCTTGGTCTTTTTCTTGTAAACTTTGTCAGTTCTGTTTGTTCGACAGTTCTGTTACTTATTTTGTATTTAATCATGGTTACCCACTCCACATACTTACATTCCTAAAGTTGAGGTACCCAAGAAAGTTGAGGTACCCAAGAAAGTTGAGGTACCCAAGAAAGTTGAGGTACCCAAGAAAGTTCAGGTACCCAAGAAAGTTCAGGTACCCAAGAAAGTTCAGGTACCCAAGAAAGTTCAGGTACCCAAGAAAGTTCAGGTACCCAAGAAAGTTCATCAGAACAATTACGATGAAAACATTTACAGAAAAGACAGAGGGAAGCCACGTTATGGTGTTGGGAAAGTGTCAGGTCAGGATTGATAACATTTTTAATAACCATTTCTGTTTCATCCGTATTCAAAAGCACTTCAAGAGTAGGACTTAAGATATATCTAGGCATATTAAAAATCCTTACATTTATCACAAACCTTTACTGAGTAAAGTTTATTCCAATGTTTATTTCATATGCACATCTAGAAAGTATAACTTCAAAAGATTATTATTAATATTAATTGAAGTAACAAAGATGTGGTTCTACAGAAGGATGCTGAGAATACCATGGACAGGATATATGAGCAACAAAGAAGTTTTAAAGAAAATGGAAACTAGAAAAACATTCAGATGTAGAATCAAAAATAGTTGAAATATCTGGGACATAATATGGAAAGCTGGCTTTGAAAATTTAAAACTTACAGAACACATTAAAAGAAGAAGAGGTAGAGAAAAACAGCAAGCCAAGTGTTGCTTATAGCTACAAGAGACAGGAAGTTGTGCAGAGTTATGATTGAGTAACCTACCTAATGAGTTTGCGTGAATGGGTGGGGTAGTGTTTGAGTTTTCTTTCATTAAAACAGGCCGGTTGTTATTAATTTCATTGTTCAATAAAAAAAAAAAAAAAAAAAAAAAAAAAAAAACCCAGAAAACTAAAATAAAAATTAACATTTCCAGCAATAAAAAATAATGTTGGGTAAAAACATATATATAATATTATACTTATTTTTTTCAAAATATGATTCCTTCGCTACATAAGAGTTCTCATGTTTCAAAAGCAAGAGCTGAAAACTTCAATATAATTATTAGAATTAAATTGAATTAAAGTATCAAGCTCTGTTTCATCTTCAAGCGAAATTTTTTCAGCTCTTGTTTTTGAAACATGAAAACTGTTATGAAGCGAAGGAATAATAATAATAAATTTATGCTCTACTTTTGTATCGAGCACTGTTTTTTAAAAAATAAAAAATACTAAAGAACTTTGGATTATTTACCTAACAAGTTCTTTCCTATTATATATATATATATATATATATATATATATATATATATATATATTGCCCAATGCGGATTTTTAGGTGAGTAACAGTCTGCACCAGTTCAAACCCATTCTCTCCACATCCCTTTTCAGATCACTTAACAAGGTAGGGTCCAGTGAATGTCCAAAAAGTATGTATAATGACATACTGTGACATGACATGCTTGCAAGCGGCTTTTATATTCAGAATTCTCCTTCTGGATTGGTTGCCCTACCAAGGCTAGTGATCCCAGTCAACTCTACTACTTTACTCATATCTGCCAGGGGGGAGGGAAAGAGACGTATTCATGCCTTTCCCAAGGACATATGTAAATTTAAAATAATCCGACTTATTAATTAATGATAATAAATGCTCCATATTCATTAGCATTATTATCAATTTGGAAAACACAGATGAAGGAACAACGTGGGTGTGGGTGTATGTGTGTGTGTGTGTGTGTGTGTATATATCTCAGCACTCCAGGAATATGCACCTGCCTAAACAGCCGGTCTGTTCAAATCAAATCATCCTGTTAATACTTGACTTCTGAAACGTCTCCCCCCCCACCTCATCTTTCTCTAATTTACTCACCCTTATCTCCGTTGACCAACTTTCAATATCTTTTTTTTTTTTTTTTTTTTATTACATCTTGCTTTTTTTTTGTTTGTGTTTTTGCTGATTATATCTAGAATAAGCAAGCACAGTCACACCTCTGTAGGACACAGTCTGCGGTACACAAATCTTATGCCAACCCCACCATAATACTGCCATGATTACTGGCCCCCCTATAGCCAGACTCTCTTTCATCCATATTTTAGAGTGCCCTAACTCTGCATGTTGACACAGAAGTTTCAAAACGGGTTATATTTGCCAAGAAGCTAAAAATTATGAAACAAATATTTTTTAATATCTTCTTGGCCTTGTTCCCCCCCCTTTTCTTTTTTCTTTGTCGATGTTTCCATCATTCATTTTCTTCCCAATATATATATTATTTTTTTATTTTTAGCTTTCACTTTATCTTGAACTTTGACTTCAGGGTCTTTTTTTCTTATTTTTCATCTTCCTTTTAATCTTCATGTACTTTTTTGGTCTTTTTATCAAGAATTCTTCTCTTCATCAGTGGTCTTTTATTTCTTCATTTCTTGTTTCCTTCATCAACCCTTTTATTTTCTTTCGATTATTCTAAACAGTTTTTTTTTTTTTTTTCATTCCTTTCTTCATCCATTTTTCTTTTTGGTTTTCATGTCTATTCTGTCTTTTATTCAGTATCTTCTTTTCTTCCCAATTGGCTTTCTTTTTCTTTCTTTCTTTCTTTGTTTTCTTTCATTTTTTTAGATTTCTTTTCTCCCTTTTTATCTCTCGTCTTATTTTTCATTTCTCAGCTTTTTCTTTTATATATTTTTTCTTCTGTTAATCTTTTAATTTAAAATAAATTATTTCTTCATTAATTTCAACTGCTTTTTCTTCCATATATTTCTTACATTGTCTTTTCCTTTTTTTACTTTTGATATTTTTGTTAACCTTTTCCTTTCATTGTTTTTTCAAACATGCTTTATCCTTCTCCATTTTTATTCTTTCTTCATCTTACACTTCTTCATTTTTCTCTTTTGTTTCTTTATCCAACTCACTTTTCATTAATTTCAACTGCTTTTTCTTCACTTGACTCTTTTTTTCACTTTCTTCCCTCTCTATGGTCTGCTTATTAATTTTTCCTTCATTTTCTTATACTTTTTTTTTTTTTTTTAGTCCTTTTCTTCTTCCCCTCAAAAGTCATTTTTTGCAAAGGGGTAAGGATGTAGGTAGAGGCCCAAATAAGACAAACTTGACCCAGTTTCAATTCTGTTTTCCTTCATCTTGTATCCACTTCTCACATCAGTTCCTCTTAGAGCTGCCACCATGCAGAATACAGAATGGACTCTTCTTCAGCAACAGACGACCTCTTCTAACATTCATCCTCCTCCTCCTCCTGCTACTATTGTTCCTCCCTCCTCCTTTCTCGCTGTCTTAGTTACCAGTCAATATGTTTGTGATGTCAACTGTTCATTGAACTTCCAGACAAAAATAGGAGTAAAGAAAGAAACCAAGAGAAGTTGTAGCAGGAGAAAAGAGAGAGAGAGAGATGGAAATAAGTAGTGAGAGAAAAGGTTAAGAAAGTGTGGAAAGAGAGAAAATTAGGAAGGGGGGAAATATAGGAAGACACTGAAAGAGGGAAGGTAAAAAAAAAAATGAGTGGGAAATGAAGAGCAGAAAGAGAAAATTAGGAAGGAGAAAGAAAATGAAAATGAAAAATAAAGATAGAAATTTGATAGAGAGAATAAAGAGGGAGAGAGGATAGATTCGGGAGAGAGAGAGAGACAGACACTCGTACAGGGGGGAGAGAGAGAGAGACAGACACTCGTACAGGGGGGAGAGAGAGAGAGACAGACACTCGTACAGGGGGGAGAGAGAGAGAGACAGACACTCGTACAGGGGGGAGAGAGAGAGAGACAGACACTCGTACAGGGGGGAGAGAGAGAGAGACAGACACTCGTACAGGGGGGAGAGAGAGAGAGACAGACACTCGTACAGGGGGGAGAGAGAGAGAGACAGACACTCGTACAGGGGGGAGAGAGAGAGAGACAGACACTCGTACAGGGGGGAGAGAGAGAGAGACAGACACTCGTACAGGGGGGAGAGAGAGAGAGACAGACACTCGTACAGGGGGGAGAGAGAGAGAGACAGACACTCGTACAGGGGGGAGAGAGAGAGAGACAGACACTCGTACAGGGGGGAGAGAGAGAGAGACAGACACTCGTACAGGGGGGAGAGAGAGAGAGACAGACACTCGTACAGGGGGGAGAGAGAGAGAGACAGACACTCGTACAGGGGGGAGAGAGAGAGAGACAGACACTCGTACAGGGGGGAGAGAGAGAGAGACAGACACTCGTACAGGGGGGAGAGAGAGAGAGACAGACACTCGTACAGGGGGGAGAGAGAGAGAGAGACACTCGTACAGGGGGGAGAGAGAGAGAGAGACACTCGTACAGAGGACAGAGAGAGAGACACTCGTACAGAGGACAGAGAGTGAGACACTCGTACTGAAGAGAAAGAGCCTCATACAGAGAAAGAGAGACAGGAGAGTAAACAAGAAAAGGCATAGAAATCAGTTAGTCAAAATAAATTGTCAAATTTAAATAAAATCCTTAAAGATAATTTTTTTGTCTTGTGTTTTTTTTTTTCTTCTCTCATTTGGGAATCCTAGCAAACTTGAAGAGGCTTTACAAATGTTTTCTGTTACTGGTTCTGAAAACAAGATTTGTTCAGCAAATGTATTTAGTTGTAACCAAGTTCAATCAGTAAATACACAACGTGAATGAATGTCTATTTCGAAGAACAGTTGTTTCTTTATTATTTACAGAGTATTGACCTCATCTTCGTTATCATATTTCGGCCTTCCTCAAGTGTACATTGATCTGGGTAACCTACAGTGATTTCTGAACTGAACCTTTATTTAATTTATGGGGGTAGACTCTTCTCATTTCACTGCTCATGTCAAGGAGTATCATCCAGTTCTTATTTTTATTCAGAGTTCAGATTTTGCTTGCCTGTTTTCACTAAGTGCAAGTACACAGGGATTGAACTCACATTCACTATGTCACCAAATTCACAAACCAACACTCTTATCCACAACGCCATTGTTTCTTTAGTAGTTTTTTTTTTTTTTGCTTTACTATCAAATCTCTCATGAAATACTGATGAACATCATGGAATCATTCTGAAAGTTGTTTGGCGTTTACATTTTATTCTTATTGTTATTATTAGTAGAGTTCTTATCTTTTTTTGTGGTGGTTCCTCCTAATGGACATTCAGGCAGTGTAGCAGTTATCAGCATGTTAATTGAAATTATTGTGCCCAAATCAAATTCTGTCCAAGTTGGTAACACGCACATTTACACAAACTTAGGAAACTGTAACAATAAAAGTAGTTGAATGAAGCGCCTACAGGTCATGCGTATGAAAGTAAAATGAAAAAAAACCCAAGCTGACTAATTTATCTAGAAATCAGCTGGACAAGCAAATTTTGATTTGATCAATCATGGGTACATAGGGTGTCTATATAAGCTGCTACATTTGAATGCCAAGGCGTGTGTTAACTTGGGAGTGGGGGGGGGTTAGCTCCTTTTGTTACACCTTGAATTTCTGATTACTTCAATTTGTGACTGTTCATTTCCCTACAGAAAGTTATGATAGCTCTCTTTCCTCTCCACAACTTAAGATTAAATAGCAGGATAGACTGGAGCTCTCTGACTGGTTGGCAACCAGCCTAGGAGAATGACAGCCCCATATTCACCCAGTTTTGGATTTAGAGTTGACAATTCCACCCCATAAAAATCCTATTTGCTATAGACACCACAACAGCAGCACCTAGCATGATAAGGATGTGGCCGTATGTAACGGAGAATCGGGTCAGCCCAATAAAAGACTCGGGGTTGGTTGTATGTGGTACTGTAAGCACTAGGAGTTGCATCCCCTTCGACAATGGGCTGTTGAGAGAAGACCTACTTAGAGTAGGTGGCACAGACTATTTGCATATGAAAAATACGGGGCAGTTATTAGGCAATAGTCAGCATGGGTCTAGGAGAGCTATATAACACCATTGTTTTTCTCAGTCAAAACTGGCGCTCTCAATGGGCAAACATGTGAAAACCAGACAAGACAAACACACTGTATGCACTACAGGGAAGGTTAAGGAAGCCAGTGTCAACTAATATTCTAGGGCAGCAGCAGATATACTATCAATTTAATCTATTTGGGGATAAAATATAAGTAACAGATGTGAAGCATTGCTGCAAGGTTTAAAAACTGAAAGAAGCTACATGTTTCATGAAAAATTGTTTAAGTCATTGCAAGAAAAAATACATTAGAAGGCAAGCCAATGTATAAAATATGGAATTGCGTCTATTAAACAAAGTACTGTGATGACTAGTACAATAAACTGGTTCAGTCAGTGTCTTTTGAGAAAGTATCTAGCTATTTAATATAAAGGAAGAAGTAGCCTACCGTGGCAATAGCAGCTTAATCTCTTCAAAATACTCCCTGTTGAACATCACACATTTATCCAATTCACTTTCCAAAACAATCTCCAAACTCCTTTTTTTTTTTTGAATTGCTGCCAACTGCCCTCACTGCATTCTTCTTAATCACTTATTCTGTCCATAAACTGAAATCTCTTTCCTCAATGGTGATTTTTGTTCTAGGAAATGTCAAGTTCTAGTGAATCAAATCTGGACTACAAAGTACTGATATACCCAAGTATGATGTTTATAAAAAAATACATGAAAAGAAAAAAAATCATTGTACATGCAATGGTCAAACAGTGCACAAACTTATTCAATGGTGTCTCACAGATGACTGAATAACATCACAGGAGAGTATCTGCTTGTGCATGTAGAGTAATGTCTCCTCTGATAAACTGTCAAGTTAAAACAAAGTCAAATTCTTAAAATAATTAAAATTGTTTTACAATTTCTGGAGTGACTTCATATAATAGGATCAACTGCCCAAATGATTCTCCTGGCCTGGGTATGATGATAAACTACATCCAGCAGCAAGGCCTCTGATCGGGAGGTTTTGAGGAGTATAGAACCACCTCTTAATTGCTGTTGTTCCCAGGTCCAACCTGACCCAAAGCAGTAGCACCTGTAACAGTGCCAGATATAGGAAAATAGTTAATAAAGAAAAATTGCCAGCAATACATTTTTGTAAAAGAAATTATTAATGCTCCCAAGAAAAATTAAATTTCAGCATTAAATGACCCATACAGAATTGATATGCTGTTAAACAAACCAACCAAATGATTCTTGAAACGTTAATGGCTTAAAATTAAAAAGGCGTCATTGACTTACAGAATAATATTATCTGCAATTCAAAAAGCCAAAACAAAATTTTACCGAGACAAACATTAATACTGAATGGATATTTGTGTTTAAATTTGAGTTGTCTAACTTTGTATCACACTGATATGCATTTGTCTCCCTTGTTTTGACATGGTATCTTAATTTTAGAATAAATATGGCACTTCACTGCCACGTGTTGTTATCTCTACACTGTTATGAGTGAAGCAGCCTAACAATTTGCTATTTTTATTTTACTTCACAAAATAATAAGATGATGCTCAAGATCTTGTGGAGGGATGGAGTGCCATAACGGTTATCAGCACAAAAAACAGAATCAGTGAACTAAGTTCAAGATTTCACCAAAACTGCTTATATGCACTTCCCGCTAATACCCATGGAAAATGAATCATTCTCTCCCCATCTTTGACCCAATGGCAGGAAAGTTGGAACTCTTTAGACTTGTAAGGAAGACTGTCTAAGAGAAGTTTATAGTGACAGGAAAAACTGATAGCTTAATAGTTGCTATAGCTGGTTTGAGGCTAAGGAGAAAAGTGAAATAATTGGGCATCAAACCAACACCCCAGGAATTGAAAAACAAGAAAAATAAAGTAAAAAGAAACTGCAATTGGTATAGGGACAAAAAATAATTTCCCAATGAACAAATTGTTCTAAAATGGATGCAAACATTGCCCAATATTCCTTGTTGCATGAGAGAACCAACATATATAAGATCTTTTGGCTAGCAATCCAATTTATCTTATGAATATTCCTGCCAACTCTAAGTCAGACATTTCACTAGCAAGGTGACCTAAAGAGAAAATAGATAATTCTCATATATATATATATATATATATATATATATATATATATATATACTAAATAATGGTATAACCTCAATAATAAAATGTTTACACCATGAAGACAATGAAACACCCACCTATATTAATTCTAACCACACCAATGCCATTGTAAGACAGATACCCACCACTGTTGGCACTAGGATTAGTCGATTATTGTCCAACATAAACATCATACTTATTATAAAACCCAGGTTGTGTGTGTATGTGTGTGTCTGTTCGTTTATATATTGGATCAGATTTCCTACAATTTTCAACCGATTTCAGCAAAAATTCACAGGACTACATAAAATTACCTTGCGGTGGTTCTGACAGCGCCAAAATTGGAAAAACAATTGTTTGTGCACAAAATCAATTTGAAAACACGATTAAGAGGCATTGCTGTCACGAGAATGAAAAGGGGACAACTCATATCGAGTTATACTTATTATAAAACCCAGGTTGTTTTTTTTTTTTTGTGTGTGTGTGTGTGTGTGTGTGTGTTCGTTTTATATAGGATCGGATTTCCTACATTTTTCAACCAATTTCGACAAAACTTCACTTTTTTTTTTGGCAAGTAGTGTTTCTTATTATCTTGCACACTTTTTTCTTTATTTTTACATTCAGAATGCTTTAAAAATTCCATTTACAAGGCAATTGTTTATAATAAAATTCTATCTATTCACTCAGTAGACTCATAATGATTTAAAACAATGTTTTTGTTCGAGTTTGGGTTTGACCAATTCGTAAAAAGAAACAAAAATAAAAATCAAAGCAAAACAAAAAAAAACTAATTAAGACATGCGTGTCCATCAACCTTAAACAATAATCTTTGTTAATTTTATTTTTCAGTCTTTATGATAGTCGATACTTGATCTATCTCTTACTGTTACATCCCCAGGCAATGCCGGGCTCTACTGCCAGTCTTTAATAAAAATAAAGAATTGTATAATAATGCTCTACATAAAAGTGGTTTTAAAAATAAATTATCTAACCCCCATAAGTAACACTGAAATATCTAAAGTTAAATGTAGACAGAAAAAAAGAAAAAT